>JAULUF010000055.1:37847500-38382500 GCA_031834385.1 Semotilus atromaculatus
CTGAAGGCTAGAGATCCAGCTCAAATGCATTGCAGATGTCTGATGTAGTCTGCCTCACTGTTGCAGAACGTTAAAACATCTGTACAGCTCACATTTACGGCTTCTTTTCTTTGCCCTCTGCCACAGAAAAACAACTCTGCCCTTTAATGAGGCCAAAGACAAGTGGAGGCTTCCTGAGCCCCGTGTGGACACTTACAGGAGAATGCCACCTATCTGGTGTGCGGACAGACTGCTAGTTAGTCTTAAACGGTTAGTTCACAATCAGATTAACATTTTTGGTATCATTTACTCACCTTTGTGTTGTTTCAAACCTCTAGGACTTTATTGCTTCCATGAAAACAAAAGGAGAAATTTTCCGCCAGTCACTTTTTCATACAAATGCAATGAATGGAGAATTTCGAGCTTTAATTACAGTGGACACAAATGCACCAAAACTACTACTCAAAATGTATTCTGTTGTGGTAAAGAAGAAAAAAATCATCAGGTTTGGAACAGCATGAAGATAAGTAAATCAAAGTAAATTAAATAAATAATTATACAATTTTATACAAATAAAATATGTATATATATATAAAATTTCTTATATATTTTTTTAGTAATTTGATTAATATTCATTTTATATATATATATATATATATATATATATAATAAAATAAAAAATATATTAATGAATATTAAACAAATTAATAAAAAATAATATAAGAAGAAATTATATATAAACATATATATGTATGTATTTAAATATGTAATATTATACTTTATATATATGTAAAGCCTTGTGAGCCTTAAAGCCTTCTGAAGTCATGTGACAGCTTTGATTGTAAAACAGGCTGAAATTTAAATCATGATTCACTGATAAGCATCCTCTAGTAAAGGGGTCTAACTCCCATGTCGAAAGGACTTTGTCACGGTTCCTGCAGCAGTGATTCTCTTCACACTAGAGCATCGCATTCTCCAAAACTTCCACAATTCCATTCTTCAGAGCTATTTTGCTTTGTCTTGCAAACTTTGTGTACTAATTGATTAATTTCTTGAAAAGATGCTTTTTTTTCCTCTCAAGGGAAAGTCAATGCTAGTTGCTCAAATACAGCCTGCCGTGAGGTTTTGAGGACTGCATACGCTTACAGACGAATCCGTTATAAGATCTCTGCAATGATAAGCAGCCGCATGCTGGTTTTGGATGTTCTGTAAAGCCAATCAGACGTATTGTAGAGCTGTTCACAAAGCCCCAATTATCACGTTTACATTGTCTGGACAAATAGTTGCTTTACATGTTGGGCATTTTATTTACCTTATCATTAGCACAAAAGACTTCTTCACATCAAACAGAAGAGAAACACAAATGTCTTATATTCTATTGTTTTGTCACAAGATGCAATCTAGTTATGTTTTTTTTTTCTAAGGCACGTTTAAAAAAGCTATACTTAAATGTCTGAATTCAACTAAAGCCTACCCCTGGCTTAATCTAAGCCCTGCTGTGAAACCAGGCCTTCGAGTTCTTGTTTATTTCCCAAAGCGGAACATTCAGCTTTTAAATTGTATTATTAATTTGGGCAAAATTTTAGCTTGTGGATCAGTGACATGTCAAAGAATGTCAAAGAAATTTTAAAAATGTAGTTTAAAACACATTCACCATATATACTCTACTTTAAAGTGGTTTAACAGTCAAGTAATATATTAAATATGAATGATAAAATATTTTCCTTACACTTTGAATAAATATTTCTAACTAAATATTTATCTTAACTAAAGCATTTTAAGGTAAAAAATATTTTCATAAACATCTTGAATTATGAATATATTATGAAAACCTGAACTAAATATTTTTTAAATAATAATAATACACTTTAAAATATTTTAAGTCGTTTTAGGAAATAACGTCAAACTACTGTCAAAGTTTTTGACAATTGTAGTTTAAAATCTGTTTAAAATCTTTGTGAAGTTACACCCCCTAGACATTTTTACTTTAAAATATTACTAAAATATTACAATGACTTATAATTCAAGCATTTACCATAAAAGAGGTGCATTCATGTCCTTGTCTGTGTGAATTTTCGGAATACTGTAACTTGCAATATTATTATGCAATTATATTATGCAATAAATAAATAAAAATACGTATGAATGTAAATCAAGTCATCAACATCTTCAAGACTTTCCCCTTGTCAGTATCTGCATCTGAATTTATAGTCATCAGGGAGCTTTATAGTTGTGCACCTGATGGAGAAAAATCATTACACTTGCCACTTGGGCTTCATAAAGCCTTTATCTCGATTTGTGCGAACGTCAACTGCAGCAAAATAAAAGACTACATGAACTGAAAGTCAATTTAAAAAAAAGAAAAAGAAAAAGTATTATTTTGGTGTGATAGTTTAATTAAAAAAAAAAGTATTAAATTATAATCAGGTTATAAATTTCACAACACATTTTTATGATTGTCTCAAATGACGTTGGTTTTTAAAAGCATATAGTGTGTGTTTTCCGTGAACTCTAGTGTTCCTCTCGTTAAAAACCACATTGTGGTTACAAGGTGCTACAACGCGCTGACGCCAGAACTGGGAAAAGCACTGCCAGCTGAGAGAGCCTGTCCAGCGGCCCCAGGTGGGATTTTTCCACCTCAGAATGAAAGAAAATAAACATGTAGCGATCCCGCAGGGTCGCCCAGTTCCCCGGGAATCACCAGGGCAACCGCAGCTCTGGGAACACTGCCTCACCTGGGCAGGACGTTCACACGCTTCCCATGATTCCTTTCCAATGTTCTCTAATGGTCAAAATGACCTTGAACAATTATCACTGAACCTTGCTTTAATTTGGGGTGTGCTGCTTTTTTATGGGCTTCTCCCCACCCTGCGTGTTACCCATGATTTCATAAGCGCTGGATGGGACCCGTCGGTTAGGGGGGTACGGTGGGGTCACGCCGCTGAGGGATTTTCTTCCAGCGCCCGCATGCGAGATGCCCGTGCGAGCTTTCATCCAAGGTAAGCAGCGTGTCCTTGGTGTCCGTGCGGGGGTGAGCCCTGTTCCAGCGCCCATGCCAGGACACACACTGCGCACCATGATGGGAGCTCCTCACTGACAAGGGGAAGAAAAGAGTTTGTTGGTTTGCCACAGCCCCTGGATATTTCATCCTCCGCACATCTGCCGCCAAGCCCTTTGCACAAGTCCTTTCTCTTCTCCCTTGCTAAAATGGAGGAAGTTCGGATGAACTTAGACCGGTCGCACATGTCCCTGTAGAGATGGAAGAACAAATAGAGAGGTGCCGTTTTCAAGGTCTATAATACCTGGGCAGAAATAACCATTAGCATTCCCATTCCTTGTACAGTGCATGAGCTGCTTGATGCCATCTTTGCTCTTGTTCAGGCAGAGCCTCAGCCATCATGACTACACTGACATCATAGACTACCGTGAGCAAAGTTAGCAGACAGGGAAAAAAGAAAGTCCTCAGTCTCAAATTAATCAGGCTCTGGCAAACCATCTATTATAATATAATTAATAATTTGCTGAATATTTTTTCATCAGGTTACATAGGTCATTTTGAATGGCTGCCATGTCCTTTATACATTCTACTAACTATAACATTACCTAAGTTGCAACTACGTCAGCTACCAGTCAATAGAGAATTAGTAGAGATTGTCTGCTTAATAATATCTCCTAACACTTTATTTTGATGGTCCCCATCTTATAGTTATTCTGTTTGTGAATACTATTGACTATAAGTAACTTTGCAACTACATGTCAACTATCATTAGAGTATTAGTAGACTGTCTGCTTAATATCTGCCAAGACTTTATTTTGATGGTTCCCAAACAGACATTCTACTGACTATAAGTAACTTTGCAAGTAAATGTCAACTTATTCTACTAACCATAACCCAACAGTCTCTACTAATACTCTGTTGACATGTAGTTGCAGTTACTTATAGTTAGTTAGTATAATGTCTAAAGTGGACTATTGAAATAAAGTTAAACCATGATTTTTGGCCCATTTATGCTGTAGGTGCAACATGTACCAGCAGACCATGCTAACAGCCAAACCTTGAACCTGGTGCTTATTCATATCTTAATAAACCATTTACATAAATCTTAATGGAATATGCAAATATAAGGGAGATAAAGCCTATATAATTCAAAGAGTTGGCAATTAAAACAATGGTTATAAAAACATTACATTACTGGTAACATAATGGGACCCACTTTACATACAACTTAAATTAATCTTTAGAAATTTGGGACAATATTTAACAATTTCTCAACAGATATTAGAAATATAGCTAATGTGCTAAACATAACTTGTTTAATTAAACCCTTATATTGAAAAACATTGTAACTCAGTCAAAACAACCAGTAACAAAATATCAGAAAGAACTATTTAACATAAACAGGGCATTATGTCATGTTTAATAAGCTGTTGTTTCTTCAAAACAATAGTGAATATCCCTCAGAATAAATGCAAACATTTAATTTAACAGGCCTTTGAGAACTTCATGTTTAATCACTGCCTCCTAGTGGCCACCTAGAGAACATTCACACACCTTTAGTACAGAAATATCAGTAAACAAAGTTATAAAAACAGGGGGAGGTGTATTCTACAAAGAATCTCTTCAAACAAATATAGCTGCTAGACACTAAAATGGTTAAAAGAACAAATAAAACAACATATCTATCGCCAGTGTAGTGTTCTGCTTTCTACAATAATTTGGTTTAACAACAAACTCTATGATAGTTCTAGAAGCACATTAAAATAAGTCTTCTAAAATTGTTCAGAAATACCAAGTAAAATACAACTCTCTTAAAATTCTTTACATTTTACCAGACCGTTTAATCACAGAAATCCAATTGAAAACGGAGCAGCTGTGAGAAAATACATAATTGTTACAGACATAAATACAGTCTCTGTAAGGAAATGAAGACACTTTGACAGTACATTCATAGATTACAGAGGATCATAAATAATTGCACTGTGGTGACCTCTCCTTGAATCAGTGCATTTTGAATTCTGATTCCCTCCTCAAAGCCTTCTCTGAAGCAGTCGAGGTGAGGCCGCTCCTTTCTACAGTCCATTTGGCAGTCAAAAAACTCAAACAAATCTCTTGCGCTCATCAAAGTGAGTTCATGAGTGTGCGTTTTCTTCCATTACTCTCACCATGCCACATACAACAGCTTCTGTGGATCTCAAGATGTGTCCTATAGTTCATCCTGTAGAGAAGGAAATGAAAAAGATACCATGAATAAAAACGTTGACCTTTTTAAAAAGGGCTGCGCGGTTAAGTGTACGTTCTTTTGAAATATGATTCTGGCTTTCAACGATTATGAAAACCGGATAATCGAGATAAAATTAGCTACATTTGTGTTGGGAAAAATTCATTGGACATTGGGCTTTTAATAACTTTACTTCCTGCTTCTCTGAATGGCGATTGGTCGAGCTCTCAAATGGGTGGGGTTTTGTAACAAATGGCCAGTGATTGATATAGCATAGTCAGTCAGTAGAAACGTGTTGTGATTTGGCATTTTAGTTGAACTCAATCAATATATTCATTTATTTTATCTCACCTTTTACATTTATTTTTTAATTGTTTGTCAGTATAATGATATTTAAAGTTCAAGGAAATCCACTGTTAAAGTTTCTTTAAAAATCTTTTTTAATCAATGAGTAATCATGTTCATCGATCTCAATTTTGACCAAAATAATCGTGATTATGATTTGCAATAATTCAGCAGCCCTATTTTAAATAATAATAATATTAATAATAATAATAATAATAAACAGCACAATTTTTCAGATTCAACATGAGGAGATTATTTTAATTGAACGGTTTCATTTCAACCTTGCGTTTTGTGTTTTTCCATGGCAAATTATTCAGTTCGGATCATAGCAAAGTTATTCCTAAACCAAAAGTAGTGAGAGCCAATAGGCAGCGAGTATCTTACTTTAAGTTTGGAGGACTTTCCCTGTAACGCTAGTTGCTGGAGTCTCTGTCGGAGAACGTCTACGATGACGGTGGCATCTTTGCTGTTAATATGCTCTCCTCCATGATCTCGCTACAAGAGTTTGGGACACAAAGATAGAGAGGTTTGAGTAGGTCCAGAAATAACCCAGAGAGCACCTAGAACAATACGATGGCCAGCGCTTGTGCCGTACCCGTGTGGTGCCTAGGTGGGGGTAGAAGCGGACCGTGGGGTAAGCCTTGATCCCAGCGCTCTGGCAGGTCTGGAAGTGTGCCTGGCAGTCCACTTTACCAGCTCGCACAGTTCCCTTCATCATCTGCAGACGGGAGGAATAGAAAACTGATGCTTTGAATTATTCACGATCAGAGCACCTGCACTGATTGAACACCGTTATATATACACTACTGGTAAAAAGATTTAGATCGGTAAGATTTTTAATGTTTTTAAAAGAAGTCTCTTCTGCTCACCAAGGCTGCATTTATTTGATTTAAAAAAATAATAATAAAATGTATTATTGTGAAATATTATGACAATTTAAAATTATTTTCTATTTTAATATATTTTCAAATGTAATTTTATTCCTCTGATGAAAGGTGAATTTTCAGCATCATTACTCCAGTCAGTGTCACATGATCCTTCAAATCATTCTAATATGCTGATTTTATGCTTAAACATTCATTATTATTTTCAATGTTAAAGGGGCTCTATGGAACTTTTAGCGGCCTCTAGCGGTGAAGTTTCAGATTGCAGTCAATTTTTACAAGAGCGCTCGCTCATGCTCAAACTACCAAACAATACCGTCTATTACACAAATATCTCGGCGAATACTTGATGGATTCGGCGAGCATGTAGCTCACTGGAACCGTCTAGTCGAGCTGAAAAGAACCATTTAAGTTTCATAATTTTTGGAGGTGTTTTCGCAGAGATATTAGCCGAAAACCATCGGGCACGGTGCAAAATGGCAGACGCCGGTGACGCCACGATCTCAGAAGAGAACCGCTCGTATCTCTGGAACGCGAAGACCCAGAGAGCTCAAATTCGGGAGAGGAGGTCCCAGGGGGACCCTTGCCCGAACGCTAGAGTGGCGGGCCCCGGGGCCGCCCCCTACCTGATCGCCGTTCGCTGGGACCTCCGATTTCGAACGGCTATAACTCGGGGACCCGGGCGAGTTGGACCTCAGGGGTGGGCTCGTTCGAAAGGCCCCGTCCAGCACTATGAACGATTTGAGTCTTGGGAAAATTGATCGAAGATTGACCGAGATATAAGCCGAAACACGTGCGCCTTTGACCGGACGTAACTCCCTGACCGTCTACAATAGACTGTATATAAAAGGAGAGAGGCTCGGGAGCGCGCATGCACATAACATCCAATGGATTTCGCAGGAAATCCGACCCGGAGCCTTCACATAGAAATAGGAATACTGGCCTTCAGAGGTAATAGCAAAACCTGACAAGTGGATCATTGTAATGTGTGATTACAACCCCTTCACACACAGGCAATAAAAAAAGGATTCATTTTAGTAGAAAAGTTACATATAGCACCTTTAAACAGTTGTGTGCAATTTTCTTTCAGAATTATTTGATGGATAGAAAGTTCAAAAGAACAGCATTTATTTAAAATAGAATCTTTTCTAACATTATAAATGTCTTTACTGTAACTTTTGATCAATTTAACTCATCCTTGATCAAATTCTTACTGACCCCAAACTTTTGAAGGGTAGTGTTTAATGTTACAAAAGCTTTCTATTTAAGATAAATGCTGTTCTTTTGAACTTTCTATTCATCAAAGAATCCTGAAATAAATAATTTAAAAAACTGTTTTTAACATTAATAATAATCATAAATGTTTCTTGAGCATCAAATCATCATATTAGAATGTTTTCTGAAGGATCATGTGACACTAAAGACTGGAGTAATGATGCTGAAAATTCAGCTTTGAATTCACATAGAAAACAGCTGTTTTAAATTGTAATAATATTTAACAATATGAATGTTTTTGTTTGTATTTTTAATCAGCCTTGGTGAGCAGAAGAGACTTCTTTAAAACCATTAAAAAAATCTTACCGATCGAAAACTTTTGACCAGTAGTGTATATATAAACTTTGTCATACTTTAATCTTTATTTAAAAACACAAGTATGAAGTTACAGTTTGTATGTTAAGTTTTTAGAGTTTAATTTTAGAGCATAATATTTTAAATATGATTGTCACTTTGTGAGGAGGGTAAATGTTCTATATCAGATTACTTCACAAATTTGTCTTAATGAAAAGTCTTACCCTGGCAAGAACTTCAAACTCAGGGGCAAACTGCTGGCATGGGCCACACCATGGGGCATAGAAATCCAACACCCAATGATCCTTCCCTCCTAAAACCTTTTTCTTAAAGTCCTCAGGTGACAGATCCACTGAGGCACGAGGCAGCGAGCTACGGACAGAAGACACCATGGGTTAGAGGTTTTGTAATATAGCTCTGCCTACATAGACAGCATCCTAACAGAAATGGAACCAAAAGTGATTGGTTTGTAACTCTAGTTAGGCAGCAACTTTAATTCAGTAGAGTTTTACGTTAGCATGTTTCAAAGGTAATGACACAATACACTGCGTAAAACAATAGCTAAACTAATTTAAAAAAATTGGCTTATTATCATATCATGTTGTTATAAAAGCTACAAGCTAAAGATGTACTGAAATTAATTTAATCAAGTCTCTCGCATGCTTACCGAAAACTATTAATCAAATAGTATAAGCTGATTAAAAGGCTGGCGAATTTTGTGAGAATTAATCCGGCTCACCTCAAGGCCCAAGACTTGAGTGAAAAGGCATCCCGGTGCCATCCGTTGTAGCTCCTGTTAACAATGGGAGAGAAACGCAGAACTTGTTGAACTGAGGTGTAATTGTATACGAGGTAGGGAATGTAAAGTACACTCACTGGTACTGGTCTCTGCGGTTGCTGTTCTGAGGGAACAGGCGGATCTCTGGGTAAGCTCGGACACTCTCGCTCTGGCAGAACGCGTGGTCTCTCTGGCAATCGACTGTTCCCACGTTTACAATCCCTCTCAGCATCTAGAACAGACACAGCAAAAGGGTAGTTATGATCATGACTTTTTTGCAAGCAATTCATTGTCAAATGACACCAATAAATGATTTGTCTTTTTTTATTCACGTAACGTGTATGCTTAAAATGGATACATCTTAAGAAAGTCACAGGGAACTTTAGCGGAATATTTTAAATGACTACCTTTGGGGCTTTGCAAAACAAATAATGCACAGGTTAAAATTATATGAGTAATATTTCAAATACCAAATATTATATACAATTAAATATACATTCTTAAATCTAAATATTAATATAAAATATTTTATACTAATTTAATAATAAATCAAGTCAATTTGACTTCTAAGATGTTTAAATCCAGTACACTACTATCCAAACAGATGGAGTGCTGTAATAAAATTAAGGGGTGCTTCAACTATAAGAAATTATGTATTCAGGGGTGTGCATACTTATGCAGTTAGGTTCTATTACATTTTTATTTGATATTTTTCTCTGAAATGTCACTTTGGTTTTCAGTATTACAATATAATAATAATATTAATGATCATGTTTTATATGATTTATATTTCATATGAACATTCAGGATTTTAAGACTTTTAAACTTAAGATGAAGTAAGATGTATTTTGAATTTTAATTACCTTTTGGACAAAATCGGTGTCCTCTGTGTTCTTTACATAGATAGTTAATTAAATGAGGGAAAATGCATGGCATTTCTGTATTTGCATGACATTTTGGGAAAATGTCAAAAATAAATGGCAAGTGCACAATGATTGTGGTTATCACAAATCACGATTAAATCAAACATTTGTGGACAGGTGCTTTAAAGGGCTTTCACATCGAGATCATATACAACTGCAAAAAACGGTAATAAAAAGTAAAAAAAGTGTAACTGCCAGTGTTATATATGAGGACAGATACCCGTGCCATTCTCCTCCACTCAGGCAGCAGGGCCTGGCAAGGGCCACACCACGGCGCGTAGAAATCCACCATCCATGTCTCTGAGGACTTGCGTCTCTTCACCAGCTCTTGGAATGACTCTGGGGTCAAAGTCACCACTACAGGGTTCACAAGGTCCTGCAATAGACACAATCTATTTCATCTAAACAGATGCGTGTATGAATTATGAATGAGAGTATGAAGAAGTGTAACCGTAATCTGTGCCTCGGCTCTTTCTCACCTCTATGAACTCCAGGATGCCGTCTGCAGAGTGATGGCCCTCATACTCATGAATGCTGGACTTGTTGAAGATTACTGTTGTTGGATATGCATGAATGTTGTACTGAAGAAGGGAAAGATGCAAGAGATGGGAACCGGCTGTCACCTTCATACTCAGGTAAAATAAACGTATTTATATACGGTACAATGAAAAGGTCTAAAATAATCATAAATGAAATATAAACTAAGGCAATGCGAGGCAGACATATCTCAGTCAGTGCAGAAAGATAGGGAGTGTTTGAAACTGGTTCAAAAAATTTAAAGGTACAATACCTACGATTTTATGCCGCTAGGGGTCGCTAACCTCTTACAATAACAAAGGCGTCGGTTGATGACGCAGTGATGAGCTGAATGATGGGACTTGCTGTCAAGCTGATGGATCTAATAATGTTTATGGATGAGTGAAAACATTTATGTTTTTTAACATTACAGTGGTATGAAGCAGGTCACGATTGTTAATAAGAGACATATATCACATGCGAGTCCCGCGGATATAAAGCAATGAGGACATTTCATTCCAGCTAATACACGCAAGTGCTGAATTACTACTCAAAGGTCAGTTTATTTGACGAATTAAACTTGTGAGGGAACGCAGCGCTGTTCCACTCGGTCTAACGTTAACTGTTACACTATACTAAACAGCATTATGATTATTATTAACAATAATTATTATGATTATTAACACAACGTTATTCTATGTGTTAGTTCGTTTGCTATATGAAACTAGCAGTAAAGTTAATCTAGATCAACATTAGAATAACATACTGATCATATTCTAACATTTCATCATGTTGAGCTATATAACATTGATTTGTTTTATGCACATTTGCTCACTTGTCTAATAAAGTATGTGCAAGAGCGGTGTCGCTGTCAAGTCGTGACTCGTGAAGCTCTGTCAAGTCCAAGTTAGCCGTGGACGTGGAGCTCTCGGCATCTCGAAAGATGTTGATCTTAGTTTTAGTCCTCTTTTTGTCTCAAAGTCTGCATGCCATGGTCCATAATGTTTGACCAAAACAACAACAGCGTGAGCGTCCTGCTAGGCATAACACAGTTGTCTGTCGCCGTGGTTACCATGGCAGTACGAGCGGAAACCATAGACGGTGGAAACCGAGGGTAAAGCGGATATGACGCCATTGACTGGCGACTCCCAGCTCCCCCCTGCTCACACGCCCCGTTTCCTTGCTTAAAATCGCAATTTTCTCACGATTTAAAAATAGTTGGAAACATTTGGAATATTGTAAGTTATCAACTTAACAAAATATATAACACTGTCCTTGTGATTTGGGGATATTTTAATGCAAAAAATCTTAGGTATTGTACCTTTAACAGGAACAACAATTATAATAACATTTAAATTATAATTGATCATATATATACATATTAATAATTACTAAAATAATCAATAACAATAATGATATACAATTATTATTAGTACAATATTTTTTGCAATTTTACAACTTTTCCCGTAAAAGAAACGTTATTTATTATTATAAAATGTTTTGCGATTTAGCTGCTAGTGGTACAGAAATGACACCCTTCACTTGTAAGCAATATGAAGAGAAAGTAACAAGTCAAATGCTGTGGTTTCCCGTGGCAAAGATTCAGAAGGTTTTACGATGATTCTGTAAACAGATAAGTTAACTAAGACAGGAAGCCAATGAGAATTTCAATCCCTAATAAGTACAGTACATGTTCTGCAGAAAACCACATTATTATGCTAGAAATACTGAGCACATAAGCCATCCTAGGGCTGTGCCGGTAAACTTGACAACCGCACCACCGCGGTTGTAAAGCAGGCGGCGTTCTGCCAAAACACATTTTTTTTATATGTGAATGCTGTTGTACATGAATACTATGATAGGAGTGAAGCACAAAGCTTTGTTTACTAAATAAATAATAGGTTAGCAATTAAATGTTACATCGTAGCCAAACGTTTGGATTCGTGACAAATGAGAGAGTTTTGAGTGAGCCCATAAATTTAAGCTTTGTCGGCTTAGTATTCTGTTTTGCGATCTGGTCCCCCGATTATCAGCGAATTTAACAATATTCCATTAGTTATTCCACTGGACATGGAATCTCTTTGTTTCTTTTCCAAAATTTTCACTCACGTCTCACCCGTTTTCGAAGGTGATTATAAAAGTTTCTTCCTTTGGTTCGCTTTACAGTAGGCGATTATTAATAATTCCTAATATAAAAATAACTGCCACCATCACGGCCCTAAGCCCAATCAGCTGTGAGCGAAGGTGAGTATCTCAGTACCATGTTGCAGAGCCTCTCGTGCACGGTGCAGTCTAGAGTCCCAAACTTCAGCTGTCCAAAGAGCTGGATGGAGGCTTTTCTCAACTCAGGGAGAAGAGCTCGACATGGCGGACACCACTGCAGGACAGAAAAATAAAGAATCTCCATTTCAAACACAAATCCAAATGATGCTTTTAATGTATGATGAATTTCACACTGTGTCAGTAATGTTCACTGTGCTTGCCTCCGCAAATAATTTCTCACCCTACTGAGTTTGATGTATCAAGGAAGTTACCATGGTAATGTAAGTATGTGCTTAGCAGATAATCATTAGTGTTCAAATGGAGGCTTCAGCAGAGGTTTAGATGTAATAACTCACAGGAGCGAAGAAATCAACCAGCCAGGGCTCCTTCTCGTGACTGGGGAAGTTCTCAGGCCTCAGGGTGGTGACGTGGGCATTCACGCTCTCTTTTGCAAAGGCCACAACGTTGTAAAGGGCATCCTTACCTGGAGATTTAACACAAAGTACAAATCGAACATTTTAGACCAATACCAAACTAAATTTGACCAATTTGGATCAATGTTTAAAGCTTTTCATGTCTTTTTTACCCTCTGATACAGGAAAGACATTTTTAGCCATTCAGAGAGTGTAGTTACCGGTACATCCAAACCACATTTGACCTTTACTAACTACATTACTGTTTACATTTGGGGGTTATCATTTTTTTTTTAAAGAAATTAATACTTTTATTCAGCAAGGATCAAAACTGACAGTTAAGAAATGTATTTTAGATTAACTTTTTTTGAACTCTCAAAATACAAATAAAGAAATTGAGTGATATTTTTTTATTAATTATAGTTTTAATATGTGTTTAATGTAACACTTTATTTCAATGTGACAGTTACACATTACTACATGTACTGTACTTACTATGGTAATAGTAAATTATGCATAATTACAAGTAACTAACCTAAACCAAACCCTAACCGTAACACTATGATAAGTACATGTAGTCTAGTAATATTACTTAGTACTTATTTGAGTAAGTGCAATGTAACTAAAGTATGTCACCTTAAAATAAAGTGTAACCCAATATTTACTTGAATAATTAATGCATCAGAGGGCTAAAAAACACTTGTTTTTGTTATTTAGAACCAGAATATTAAGTCTTACTAAAACTCACCATGGTAAATCTCAAAATCATGCATTCCAACCCCTTTAAAAACCGCCACACAGGGCTTCTGTATATACAGAGAAGCACACAGCTCTAAATCTGAGACGCAGTCCACCTTCCCCACCTGTGCAAACAGATGAACGCAATGAATCCAACACAACAGCACCATATACACCAGAACTCATATGACCTATGTACTGCATAAAACAACAGTAAAAACAGCGAATGTTCTGTCACCATTTACTCGCTCATGTTGTTCTAAACTTGTACGATTTTCTGCCTCAAAAAATAGATGAAAGTACTATAGTAGTCCATACAACTTACCTAAAGTTGTTCAAACCCATACGATAGCTTCATGTAAGAAACAGAGCTTCAAAACACTAGGATTATATTGCGCATAAATCATATAAACGAATTTTATGGTGCTTTTTTGGTCCTTTTTGCAGCTTGATATGGTAACAAGCAGCATGACCACTCTTCAAAATTACTACTTTTGTGTTTCATGGACAAAGGTCAGGCATACGGGTTTGGAACAACACGAGCAGAAGAAATCATCTCATTTTTTAAGTTAACTCTAAATAAAATCAGGGAAAAAAATAAAATAAAATAAGAACCTGTATGTTAGAGTCCTTAAGAAGAGCTTTTAGTTTTTTATACTCATGTGTTGCCAAATTGTTGTGTCCAAAGGAGAAACTGATGAGCCATCGATGATGAGCCAATTTATGCTGAAATGACAAAATCAGAAAGAAAAAAAACATGATCATTAGTAGGGCATCTTTCATGACATTTCCAAACAGATGCACATAATTACGCCACGTAATCATATTTCATCCAGCGCGTCAGTTACTGTGTAAACAGTGATACTGCAGGTAGTTCAGGGTGCGGTACAGGACCACGTTCAGTTCAGTGCAAACAGAAAAGCTCTTTTTGTACAGCTTTTCCTTGTTCTTATGATCTTCATTAAAAGTCACTTGCACTCTTACCTCGAAGCTGCTCTTTGTAAGAATCTCCAGGTCAGGCAGATGCTGCAACACTTGTGCATATATCTCTCTAGTATCCAAACTCTGGATAAACTGCAAAGTTAATAAAATCAGATTGGCTCAATTAAGAATTACTACAACTGGACAGGATGCAATATTTAGGGTATGTTTACACAACAACAATGCAGTAAAAACGGAAATATGTTTGAAAAGTTTAGCATACAGACAACAACGTTGTCAAAATGATCTCCGTTCACACGGATCCACAAAACCGACTAAAAACGCTGCATTATGCATGCCAGGTCAGTAGTTGGCGATGTCACTTTGTAAAGAAACACTACAGGCCTGCGCACAGATGCATTCTTCTACACTTTTCTGGAGAAGCGTTAATAAACCTCACTGAACACGTAACACACATGTGCGCATGACGTGACAGTTTTCACCAATGTGCGTTTTCGTAGTTTACACAGAGAAAATAATGATATTGTTTTCAAAAACGTGCACTTTGGAACCCGTTTTCATTTTCAGATCCCCAAAACTGTTGTCGTGTTAATGAATGGCTAAAAAGCATAAATTTTTTCTGTTTTTAGTTGAAATGTGTAGTGTAAACACCCTCTTAGAAAGAAGTTCCCTACCAATACGCTGCCTTTCTGAGCAAGGGAACTGCCAGGGGGAAAGAGCGCCGTTGTGCTAATGGTGATCTCAAAGCTCTCACACAAATCTGCTTGTTTGGAGCAATCCATCCATCCTACATTAACCAGACCATCCTGCAGAGAAAAACATGTTCATTCATGCTAATGAGACAATAACATACTTTATTAAATGCTTTGTTTACAATATGTGATACTTGAATCGAATCAAATCTGGTTAAACGTGATCAGCTCAACGCTTACCAACATTCCAGCTAGCTTCCGTCTTGTCTGAGGTTCCAGACAATCTATGAAAACAATTTTGTAATTTTAGTGATATTTTAAGAAAACAAGGTTTTGAATTTGCATTTTTAACCTTATGGTTTATTAGCGGTCTCACCCCCAGTGTCTGCACAGAAACTTATCAACCAGCCGATTCTTTCAGCAAATGCCCGATCAATCTCATTGGAAATGTTCCCTGAAAATGAAAATTCATTTTACATAAAATTTTCAGCATAAATCACTACAGGCAGTACAACATAAAAGACTATGTAAACTTAATGTTATATTAATACTTTACAACAATATATTTCACATTACTTTAATGAATATAAGAGGGGTTTTTTTGCATTACTGTACCATAAACTCATAAAAAAATAATTGCACAATGAAAAAGGCAAAAATAGGAAACCATTTTCTTTATACTCAATATCATTTCTTATTTTTTCATTTGAATTTAAGGATAAACAGTAGTAAATAGAGAGTGAAAAGGTAACACCAAATTGAACAAAAAGGAAAAGTATTAAAGGGGTCACGATGACATTGATTTTAAAAAAAAAATTAGTTTAATGTGTTCCATGAGGTTCACTTATAATGTTTTATAAATAATTTATAATGTTTTATAAAGTTTTTTACACAAAAGTTAAAATTCTCTGAATCAAACATATAATCCTCCGACGCGATCCATGAAACCATAAAATAAAACATCCACTTGTTCCTGAAGCTGGTATCCTTCTGAAGTCTGTACAGAAATGAGCTAACCAGCTGTTTAAACAGGACGCATCAAAGCAAACGAGCGTGTGGATACGTCAGAAAATAAATGCGCATCTGTACACTTGATGCGCGTGTGTATACTGGATACAGAGTATCCAGTGTCAGATTATAATGGGTTCTATTTACTTTTGACACAACGCTCACATCCAGTGTAGGCAATGTCAGTGACTGAATGCTAGTGGGCGGGGCCTATGGTGCGATGACGTATAACTATTCATTGATGTCTTGCTCTGGAGGCAGGCATACGCAAATGTATTTGCCTATGTGACGTCACAAATTCCACAATATTCAAAACGAGTCATTTTTGGAGATGGATTAAATAAATGCTTTGTTTATAATGAGGAGGATGCTTTACGCTATAAAATTGCAGGATGTTTTAATGGAACAAAGACCTCTTATTTGTCAAAAGATGAAGGCAAATTTGATTTCTCATGTCATGACCCCTTTAACATACATTTATAATAAAATGTAAAAAAAAATGTATGACCTTGCCATAGTTCCGTCACTTTGCTCTCCACAAACTGCATTGCAAATTTGGTGAGGCTTGATTTTGTTCTGTCGCCATAGTATTTCTCTGGATTCTGTTGGCATGATTACATTTATATTTTAGATTATACACATCTTATGTATTACATACTGATAGAGACACAATGTCCTCACCATTCCCATTCTGAACACATAGAGGCTGGGGTAGCTGCTGATGCCTTTGCTACGGCACAACATGCCATTATCACCACAGTTCACGGCAGCGATCCGAATCACACCGTCCATTTCCTTAGCAAACTCCCGCCACTGTGGGGAGCGTTTACTTGTCAGTCAAATAAACTACAGTACCCAGAACAATTCTGAAATGTGTGCTCTGAGGAGGAAGTGACTTAGAGGAGAAAATAAAGTTACGCACCGTGGGGGCAAGCTCGTGGCAGTGCGAGCAGCGTGGGAAATAGAAATTCACAAACCAGACCTCTCCAGAATTTACAGCTGCATCTGTGGAAAAAGACAAAACCGGTGTCACAACTGCCATTTGCAAAAACAGGTTAGGCCTCTATTTGAATATCACAAGATCAGCTGAAAAGAGATTTAAAAAAAAAAAAAAAACTAACAAGAAATGCTCAGGTCATATCTCTCCCCAAATTCAAAATAAAAAACAAATTTTGTATAAAGAAAATATTGTCTAGTTTTTGCCTTTTCTGTTTTATTATTTTAAACATAATACCTTTCCAATTCTTCAAGTAATAAAAAAAAAACTCAAACTCATTAATACAATGTGAAATATACATTTTAACAGCATTTAATTTGTGCGAAATAAAAAAAAAATCTGTAATACAGTAAAAGATTATTAGTGATCTCTAGAGACTAATGACAATCACCATTCACCATTAACAATAATGAAAATATAAAGTAAATGTCTGGATGCATAATTTGAAAAACTGGGAAATGTCATGGAAATATTGTCACACTGCAGAAATTCTTAATTTTCTTTAAAAATATAATAGATTTTTTCATCTTTTGATTTTGGGGTGATATATGGATAACCTGGACATTTTTTCATGATATTCAGTCCAGCACACAGATGCTTTTTCCATTTGATTTCAATTTTTCCATAATCAGCGTGATTTAAGATGATCACTTACCAAAGTCCCCTCTGTCTAGTGTAGTAATTTCTGGATCATCATCATAAATGCCTGAAAAACACAACTTTGTGTTTTTTCTCCAATATAGATACAAGTGCGGCATATCTTCCTACGCATTTACTTTTGTATTGTAACACTATGAGAAAACATCCACATAGAACATGACGTAGAGAACTAAATTACCAAAATCATATCTGTAATAGTTCCAGCTTTCATATCTTCCTCCTTGCTGTTCATCTTGCAGGCCCTTCTCTCCATACTTGTCGTATTTCTTCCTCAAGTCCTCGTCCTTCAACACCTCATAGGCACGATTGATCTTCAAGAAATTGTCGTGGGCCGTTTCATCATTCTAAAATGAAAATAGCAGTGTTCTCAGAGTGTCACAAGAAAGGAGGACACAGTCTGGTTGGCATGCCATAATAAAGGTACTCACAGGGTTTTTATCTGGATGCATGGTGAGAGCAAGCTTTTTGAAAGCCTGCCGAATCTCACGTGTACCGGCCTCTCTCGAGATACCTAACAACTTGTAGTAATCTTCATCGGAGGAAATGGAAACGAAAAGCCATACTGCGATGAAGGCAAACAGCAACGACTTCCTCGAAGGTCTCAAATGATTTTGGAATGACTCCATTGTTGAAGGTTGTTGTTGATGCAGATATTCAGTGTTTCAAGGTTGGTGAACTGCTTACAGGAGCGTGATGATCATCCTGAATTGATACACCTTGTAAGTGAGAGTGAAGAAGCAAGAGAAGAGATCTCAAATGAACACGTAGCCTAGGTGTTTACAGAGGGAGGAGCAACTTTCTCATGCCATCTGAAAGAATTCACATCACTCTAACCATTCTTCTTTTCCATATATAAAAAATACCACTGCTACATTATTAAATAACAAAATCTTCCTTACTGTAATAATAAAACACAATACAGTATACATAATAATTAAAGGCAGTTCAACGAATACTATAATGATATATACTTGTTTACAACTTAATACATGAATATATACTTACAGTTGTCATGAAACATATATATGATACATATATATAAACTCACAATCAGTAAATGAAAGCTTCATGAGTGTGTAACGTTAGTGATCAGCTCTGCTTATGTGTGCAAAGCTAAAGCTGCAAACTAGTACGAGACTAGTCGGTATAGTACAACAGTTCACATTTAGATCCATACTTAAATGGTTTTAATTCATTTTTGTGTGTTAGTGAATGCTGATGTGAGATTACAGAAGTTGTTAGATCATCAGCAGGCTAATTAAGTTACCGCATTCCAGTCCTAAACTTTTGATCAAAAGCCACAAGTGACTCCTTGAGATAAATGTAAGTAACATTAGCACCTGTATCCCGATACAATGTGTATACTGTCTCACCTGTTGTTAAATGCTTTATTACTCCACCAGTTCTGCCCTAAAGCATGATCTTATTCGCGAATCACCGGTGTGACTGCAGCAGTGTGAAGCAAGCGGCCGAAAGAGAACAAACCCCCGGAAGTACGTAATTTTTCAAAATAAAAGATGTGCTTAATTTCAGAAACAGAAAGAGCTTTATTGCCAAGTGTGCTTGCACACACAAGGAATTTGTATTAGTACTGAAGCTTCCAGTGCACATATACAAATATAACAAGAAACATAGTATATATAAAATAATAAGAATTCAATCAAAAAATATTAAATATCGTGATGTCAATTTAAATATGTCAATTTAAACACTGTGGTGGCAAACAATTTTACATCACTGAATAAGAGACAAACATGTACCAATTGTCTTTAAAGGTTATTTATTTTCTTGCAAGAAAATGTCAACAGTCATACAAAGTGCCTGCAGAGTGTGACTACGGTATGGGGCATCCTTCTTTCTTTATAGTTGTTCCTCCCCCAAGGTTGTTTCTCGAGGCTAAATGAAGATATGTCTTAGCCATAACTAACATATTGTTTAGATGATTTTATCATACTACCCTTGAGTGGAGACCGTCTGTCTCTGTCATAAACTTGGGCAAATTCACAAGGACATGCACATGTATCGACACTACATTAATCTTATTTAATTCATCATATTTCTAAGATTCTAAATATAATCAAATGCCAACATAAAGAACATTAAATTTCTTCCACAACACAGAGTTGGAATCTAGACAAAGCAGCTCAAATATAAGGCAACATTTTTTTTCTTAAACTTTATTGATCACTGCATATTCCCTAATCATCATATGTGGTATTTCGTAGTTTTGATGACTTTACTATTATTCTAAACAATAATAAATAAAAGGGTAGATATTAATAATAAGAAATAAGTAGGAATGTGTTTTGACTAATGATGGTTTATTATTTGAAATGACCGAACATAGGTATTCCCGGTGAAATAATTAATTTAAGGCACTGTGGCATTGCCAATAAGTCCCCCATATTGTATATTGATAAAAAAAAAAAAAATGTCTTAAAAGGACATTTTAAACCAATTCAAGTGTAAATTTCCAGGATCATGCTGCATACCACCCGAGGGCACTGTATTTGTGCTGCAGTATGTGAAGTATTTTTTTTAATATTTTTTAAATATTACAGTATTTACTTTAATTACATTTTAGAAAATATTATTTAACATTGTTTGGTGTGTGGGAAAGAATATTTCTCCATCAGTACTACACGTACAACACGTTGGAGTTTAACAATTAACCAGCCAGAGATATGCTTGGTTCAGTGATCACATGGATATAGGATCCGCTGTTTATCAGGCAGCCTTTGGGTCGTTTGAACACAAGACTTGTGCAAGTTTAGAGACCTATGCACCAGAGAAACAAGGGTGCCGCCATCTTTAGAATATTGTCTTTGAACTTCCGTTTTTGCAGTTGCTCTGTAAATTTCTATGGCATCGCTGTCGAGGAGTAATTAGCTGATGAAGTGGATTTACTTATTGTAGAGTTAACGAAAGTTATCATGAGGATTGTAATGTTTATCATAATCATTGTAAAGCAGATGTCTTAACAATTGTAGACTGGGATTTTTTTTTAAACGAGCCGTTCATTCATAACTACGCAAGATCGCTGTGAAAATACAGACCGGAAGTCAAAAAGACAACGAGCGCAGCGCTGAAAAGGGGCGGGGCTACATAAGGTCTATAGGGTGTGAGAACAAGTCTATAAAATGTTATGCTCTCATAAAATGTAATCTTCATGAAATGCTAAAGTATGTTGCCCTCTCTTTGGTAATGTATGTTCAATCGGCATAATAGCTTATGAGTCTTTCTGCTTCTCTGATGCCTGTAATGTACGCTCCATGGGTCGTGGTGTAAAAGTTCACATGTGTAGCTTCACCAGCAAACAAAACCTGAAGGTGCTTTAAAAAAAAGAGAGAAATAAAATCATTTGGTTGATAATTTCATCACTGCTTAATTTTGGAAAATGCAATCTGCTTCCTTATCTTTTACACTATTGCAATTGACAATAGAATATGTGGATACGAGTATTGTTATCGTTGACTGAAACTAAAGCTATAAAAATAATTTCCCTTATTCACTTATTTAATTAACTGAAATACAGTTGAAATAAAATAAATATGTTAGAATAGTAAAATAACAGCGGCAGATTTCATAACAGTTTGTTTGTAATAATAATGCTTATGAAAAACTTATGAGATATCAAACTCTACATAAGGTTTTGTTCTATATAGATAACAATTAAATGTGTGTGTGTGTGTGTGTGTGTATATACACTACCGGTCAAAAGTTCGGGGTCAGTAAGATTTTTTATGTTTTTAAATGAAGTCTCTTCTGCTCACCAAGGCTGCAATTATTTGATAAAAAAAAATAAAAAAAACAGTAATATTGTGAAATATTATTACAATTTAAAACAGCGGTTTTCTATGTGAATATATAGTGAAGTGTAATTTATTCCTGTGATCAAAGCTGAATTTACAGCATCATTACTCCAGTCTTCAGTGTCACATTTTTTTAATTATTATAATATGAAATTATTATAATATGATGCTCAAGAAACATTTATGATTATTATCCATGTTGAAAACAGTTTTTTACATTTTTATTTCAGGATTCTTTGATGAATAGAAAGTTCAAAAGAACAGCATTTATTTAAAATATAATCTTTTCTAACATTATAAATGTCTTTACTGTATAACTTTTGATCAATTTAACTCATCCTTGATGAATAAAAGTATTTTCTAATTTCTTTCCCCCAAAAATAAAAAATACATTTTTACTGACCCCAAACTTTTGAATGGTAGTGATTAATGTTACAAAAGCTTTCCATTTCAGATCAATGCTGTTCTTTTGAACTTTCTATTCATCAAAGAATCCTGAAATAAAAATGTAAAAAACTGTTTTCAACATGGATAATAATCATAAATGTTTCTTGAGCATCATATTATAATAATTTCATATTATAATAATTTTAAAAATGTGACACTGAAGACTGGAGTAATGATGCTGTAAATTCAGCTTTGATCACAGGAATAAATTACACTTCACTATATATTTACATAGAAAACCGCTGTTTTAAATTGTAATAATATTTCACAATATTACTGTTTTTTTTTTTTTTTTTTTTGTTTTTTTTAATTGCAGCCTTGGTGAGCAGAAGAGACTTCATTTAAAAACATAAAAAACCCGAACTTTTGACCGGTAGTGTATATATATATATATATATAACCTAAATAATCAAACACTTATACAAGATATTAAGAGTTACCTTTCTGCCTCTGCATTTATATTTAGGGGGAAGAGGTGACGCTAACGCCTTGTGTGCTTTCACTCCATTGACACCATCAGGAATAAATGTATAGGAGCCACGGACGTGGGAATCAGAACCCCATCTGGTGATCAGTGTCTTTGAGACTTCTGGCACTGGCCAGCCTGTGAAAGACCTGAGCAACCTTTAAAGACAAAACAGAGTTTGTTATATATGGAGAGAGGGATGATATTTGACAGAGAAATTTGACCTTGATATATTTGATATTTGATCATATATTCCATCATTTATGTCACCATACCTCACACAGATAGCACCGATTTCATTGTCCTGAAGATTCTCCATATACAGAGCTTCTCTACCTGTGATCCAGCCACACAGAGCCGTGGGATGACGAGCCACTGTATCAAAACCAGTGATCTTCTTAAACCATGTCTTTTTCCAGTTTTCTCCTTCAGACAGATACTCATAAACATCTTTATCTTCAGGCCCTTCTTTCCACACCAGCTGAACCCCGGAACAGTCGTCTGGCCAGAAACTTTCCTCAAAAAACAGGAAGATTTTGTCCACAATCCCAAAGCCAAGATTCTCAATTGCAGACAGCTTTTTTTCTGGTAAGGACGGTTCGAACATGGTTGTCGCTTTGTCTTTGAGAACCCCCAGAGATACAGTGACAATCACATGATCTGCCTCAAAGCTCTGTCCATTTTCACAGACGACCTTAACAGGATACCTTTGATCTTCACCACTGTCTTTTTTGACCAAGTCCCATTGGATGCTCTTGACCGGTGCACTACACTGGACAGTTCCCGAAGGCAGAACTTTCAGGAGAACATCCAAGATTGCTTGATAACCACCAGGTCCCAATGTATTAAAAAATCCTCCCTCTAGAGCAGTGTAATAGCTAATCTGAGATGCAGAAACCTCATAGAGGCTAGAGCAAGCCTCATCTGTGCATTCAATCCTCTTGCACCATTCAAAAACTTGCCGGCCGTCTTCTGTCGCCGCTAAAGGAGCTTCACCAAAGGCATCATCCAGATAAGCACCTAGAGTTAGTTTCCTGTGCCTGCTCCTGAGTTCATCATCAAAAGCTTTGTCGGTGAGCTTGCTGAAGCACGAACTCACCTGATCTACAACTTTTGTGGAGACCTGCTTCCCATCTTCTTTGAAAAAGTAATCTTGAGGAGTTACAGAACGAGGCTGGCACATGTTTTTGCGTGCAGAAGGTCCCTCAGATAGCAGGTTCTCCTCTTTCGCAATCTTGAACAGGGGGTTTCCTTTCTGCCCGTGGATCCAGTTAGCTCCAACTTCAATTACATTCTCGCTGAATGGTTTAGTGGTGTGCGCTCGACCTCCAACTCTTTCCTTTGCCTCAAGAACCAGGACATTTTCAAATCCTGCCTCCACTAACTTGGCTGCAGCAGCCAAACCTGCAAAACCTGAACCTACCACTACAATTTTGGCATTTTCTGGTCCCGAACAAGTACTCATTCTTGCTGCTTTGTTGAGCTGTTTAGAGAGAGAAAAGCAGGAAATTAAGTCATAAGAATTAAAAGCAACTCTTGCTCAGCAGTAAGTATCAAATAACAGAGAGTACAGGTATATGGGTGTAGTGCACTATGCTCTAAAGGAGTTTCCTTTATAAACCAGTGCTTAAACACCTGTAACACCTGACCTTTGTAGTTAACTAAATCTTGAGATAAGGCACCGACCAAAATGTCATACACACAAAAGCCCTCTTTATGTTAAAAATGAAGAAGTTCATAAAAATATTTAAAAAGTAACATCTAAAGGAAATCTGTATACTCAGGGCATTCGTTGCTATTTAAAAAAAATCCCCTTAATTATCTCTCAAGAATCAGCGAGTCCATACAAATCTTTGTAGAGAGCAGGTCATGGGAGATACAATCAGATCATGACCTATCATCTCTTTTGCACCGAGACTATAATACTTAAAAAAGATTTCTTTCCCAGTAAAACTATATGAACGAAAATTCTTGCTGTTGCTTCCTTGGTAATGACAGTGTGAAGACGGCGACATTAACGAAGATGTTTTTTCAAAACGAATTTCAAATTAAATGTCTTTGTAGAAAAATAAAACATAAAACTAAATACATTTTTTAAAAGGACACTTGGTCCAACCCCCAAACAAACAAAAATAAATTAATAAAATATTCTTGACACGATTTCAACCCCGATTCAAACAAGATTCATTACTTGAAGCTTCATTAAGCATTGCTCACTAGTGACACCTAGCTACTGTGCAAAGAAATAGCAGACAAATTAATTCATTCTGAACATGACCTGAGCAGACTTGTGATGTTCGTATACCCCCCTGCCCCCTCCCCCCTTTCTGTTTTATTTATTTATTTCATTTTCTTCTCACTGTTAATGTCTGCAACCTTTCATTTGTAATTATAACAAGACCTGAGCAGACATTTGTCCATTGCCTGGGTATAAGTATTTTTCTCTGTCTGAATTTACTTGTGCAGAGACAACTGTCACACAGTTAATTAATTATTCATAAATTGTTTGGATAGTGAGTATGAAAACCAAGTGACGCTGTGTTGAGTGCAGTCAGTGCTTATATGGTGGAGGGAGTGTAATAAATTAACCTGCAACAGAATAATCTGGGGTGGAAATAGTTAAGAATTGTCTCTTTTTTTTTTCTTTTTGCAGTGAACTGTTGCTTGTTTTAGTGCAGTGTTGTGCTTATGGCCGGGATATAGAGGAGCAAACTGGAACACTGCAGTTTGGGGTGGATGAAGGAAGGATTACAACAGATTTTTATTGAAAAACAGAATTTTTTCAAGTGTGTTGGGGTTTAGACGATTCCTCTTCTTGGACAAAACCTCTCCAGCCTTGGAAAATATCCTTTCAGGGAACTGAGGATGCAGGGCCAGACAGGGGAGGATTCCATCTTTCTAGCTGGCTCCATTACCAGGAAAAAAAAAAAAGAGTCACAAAAAGCAAACAAATCCAAAAGGGCAATCCAAAACAAAAAGCAGTCCAGTCCAGATCCAAAAATCCAAATAATCTTATCTAAATAATATAATCAAGACTATAATATAGCCTAGCAACTATAATTAATAATAACTATATACTATAACTATTCTAACCTGATATATACAGCCCTAACACATTTATGATTCAATAACAACAATGACAACGAGGGTTCTCTGACTCACTACTACTTGCTTCCACCAATCCTGATTCCTGACAACACCCACAAGGTGGCACGAGTTTCGAACCCCCTTTATCCGGAAGCGACACTCAGACCGAACCATAGACAGTACAGCAAAACAAGCAGCGAACACGGCAACAAGACAAAAATACGTTAAAAACGTCTTCACAAGGGTTTCTAACAGAAGCTTGTGGACCGAACCGATGACGTATCAACACAAAACCGAGGCCTCGTTTGTCACGTGATTTCCACGTTAACAACACAAGCCTCGAATCGCGGCTTCATCTGGCACGCCCATTTTTTCTCGACACAATAAGGGCCCTGTCCCAAATGGAACCCTAAGCACTCGCGGTCTTCCTCTGAGTCCGCACTTACGCGACGTAACGCCGCTTTGAATGTCGGGAAGAAGTCTGCTGTGGAGTCCGCATCAGCGCGGGCTCGGCAAAAGTGCGCATCAAGGGCGCAAATCGACCGCAGAGGGGGCGCTCGCGAGCACCCTTCTGAGATCTAAAAATGACAAATGGGACACACTGCGGTCTCACGGACTTGACGGACACGCGCACGCGGCAGCCATTGTAAGTCCACAAGACCGAAAGTGCACATTATGGCCCAATCCCAAATGGCACACTTCATGTGCACTTTCGGTCTTGTGGACTTACAATGGCTGCCGCGTGCGCGTGTCCGTCAAGTCCGTGAGACCGCAGTGTGTCCCATTTGTCATTTTTAGATCTCAGAAGGGTGCTCGCGAGCGCCCCCTCTGCGGTCGATTTGCGCCCTTGATGCGCACTTTTGCCGAGCCCGCGCTGATGCGGACTCCACAGCAGACTTCTTCCCGACATTCAAAGCGGCGTTACGTCGCGTAAGTGCGGACTCAGAGGAAGACCGCGAGTGCTTAGGGTTCCATTTGGGACAGGGCCGAAGTGTGCCATTTGGGATTGGGCCTAGCTCTGACGCTTCGGTTCAAATGTCACATCAGTAGCCTACAATGTATTCTTACCGATTCATACTCGTTTATGCTGTACCACGAGGTGTCTGTGGTAGTAGGCCTATTGACTGCCTAGCCTGTTTTCCAACGGCTTTTCAAGTTTGTTAAACGTGTCCCTGATTAAACACTTGTGATAACTACAATCCACAACTTAAACCAGACTAGATCTTTAGCTGGTCTAACGCTAGCTATATGGTATTATTTGCTGGTTTTAGAGAGGTTTTGGAGACCAGCAAACTATAGCATGGGCTTTTTCTACCAGTTATGACTTGAACATCTTTCCCGAGTAACTAGTAGGCTGCCATAATTTGACTAACAGTTATCATTATCAATATTTTTTTTAATCATGAACTGTGATGGATGCATAGGCTGTATGTTTCAGTTTGGAATGGATGCTTCCATTAAAAAAGTTTATCAAATTATCAGCATTTGGAAACAAAGTTTGACTGATTACTAAGGCAAATCAAGTTTATATAGCATATTTCATACACAATGGTAATTTAAAGTGTTTTACATAGAAAATGATTTAAAATGATGATAAAATAATCACAACAGATGCATAAGAAATAAACATATCATATAATAATATATAGCCTATATATTATGCAAAAATTGTGTGTATCTGTGATGAATAATATTGCCTGTGATTTTGATTGCCTGTGCTGCACCATAGATATTCCCAGTGTATCAATTTATTTTAATCAAGGCACTGTCTCATTGCAAAAGTCCTTTTATATTGAGCAACTGTTCCCACCAAAATAAGGGAATTTTTAGATCGATTTTTTAAATAGTGTAAATTTCCAGGATCATGCTGCATACCACCCGAGGGTACTGTAGTAGGATATTTGAGAACCACACATTTATTTCATTTAATTAATATACTTAAATAAAATAAAAATACAATTATTTGACATTGCTTGGTGTGTGGGAAATAATATTTCTCCATCATATAACACAGTTTAGCAAATGACCAGAATTAACAAATGTTGGAGTAATAACATTTAACCAGATAGAAATAACCAGACAGAGATATGCATAGAATGTGATCAGTTGGATGTGAGCATTCAGATTTATGTTGTTTTTCAGGCAGTTATAAACTACCTATGGTCATTTAAACACGTGAAAGGCTATAAGGTGTGAGAAGAAGTCTATAAAATATTATATGATCGTAAAATGTTATCTTTATGAAACCAAAGTGTATGTTCTTTTCTCTTTGGTACTGTATGTTCAATCGGCGTAATAGCTTATGAGTCTTTCTGCTTCTCTGACGCCTGTGAGGTACGCTCCATGGGTCGTGGTGTAGAATTTATCATGTGTAGCTTCTCCAGCAAACAACACCTGAAGGTGCTTTAAGAACAGAGATAAATAAAATAATTTTGTTAATAATAAAAATAAAAATAAAATGATTTATGTTCATTGAAATAAAGTTGTAATATAATAAAGGGAAATTAAACTAATTGATGTAAAATAAGATGAAGTAGTAAAATCACTAACATGTAAAATGACAAAAATATATTAAACAAAAACCAATAAAAATTATAAAAACTAAAAAATTATAAAAGCTGGAAAAAAACCCGAAAACATTAAATATAAAAAGGTAATTATTAAATTTTTACAATAAATAAAACATTTTCAATCATTTATTTTTTATTCACAAATTATTAAATTATACAATGATAGTATATAAATAATACTAAAATAACACTGGCTCATACTAAATATGCATATATAACCCAAATAATCGAACACTTATACAAGATATTAAGAGTTACCTTTCTGCCTCTGCATTTATATTTAGGGGGAAGAGGTGACGCTAACGCCTTGTGTGCTTTCACTCCATTGACACCATCAGGAATAAATGTATAGGAGCCACGGACGTGGGAATCAGAACCCCATCTGGTGATCAGTGTCTTTGAGACTTCTGGCACTGGCCAGCCTGTGAAAGACCTGAGCAACCTTTAAAGACAAAACAGAGTTTGTTATATATGGAGAGAGGGATGATATTTGACAGAGAAATTTGACCTTGATATATTTGATCATATATTCCATCATTTATGTCACCATACCTCACACAGATAGCACCGATTTCATTGTCCTGAAGATTCTCCATATACAGAGCTTCTCTACCTGTGATCCAGCCACACAGAGCCGTGGGATGACGAGCCACTGTATCAAAACCAGTGATCTTCTTAAACCATGTCTTTTTCCAGTTTTCTCCTTCAGACAGATACTCATAAACATCTTTATCTTCAGGCCCTTCTTTCCACACCAGCTGAACCCCGGAACAGTCGTCTGGCCAGAAACTTTCCTCAAAAAACAGGAAGATTTTGTCCACTATCCCAAAGCCAAGATTCTCAATTGCAGACAGCTTTTTTTCTGGTAAGGACGGTTCGAACATGGTTGTCGCTTTGTCTTTGAGAACCCCCAGAGATACAGTGACAATCACATGATCTGCCTCAAAGCTCTGTCCATTTTCACAGACGACCTTAACAGGATACCTTTGATCTTCACCACTGCCTTTTTTGACCAAGTCCCATTGGATGCTCTTGACCGGTGCACTACACTGGACAGTTCCCGAAGGCAGAACTTTCAGGAGAACATCCAAGATTGCTCGATATCCACCAGGTCCCAATGTATTAAAAAATCTTCCCTCTAGAGCAGTGTAATTGCTAATCTGAGATGCAGAAACCTCATAGAGGCTAGAGCAAGCCTCATCTGTGCATTCATTCCTCTTGCACCATTCAAAAACTTGCCGGCCGTCTTCTGTCGCCGCTAAAGGAGCTTCACCAAAGGCATCATCCAGATAAGCACCTAGAGTTAGTTTTCTGTGCCTGCTCCTGAGTTCATCATCAAAAGCTTTGTCGGTGAGCTTGCTGAAGCACGAACTCACCTGATCTACAACTTTTGTGGAGACCTGCTTCCCGTCTTCTTTGAAAAAGTAATCTTGAGGAGTTACAGCACGAGGTCCCTCAGATAGCAGGTTCTCCTCTTTCGCAATCTTGAACAGGGGGTTTCCTTTCTGCCCGTGGATCCAGTTAGCTCCAACTTCAATTACATTCTCGCTAAAAGGTTTAGTGGTGTGCGCTCGACCTCCAACTCTTTCCTTTGCCTCAAGAACCAGGACATTTTCAAATCCTGCCTCCACTAACTTGGCTGCAGCAGCCAAACCTGCAAAACCTGAACCTACCACTACAACTTTGGCATTTTCTGGTCCCGAACAAGTACTCATTCTTGCTGCTTTGTTGAGCTGTTAAGAGAGAGAAAAGCAGGAAATGTAAATGTATCAACTCTACTACATTTGGCAAAAAAAGCAACTCGTGCTCAGCAATAATAGCAAATAACAGAGAGTATAGATGCTATGGGTGTAGTGCACGATGCTCTAAAGGAGTTTCCTTTATATACCAGTGCTCAAACACCTTTAAAACCTGACCTTTGTAATCCATACAATACATATTATCATTGTTTACATAGAGATCAGGCGGTCATGGGACATCCAATGGCAAATGCAGATTTAAATACTAAAGCATGCAGCATATGACCTCATCTCGTTTGCACTTTGGAGGCTATGTGATACTTAAAAAGTTGATTTGCTGCCCAGTAAATATGAATGAACAAATTCTTGTTTTTATACTGCTGCTTTGATGGTAATGACAGTGCGAAAAAAGCGACATTTATCAAAGAGAAAATCCTAAAGAAATGTCTGTGTACTGTAGAAAAAGATATTTCATTACATTTTTTTTTTAATTAAATACATATTTAAAAGGACATTTGGTCCAACCCCTAAACAAACAAAAATAAATTAATAAAATATGCTTATATAAAATAATACTTATATTTTTCTGTCTTATTTTAATTTTAATAAAATTTAAACAAAAGAATGACACTTCACAATTGGAAAACAGCCATCCCAATAAACAGACAGATTGCTGTAATTATGTATTTAGTGCTAAAGCTTTTATGAATGAGGGAACAATTTCTGAGTAACGGCCTATAGGTCTACTTTTAATATGTTGCGATTTGTCACATGTATGTAAACGTGCCGTGAATGGTGGACATTTTAATGGAACACTCCAAACGTAAGCCCTTTAACATTATGCTCTACTTTTTAACAGGCATGAAATGCATTCTTTCTTTCTTTTTTTTTCTTGATACAATTCAGATCACAATGATTCTGCTCATGCAGAAGATGGCGCAGTTAAACTATTCTTTGGCCACTTGTGCGTCCTGAGGTAAAAGTGACTTCACCCAATCTTCACTATCAACTGTTTATGAAATTAGATAAATACTTTAAAAAAAAAAAACCCTCCAAACAACGAATCCATCTCCGAACAGACAACCCTAAGCCAAACAATCACAACAGGGAAATGCATATCGCCTGTCGGTTACCCACCTTACAAGCGCTATCTACAGTTTAACGTTACTGCAGCTCTTGCAATCGTCTCAAGGTTGGTCTCTGTTTGCACTGTCACGTAAGTGTTTTGTGATTGTCAAAACATTTGGTATAACAGAATTTAGTTCAGTTTTAACATGTTATAGTTTTAACATGGTACAATGATTGGTTGGCCAATGTTTTTTGTGATTAGCAAGCTGACTTTTTTGGGGACTTTAGCTTATTAACCGTACCCCCCATAGTTAGATAAGTCCATATACAGTACACCCTTCTCATCTTCGTGCGTGCGTGCTGTAGCTCTCGGTCTGTGCTAGCCTAGCTTAGCATATGGCTCCCAATAAGTGACAAAATAACGCCAACATTTTCCTATTTATATGTTGTGATTTGTATAGTCACAGTGTGTAAAAATAACAAGGTCATATGAGAGACAGCCATCTTCTAACCCTAACCTAATACTGGGAACTATATTCTCAGAAGGCGATGAAGCACCAGCTGCTACTTGGGCGGAGTGATTAGCGCAACACTCTGACTGTGCGTTCACACCGGACGCGAATAGCGCGTCAAATTCGCGTCTACCGCGTCTAGTTTGACGCTTGACCACTTTGTGTTAATTCGCGTGTCAAGAGTGAAACTGACGCGCGTAAAAACAAAAGTTTGAAGCGAAATTTACGCGCGTCACGCGCGTCAGATTCTAAATCTGTTGGCCGCCATCTTTTTTATGTTGATCAAGCATTTATCGTGAGAGTCACTGCTCTGTATTTGCTCTGAAAAGCAGAACAGCGGCGTACAGATCATCGTCGCCGTATTTGGGTCCACCAGTCCATTCGGAGGCGAACTCAGTTTGTCGAGTTTCACCATTTCCTCGCTCCAGGAGCAGCGCCTGGATGACGGCCGCTACAGCGGTACTTCCGCCTGTCCCGCGCCCAGTTTGATGACCTGTTCTCCCGCATCGGAGCGAGGATCACCCTCGCCCTCACCAACCTAATCTGTCAAATATATATAACAGACCGGACACCGTCGGGTGTAGAATAATGATGTACTATGTTGGTTGTCTTTACATTAGAATAATAATGTTTCATATAATCTAGAAATGGAATAAAAAGCATTCAATACAAAATGAATATGTCTCATATATTTAAATCAAGTTTTTATGTGATAAAATATTTGCTTTATTGCTGCATTAGAACAGAATATAATAAAATAGTCATTTTATTCCATTTAGTCATATTACAAAATAATGGATTGAGGCATCCAGCATCTAGATACTTCACCACGTGACATCAAGCAGGCTCCTGATTGGTTAACGCGGCGCGAATTGACGCAGAAGTTCAGATTTTTCAACTCGGGCGGCAGACGCGAATTCGCGTCAAACGCGTGAATGCACAAATAGCACTAACTAAATCATTCGCGCGTAACGCGCTTCCGCGCCAGACGCTTCAATTCGCGCCATTCGCGCGAACTTGACGCGCGAATGAGGCGTATTCGCGTCTACCGCGCCGCGCTCTACGCCTCATTCGCGCCGCAGGAATTTTTTACGCGCGTAAAGGGGCTTTCACACAGGACGCGGAATGCGCTGCGCTGCGCTATGAAACCCATTCATTTCAATGGCTTGCGCCGCGCGAAGGCGTTTTGTTGCTGCGTCGACCTGAGCGCAAGCGCAGCGGTGCGCACCATTGACGTCCTCGCGCCCATGCCGCGGTCAAAGTTCAAAATAGTTTAACTTTTGCCGCTGCGCTCTGTGACGATTACCAGCGCGGCCAATAGAAACGGGACATCCAAACAAACACGGAAATCAAAATGGACGAACGGCTAGTACTGTGTGTGTCGGAATTTCCCGAGCTTTATGATACATACAAGTTTGAGGTCGTATAGGGACATCGTCAGAAAAGCTGTGTCATGGAGACATATCTCCATTCAAGTTGGCATGTCAGGTGTGTTTAAATATATTTATATATATATAATTTGTTCCTTTGTGTCAGCTTTAATGTTTGAATAAAAGTTTTATTCTAAAAAGAACTGAGCTCATGATTCGTGTGTTGATTTCGATGTTATAAAATGGCATAGCGCAGCGCAAATCACGTTGTATCTGAAGGGCAACGCTGAACAGAGCGGCCAGCGCAGCGCAGCGCAGCGCATTCCGCGTCCTGTGTGAAAGCCCCTTAACGCGTCTTTGCATTGACTTAACATTGAAATCACTCGCGCCTGACGCGCTATTCGCGTGCGGTGTGAACGCACCATCACCTTCTCAGGTGCTGCGAGCAAATCACTCCGCAGAAGTAGCAGTGCTTCGTACACCATACTGTATTTATATTAAAAATTAGCATTGATCGGCCCGTTACCAATTATGGTGGCAAATATAGCGTGCATCCCATAGATTCTGATCTTGATTCAATATCCATACATCTTGATAAATATCAGGTTCAATAGCGACATGTTAATCTTCACAAGGAAAAAATCTCTCAACTAATGCTGTAAACATGTAGGGTAGCTGATATTATTATCAAAGGTTAAAATTGACAATTATAATATATTGCGTTTTTTACAATAACGTTATCCTAATGTGTTTATAATGAGTAAAAATATAATAATAGCCAAATAAGTTAGGCATATTCCTCTCTATTTTTCTAGCAACCATATGGTCAAGGCTTTCCGTGATTTCTCAAGCTGCATGTTTTATTGACATCTTTCCGAAGTTGAAACACTGAATGCTCAATTCTGAGAGATTTCGGTAAGTCAAAACCTTCTAATGTTCATTCTGTGTATTAACTATTAATGAGTAAAAAGGAAAAGGATTGGTTCATACGTGCCGCTTGAACACATTTAAGAGCACCGAAATGCTATTTATTGTATTTATTGTTTGAATTTCCTAATACACTTTATAGAATTTGAAAGCTGAGAGTTTTTCATATCAAAAGTAGCCTGCCCTCTCTTGTCTGTCTGTCAGTGTCCTCTTTGCTTCGCGATTTTTCAATTCACGAAGAAATGATTGAGTGGCGTGAGAACAATGTCAGGCCTGATATACTTATTTATGAATCATATGTTAGAATGGTTTTTTTTTTACATATATTTAATCATTGTTCTGCTGTACTACAAGGTGTCTGAGGTAGGCTAATTATATCATTGACTGCCTTTTTTTCAAAGGCTTTTCAAGTTTCGTCCCTGATTAAACTCTTTGCGTTAACTACAATCCCATAACTTAAATCAGCCTAAGATCATTTGCTGGTTTTAGAGAGGTTTTCAAGATAGCACGACAGCTTTCCTGAGTAACTTTGGCTGTCATAATTTGACTATACCATTCTCAAGCTTTGATCTCTATGCTATAGGCTATTTAAATAAGAACTGTAGCCTACTACAAGTTTGCTGTTTTGTTAGATGCAAATGCTTTGCTCAGGGCCACAAAAACGGTGTTGCAGTGCCTTATTGATATTGTGCATATTGTGATATTGAGTTAATGTATAATATTTGCATTAGCAAAGAGCCAACAAAAGATTTTCCATTTCAATGAGGTCTTTTTCTGTTTATTGACTTTTCCATTAGACAGGTGGTGTGCCTCTTGTATACAGTAAATGATTAATACCACTGGAAATTATACAGTATACAGTCTCCTCCAATAATTAACACTATACATGATTAACCTCACATAAAAACCTTTATCTTGGCTCAAATATATTAAATTGTATTGTAGTGTTTAAGCCACTTGTGTAAAAAGCAGCTTTTAGTCAGTGCTTGAAGGTATCCCATTGAGATGCATTAATGACAGATTAAAATCGAAGTTCACAAAGCAGCTTAAATAATCGCTGTGTAAAAAAGATCTATGAGATTCATTTTCCCATTTCTCCTATATTTTCTGTTGTAAAATTATAGGTAGCCTACTAATTAATTCTGCTTTATAACATTAACTTCAAATACAGCAATTTCAAATAAATCAATTTGCATGTGCAAAAATATATTTAAATAAGTAATTATATGTAAACATGTAAATCTAAAAACTCTAATAAGAAATGATCCTGACTGTAGTGTTTTTGCATGGCACCACTACTAGCATTCATACAGTCTAGCAAGAGGAAGTCTGTTTTGTAGCACAGGATTGTATTTGTGTACAATCTGTTCCATGTTTTCCATCCTAAAACAGGCCCTTTTGTTTCTTCACGTTCAGTTGCTTCCAGGACGGCATAGCATAGAAATCCATCCGAGAAACCCCCATGATCAGGGCAAAGTCTTCGTTTGAGAGATAGTCCTGCATAGATGATAGAGGTGTGTGTTAATTTTATCATTAGATCATTCTTACCAAAACATGTCCATGTCACATTTCATCCATTCACCCCCCACTACAATAATTTTTTTTTCATTGTATTATTATTATTATTATTATTATTCATTTAAAACAGAAAAAAATATATACTAGCATCATATAAATTATATATAATAATAATTAATGTAAAATGAGAATGGGGTTTATCTTGCATTGTCATGAAAAAAGTATTAAAATAAGCTTTAGTTTCTTTTTAAAAAAGTGAAATATATACATGCATACATTTTTATTTTCTTAGGTGCAATATGACCCATACATATTCTTGACAGGTTTTGTTTATTTACTAATTTAGTTTGTAATAAAATGTTCTTATACCAGTGGCATAATTTGCAGGAGGGATGGGTAATGCTTTAGTGATGTTCTCACCACTTTTTAAAACATCTTGCTTTTTTATTTGCATTGGATGTACCAATACAAATAAATAACACATCTCCAGTTAATTCTAGCAGAGCATTCATTTCATTCGTTTGTTAAATAAGAGGCGATCTAGCGCTGAAATCTGGTGTTTTTTAAATCAAGTGATCAAAGCGCTCCTTGCCGTTGCGATCAGTGGCGTGGATACAGTGTTCTCTTCTGGCTTGCTCACAGTCTTCATACAGACGCGTGCTTCAATCCGTTGCGGAGACTCTCTATTCGTTTCCGGTGAAATCACTAAACAAAATGCACACAAACGTGTCCCTGCTTGATATACAACCACTGATGAACATGATTGCGGATTAGAACCCCAAACCTCTGACACGCTTGACAAAAGTTCTACCACTAGACCATTAGAGTACACACGTAAATTAATCGGACCTTTGTATCCCAAGTTTACCTCTTTTCTTGTGGGGTCGACTCCTTCAGGCAGGTCTTCTGTCTGAGTGTTCACCAGCTTCTCTGGAGGGAAGGTTTGCGTGACAGCACGGGGTATCATACCCCCTTGAGTTGAGTTACTTGAGTTGGTTTGGTTTGAGGTTGGTTGGGTCAGATCCTGTGCACAAGATGTCAAAACATCTTCACATGTCACCATTTATGCATTTTGCATGTGCTTTTTGCCCTAAGCAATTTAAAGAGCATTCAAGTTATACTGTACATTTTTATTTTTCAGTTCCTGCATTCCCTAGGTAATTCAACCTAGGACATTGACGTTGCTTGCTAGCGTCACGCTTCACCATTTATGCCCATAAAAAAAAATTAAGAACTTACCACAGTAATTTTGATAAGATCAGTTGCATCTCCAAGCTCTGATTTAAGCTGGTCGTAGGATTTCCCACCCTAAAAGACAATAAAAAATATTCATCACCTGTACCAAAAATAAGTTGTTGTTAAAATAAGTTGTCATGCCGAAAGAAAGTAAACTTATGTAAGCTACTTACGCTCCACTTTTGTGGGTCCCAGGCATGGAACCAGCCTGTAAAGGTGGGTGGCTCAAACCCTTGCTTGACCACTAGGATAGGTGTCTCCAGGTCACGACCTGCAGGATGGGACTTCAGATATTCCTGTGCTGTAACCACTGCTTCCTGCTTCTCCTTGTCATTGGCACCTTTGCCGATCCACAGAAACACCTAACAGAACAAAAAATTTCTGTGATTTCTAGTGGTATGGAAAAAATATGAACAATTGCACAGAGAGACAACCACCCTGACATTCACCTGATCCCAGATGTCCAGCAACATCACATCATCCTCATCCAGGTCATCTTGGTTGAAGTTTGTAATCTCTGTCGCTATAAAGCGACCCGTCTGGTTGGAGCACTCAAACAACCGGGGCGTAACACTACTGTTCTCATCCTGAAGTCTGAGAATGGGAGAAACGTATTGGCTGTGTCCTAAAACGGTCTACGTAGAATCACATATATCCTTTCCTTTGCAATGAAAGCAATGGCTAAATGCATGCCATAATGCTAAACCCTATTGAAATCAATTGTCCAGTCTCCTTTGTTCTTCACGTGAGGAGCGCTATAGAGTGTAACAGTGCATGCCAACTTTTTCTGTGGCATTGGTTCCGGAAGTATTTTTTCCATTTCACACTTCATTTTTTTTTTTTTAAGTCTTTGTTAAAGCATTTTAAAGCCATGAACCAACCCAACCATTACACAAAATTACAAACTTGTTTTTTATTTGAAGCAAAGAAGACAAAGACAGAGTACTGATTTAATAAGGGAAAGAACTACAATCCCATGAAGCATTGCGAATTATATAACCAAATTTAAAACGATGGAGAAATATGTTTTGGTTTTTTTCAACAGCTCAACAGATTTTGGAACAGAGCCATAATAATTTGTGCATTAACATTTGTGCAGTGTACAATTCTTGCTCTACCTTTTGCTGCTGGCATACTGGGACTTTCCACCAAGGTTTACCCAGAAGTCAGCTGGTTCCTGACCCTCTGCAATAACATTTTTCTCCCTTTTGGAAATGATGTCAGCAAGTGATTTGGCCATCTCTCTCTCATCTCCACTGCAGCCCTGCATGGTAATATTAAAGGAAAGTATAGGACAGACAGGTAAGACATTACTGGTGCTCCCCTATACTTTTTCAGAAATATCCTTTGAAATATGTCAGATGTTTTTGGTATTAAACTCTACCGACCTTGCCATACCACAGGTAGCAGCACTTATCTGTGCTGAGCACAAAAACATCATTGGAGTTCAGAGAAGATGATCGTGGAGGCACCTCAGTGGCACGCGTGTTGAACTCATTCGTTCCATGGACGTGAAACAATCTTACTGGCGGCTGAGAATGGGAGGAGCCTTCTCTGGAACTTCCTTCCTGGTATTCAATCACAACAACTAATGAGTTGGCATGCACTGTGAGAAATATATGATAAGTGGGTCATTTCTGCATCTCTAGCAATAACAATTGTTTCCAAAACGCTCCTACTTCCCCATATTTACCTTTGACAGTCCCACCTCAATTGTTTAATGCACCACACATTTTACGCTTTTTAGGAAGTTAGTGCAATGTGCAAAAAAAAAATTTGCTTGACATTTAACCAATATCCTTAGAAGTACACCTTTGCATCATATCCATATCTACCCTTAAAGGGTACATATTAGTATCTTAAGGTAATAATATGACCCCCTTAGGTCCTAATATGCACCTTGATTTGATATGGGACAAAGTTGTATCTTTAAGGTACTGCCGCAGTGGCAAGCTATTCTTATTGACTATTATAGCACTTCTTACTTTGTGCTATGTGTGTGTGTGTGTGTGTGTATACTGTGTGTATGTATTATTATTTATTTATTTTCTGATAGTGTTTTTAAGAACCGAAACATAATCATTCCTAAAACAGGAAGCGTGTTTGGATTCTGGGTTTCCGTTGTTACAACGGGTGACGTGCCCAAGTGTTTCGTATAGAGAGGAACAGTTTGACAGACCTACCTCATAAACAATCATTTTGCCCTTGAAAATGGCCATTAGGTGCATGGGCTCCTTTCCCATGGGAACGCGGACCTGCACCGGTTCTCCATTGTACTTCTGGTCCAGAATCACAGCCTGATATGCAGAGGCTGTCAGCTCTGCCGTGCTTGCATGGCGCCCCTAAACATTTTAAAATATTCAAATAGAAAATAGTTACTTTAAATTATTCTAATAATATTTCACAATATTACTGTTTTTTTGGTTAAATAAATGTTGCCTTGGATAACAATAAAAAAAATCGTACCGACCCCAAACTTTTGAAAGGTATTGTACAGGGAGTGAGAAAATGAGGGAAGAAGATACACCTACTTGCCACATGTACAGAATGTAGTATATTTTTCTGCTGACTTCATATTTGTAGAGAATAAGGTAACAGTCCCCCCCGAAGAAGTGGCCGAGCCACTTCCTTTCCACAGGTTCAAGCTCATTGTCCACAATCCTCCATACCTGAGGAATGAACACACTTTTGTAATGAGTTCTGTTTACTAAGATGCATGAAAGGCAATGAAAGGTCATTTCACTAACCTCGGCTTCACCTGACCCATCATCCACCATTTTCTGCTGTGCAGCCAAGTCAGGTCTTGCATGCATAGAGGTGGCATCAAATTTGACTTGCTCAACCTTGGCTACAGAAAGAAATAATAAAATGAATAAAGTCAGAGTCATGTAGAATAAGATGGGTCTCTAAGGGGGTGTTTATACAGGATGCATGCTTGTGTTTTGTCTGTGCTATTTTTTAATGATTGGCCTATATACACAGGGTAGAGGAATGTTTTTTTTTAATCAGCGTCTCGCCACAGCTGTTTTTTTTAAACATGAGCGCATCCTGTATGAACGCTGCCTTATTCAAAAATAGAAGTTCTTCTGCATAGTATTTGTCATTTCAGCAGTGTTGAAAAGATGGCAACTAAAAGTAGCGATGCAGTAGCGGACAATTTTAATCCGTTTTCAAAACACACATATATACATTTGGTTAGCTACTTTTCGTTTGCCAATTGTAGTATAGCTAACTACTATTTCAAAGGATGAGCTTGACTGTAAACTTAACTCTAGCTGGACAAACTATTAGCTTTTAAGTAACTTCCCAAACACTGCATTGCAGAACTGTTTATTTTTTTGTCATTTTTAACTATTACAAAGATAACACATTTATATTTCACTATTTTTACAAGCTCCTGAACCTTTGTCTTTTTTTTATCTCCTGGACATCTGTTTTTACCAGTGCTTCTGCTTCTTTAGTAGTGTTCTTTAGTGTCGGCCTTTACACTAGTACACCATGCTCACCTATTTTCCCTGAACTGTGTGTGGTTCCCATTCCAGCTGTCTGTCCCTTGTCTGTCCACTTCTGGAAGAGTTGCTTGAACACAGATGATTCTGCTCCTTCGCTCACAGTCTCTACATTGGTGGATGCAGGATATGATTTTGCCTTTATGTAGGCCTAGAACAATAGAATATTAAGTGAGATGATGAAGTGTGTCTTTCACAATAATTTGCTATGTGTTTACATTAATATTTGGTGCAATGTACTATGCTAAGATTAGAAATATTGGGCATTATTCACTAATAACTGTACAATTGTTCTAATGTGTGCATAGCAATTGAGAAATTTTTTTTTTTAATCCAGAACCAATGTCTGATCATTTATCATCTCAAAATAGGATAACTTAAAGACTTGGCTTTTGAGGACAATTAGTTGACGATAAATCATAATTTCTGCTTGACCTTATTCACACAAGTTTTTACGCACAAATACGTGTGTATACACAGTTGGTGAATGAGGCCATTGTAAAAAAAATATTATTTGATTAGTGCTTCATTGATGTATTTGAATGGTCTGGACTCACCTCTGCTTTCTTCAGAGACTCTGTCCTTTCAGTTTTTGATGCCTTTTTGCCCTTCCAGACAAAGATCTTTATTCCGCCTTGATCCAGCAGATAGCAGTCCTGCCACAGGAATCAGATTTCACTTGGCATGCATTTATACTGTGTGCTACTTAGCAGTGTCTTTATGCATTGTAACAACAGCCATGCCTCTTGTGTACCAAAATCATACACATACACACAATCATACACTCAATTTTCATTTGGATAGCTGTTCATCTTGCTTACAGTACAACTTGCTTGTTTCTTTCTTTCTTTCTTTCTTTTTTTTTTTTTTTTAGTCTTACTTCTCCATTTCAAGTCAGGAAATCAGATTTGATTCCATTTATTTTTTGAAGTCATGTTCTTGGTCTTATTGTGCACAATTCATTGGTGCATGCTATTTAAAAACAAAAAGAAGTTTGTCTTCATAATCTTGCATCAAAATACAATTATGTAATAACTTAATTACAAAAAACTCAGTTGACGTCATAAATTCCTCTTTCTTTTCAGCCCATTTCCTCCAACTGCTCCATCCATGGCTCACTATTTTATGACCTTAACTATTTCCTCACATGTGTCCCTCCCAGCAGTGATCAATGAAATGCAACTGTACACTTTGACATAGGTGTAAGTTTGACATTTGACTATAACATCACTGGATCCTCTGCTATCAACTTGGCCTTTGTACAGAATTGTTTTATGCTGTGGTGTGTAGGTTGGTTGAGAGGTCAGGGTTAGTCATACCTCAGTTTTTAGTAGGTCTTGTGTGAGAGGTTTCACTGCCACCTCCTGCACTACAAGGTTCCCCTCAGCATCTGAAATACTTTTCACCCAAGGTTATTTTAGTTGCAGCGCATATTTTTCAACAAAATAATGCCGCAAGAGTATACTTAAAACAGGTTCAAATTAACTCACTGAAAGAGTTTAATGGCAGTCTTCAGTTTCTCATCAACGATCTGATCTGGGATGGCATCTTTGATCTCTTTTCTCTCCCCCAATGCCTGCTTCATCATTTTCATGGCTTCCTCAGAAGATTTCTCATCATCTCCTTCCACTACAGTCACTTGTGCTCGTCCACCTCTCTCTCGGTCACGGATGTCCTTCGCTAGGTTCATTCCCTATAAAAAGCCTTCAGTATGCTTACTTTGCATATGTGGTAATATAAACCTTCAGCATCAAGAATGTGATTCTTTACATTGCTAAATTGGGCTTTTTTGCATAGCAAATCAGTTCAAATGGTTTACCCTTAACCTCTCCATTCGGTTACTCTTGGGCCCATTCCACTGAATGATCAGGCTCCCCAGGTCCAACAGGAACACATCCCCTTTATTAAAACTGTTCCAGTTCATTTCCACCTGAACACAGAGGGATTATTATTACAAGAGCCTCATTATTTACACTTTTTGGGGGATTACAAGAAACGCAAGTTATGTAATCAAATTACTTTTTTTTTTTTTTTTTTTTTTTTTTAGAAACGAGAAGTTTACAAAAAAATATCTTCAAATAAGTAACGAAAGTTACTTTGTTTTCCCATTTATTAACTGACACCTCTCACGTCCGTATGTTGAGAGGAATCAGGAGTAAGGTAAAGATGTGAAAGCCCAGGAGAGAAAATGTGAAACAAAAGTAACGTAGCACATTTCTTACCATAAAAAGTAACTATAAGGCAATTAGTTACTTTTTAGGGAGTAACACATTACTTTTAAAAGTAACTTTCCAACACCGCTTATAACTGCCTCTCAAGGTGGTACAGGAGACATAATCTTTATGTAATACTAATCCATTTATATAATTAATTTAATAATTCATTATGTGCATGCATATTAAGTTAATATTTATACAGATCTTATTCCTGAAGTAATTTAGATATTATGTAAATGACGTAAGTTTGCCTATGTTATTCCTTTCCTCTTCATCTTGAAATTCGTAAATAAAACAATGCATGGCATGCGGGGGAACTTAAATATATTTAAAATCGACCAAACCTTTCTTAAGTGGGTGTTAATATTTTAGGCATGATGTTGGTGGTTGGTTTTGTGTGGCTGACACATGGAAAAAAGAAGTAGTTAAAAGTCACACAATCTAGATGGAGACCTTTTACACCACTGGTCAGCATGTAGTAGGTCTGAGTTCCTCTATTGTGATCTGACTGGGGCTATTCTTACCTCTCCCGCAACCACATGCTTATTTCCCTTCACATGCAGCAGTCTGCGAATGTTGTACGTGTTCGTCTCCACTTGTTTCATTCCAGATGCGACTCCACCTTTTTTGTATCTAGAATAATGAGATTAACAGCGTAATCAATTGTCACTAATTTTTACTCCCTCAAAGTTTATCACTTCTTGGAAACTGAATGGAAAAAGTCTATTTTTGTAATCTTCCCCATTTTTAAATTCTTTGTGACTAAGAGAAGAGAAGCATTCTAAAGTAGTTTGGTTATCATGCAGCATTTTAAAATAAAGGGGCTCATTTGCGGAAATTACTATTGAAGGAAAATATATACACTGTGTATGAAGGATGGATTAGAACTCCCCTTGAAAATGTCATTTGTACACCATAAACTACAGTAAGGGAGGACTCCTGATAAGAACATGTCAGATTTCTCCACAAAAATTTGTATAAAATAAATTGTAGGGTATTTTTAGGAACGTTAAAGTTTTTTGCATTTTGACATTATTTTCAGGAGAATGACTGTAATGTAACATACATACTATTTAAATGGTAAAGCCTTTAAAATATGCTGATTTAAACATAAAACCCATCTATAATCAGAAGAACATTCGGGAATAATGGGGGAATTACAAAAAAGCTCAAAAGTAAAACATCTAGAAACATAACAGTAATGAGAATTTGAGGGCAAAGTGCCTAATTGTTATGAAATTAAAGGGTTAGTTCAAAGTTAAATCGTCCTTTTATTTAAATTAAATTTTTTTGTCCTTTCAAACCTTTAAGACTTTCGTTTGTCTTCGGAACACAGATGAAGATCTTTTTGATGAAAGATGTCTTTCTGTCCCTTGAACCTCAATTTGATGAAGTGATCAAATCACAACAAATAAGTAAATAAATCAATCAAGATAGGAACCTTAACCATATGTACGGTGTCGGTGGTCACACTTTACTACCTGTCTGGGACTTGAAAGTGGTATAGACTGTCAATGGAGGGACAGAAAACTCTCAGATTTCATCAAAAAGATCTTCGCTTGTGTTCCAAAGATAAACAAAAGTCTTACGGGTTTGGAACAACATGAGGGTGAGTAATAATGACAGAATGTTCATGTTTGGGTGAACTAACCCTTTAATGTCAAAATACAAAATCTTTCTAAAAAATTGGCTTCATTTGTTTTTGCAAAATGTTATTTTTTATTTATTTGCCATGAATTCTAATGGTCTTAAGTGTAACGGAGGCCAGCTAGTAGATGCTGTGCGAGTAAACCTCACTCCTTTGATATCAATAGGCGCTCTAGCGACAGACACTAGAGGCTGCAGTCTTGAGCCTTCTTGTTAGAGTGCCGGATTCTCACGCCGGAGCTTATTATTGCTATTCTTCTTATTTTTTTATTTTGGGGTGAAGTGTGATGTTTACATGTTTTGATTAGATTCATCCAAGGTAATCCAAGATGGCTTACATGATGCCCTGTTTGAAGTATCCTTGGAAGGTGGCGCTTTCGTGGCCCTGGGCCTCACGATGCTGCACAGCAGCACCCCCTAGGTGGTCATCCATCTGCGTGGTGTATATCGCTGCTGCTCCCTGCTCATCCTGGGAGGTGGACTTGCCCAGCCAATAATGAATGTCATAGGAGTAGTTGTTGCTGGTCTTGTGAGTCTGAAAATGAGATTGTTTTTTTGTGTGTGTGTGTGCAACCATTTGTTCATTGACCTTGTAAGGTTGTCAGCTCAAAAGCACTTGTTAATTATAGGGCACTTAGCACTGATACTTACGTAGAGTATTATATAGCTGTCTCCCTCAAAAAAATGTCCATATGTTTTAGATGGACAGGGCACAAGCTCCATGTTCTGACCATTGATTAAACAGAAGACGGATTAGTAATTTGCTAAAGAAGTCAGTATCTGAGATATGAATGCACTGATTTGACAAAGTAGCTTTGCTGTCTATCATTCCTGCTAACCTCCACTCTCCATATCTGAAGTCCTGGTGTGGTTTTATTGAGGACTTTGGGAACATCGGTCTTGGCTTGGTCCTGTGGCATGGTGCCAGCTTAAAGTCTCAGCAAAATACCTGGAAGAGCGAAAAAGGAGGTTTAGATAGGAATTACTTGAATTCAGTGCCAAAATGTTTCCTAGAGTTACGCAGCATATACTGTGAATGATTTCCTTATAAATGTGTGTGTGAATTTTACAGTAAGTTGGATTCTCTAATACAAAGCTACGAGCTTACATACCCATTTTCTTTGATCTGACCTCGTATAGCAAAGTATATGATAGTAAAAGTTACAGTTCCCAATAAAAAGAAAATTGTCATTATTTACTCCTATATGCATTTTTTTCAAAAACATGCTGTATTTGATATTACAGTACATAGACTTGCAAGGAAAGCAAAGATTTCCACTGAATGACTTTTGTAAACCAATAATGAAATATGTTAATCCCACAAAGGTATAATATGGCTTTGTTGTTAATGGCCATGGTCTCTATAAATGCTTGCTTAATGATTTATTTTCTGTTAGGCGTCTTCAGTGTCATTCAAAGGCACAAAAGGGTGCGGCCTAAAGTTTAATGTATTTACTCTTCAGCTTATCATGCATTAGTAAACCCAGACCCTAAAGCTAGGGAAACCTTAGTTGCAGAAGAAAAATAGTCATCCTTCCCTGGGAAAGGAAATGAAAGCCTCATGTCATATATCATGCAAATGTGTAGTAAAATACGCCTCCACATAGAGCAGTTATCTTTAAGTGTGGTTGAGATGTCAGGGTGCATGTGATCAAGACCTACAATACTTCACTTTTCAAGTGAGCACATCGAACCCTGTTGACTGCAAATATTTTTTTCTTAACCAGAATGTCTGTTTTGTTTTCCATATGAACATCCTTATAAGAAGATACATTTACTTGAGAAGGTATTTTTTTTAAATGCCATATCTTTTTAGTTTATTTTGAGGATTCTCTTTATTCTCTTTTAGTCTTCCCCCCCCCCCCATGTTTTATTTTTTTAATTTTTTTCAAGTATAAACCTCACTAAATATATTTATACTGTATATATGTTTGTGACATTTATGCTTTAAATGTGGAACAAACAACTTAATTCAAGATATATTCTTGGTGAATAAAAGGTGCTTAATTGTAATGAAAACAATGTCAAAATGCAAAAATCTTCCTAAAATAGGCTTAATTGTTATGCAAAATATTTATTTGATTTTTATTTATTTATTTATTTTTAACTTTAATTATAGATTATCTGAAAACAAATGTATATTTTTGGTTTTCAAATGATTATTTTATTTAAATATCTATATTTAAACATTTTACTGAAAAACACTGAACTGGATATTGATTTAACCAGCACAGATTTTAATACTTTAACGATAAAGATTCTAATAATTCTTTTTTGTGTTATCCAGTCCATTTTATTATTTATTATATGAATATTTTCTGCATTGACCCAGGTAACACACGGTTATAATGTTCTAAAGGATGTTGTACATGGTTTATGATAGTCAGGGGACTATAAAAATTTGATTATATTGCGTTTGCTTTGTCTTTGATGTGTGCATACTACCCCTCTGTTTAAATATACTGCAAACTATGTGGCTAGTGAGGGATAGTGTCTGTTTCAAAGTTATTGTTTTTCATGTTAAAGTATCAACCAAATCCTCTCCATCCTATCCTCCCTTCCACTATCTCTGTCCTCATGTCTACATCCTGGTTCCGTAATGATAAAAAATTAAATTAAATAAATAACTTGCCAATGCTTGATCGCTATCATCTATTTTCGGACAACTGCATTTCTGTGGTGTTGTGTTTAACAAATGAGGCAGGAAGCTACTATCAGATCATGCAGGGTCATCGCTCCTGATAAAAGCTCTTACATGAAACGCTATTGTAATTTGATGAAATCTTTCAGCCAATGTAATGTGTATTCATAAATCATACAGTGTATATAGTTCAGTCATCTGCAAGCAATCACATTATTACCACATGGCACAAGCTGATTGGCCTCTGCTGATCCTACAGCCAATAAGATTGCTTGCTCAACATTTAAATCTGGTTTAGTGTTTGCTGTTGGCTAGTCCTCAGCACGCTATCAGAGTTAGAGTAAGGGTTGCTATCAGAAATCCTCCAGCTCCACCTGCCTAAATTTGCTACATGATTTATACATCTCTATTTATGCTGCAGCAGCATATCTTTATATATATATATATATATATATATATATATATATATATATATATATATATATATATATATATATATATATATATATAATAGCATTAGCAATTCCATAATTGCTCTGCAGCAGCAACAATAATCAACAGCAGCATCTTAGCAGATCTAGTCTTCCAGGACCAAAGTGATGTAAAAAAGTCAGATTGTATACAGCGAGCCGGTCATGATTGACAAATAATATGTATACATATACAGTATACACCCTTTATGTATCTACACACACACACACACACACACACACACACACACCCTAGAGGATCATTTTCTGTTTGCATATCCCAAATTTATGAGCTTTCTTATCTATATCTTTTTATGTTTCCCTGATACCTTGCAGATGTTGATATGGTGTGATAATACAGACTCATTCTCCCTTGTCTGATTGGATGGTTGGGTTTTATTAGGGATTGTATCGCTGTCTCTAGCTTAAGCAGATTGCACTGACCCTTAAGTCACTGATCACAAAACCTCTGCTCAGTGCAAAGGTTCATATTTCCTAACTAAAAGTTATGTCGTTAGTGCAATAATGGCTCCTCTGCTGTTACAATTACAATAGCATATCATGAATTATCTGCCCTTCCATATTAGATGCAGTGTGTCAGAACAAACAGGAAAGTGTGCAGAGTTTTTATGTAACCTCCCAGTGTTTGATCAGGCCTGACAGTGCTGTGTACATGTCTCATCTCCACCTCCTTCCCTATAACCTTGATTAATATTCTTCCTGTAAACTGCCCAGCACGGCCAATCCAGCCTTCAGTCCAAAGCACATCACATTATGCAATACAAACTTATAATGTACAATGTAATATAGGCAAGAATAGCATGTTATTCAAGCATAGAGCCAGCATATACAATGGACGCTTTTGGTCACCATATTTTCATTGAGACATTGACTTAATTTGCTATGAACTTTTTTATATAACTTTTATATACGTTGTCCCTATATGTCAAATACTTTAAATGAATCAGTTAATTGATTCAATAGATGGTAGCACTTTTATTTTACAGTCCTGTTCCTCATGTACATACTACGTACTTCTGATAGCAACTACAGTAACTGGGTTATAGGTAACCCCTGAACCTAACCTTTACCCATGTAGTTGCCGTATATTACCAGTACTTTCTTGGGTAAGGACACATACTGTAAAATAAAGTGTAACCCAATAGATATTATGAAATCTATTTAATGTTATAAGACAGGGATATATTTTGCAGCTAATATTAGAAGGGTAATTAAAACTAATGATTAATGATACATTTTAAGGCAAAAAAATCTCTGAATAAACTATTTAAAATAAGAAGCACTGTTGTATCATTCACCAAATTTACAACTTGTTTTCCCTTTTTCTTCTTTTGCAGGGTCAACTTTTACAGTCTGCTTGGCTAATGAATCACTTCAATGAGCATCGTCACAGCTAAAGGTCTTTTCTGCAGTGGAAAGATTGGGAGAAAGAGGAACTCACCTGCCACCGGAGCAATCGAGAAGGACGCAGCCAGGTAAAGGTGCTGCTGCTTTACAGAAAGTAGTGGAGACTGCGCAACTCCCTCTCTCTCTACTTTACAACCCTTGCACTTTTATCTCTCTCTATGTTCATTCACTCAGGGCCATATATGGGAAGAGCAGGTGATATGCATACAGGTGTGTCATATCTGTAGTTACATGCATGATGTGTTTATCTCACCCCCTCCCCATTAGATGTCTCTGAGCAATAAAGTGAAACAAATGTATTGTTTACCTCTCCACCCCCAGCCCATCTGCTGCTGCACATACTTTGCATTGTACTTTTATGTGTTGACATGACTGTGGACTGTATACTGACCAATTCTTCCTTCTTTCACTCTCAATAAAACATTTTTTTTTATTTAATGAGCGTAACAAGAAAAAATAAGCACTATATAATATTTTCCAGGCATGATGTTTATAATGGCTTTATTTACAGTTGAAACTCGAAATATTTTAATATCGTGCAAAAGTTTGTGTATTTCAGTAATTCAAATGAAAAGGTGAAACTAATATATTTAGTGTATATTTATATATATACTTAATCATGCATAAGAGGCCCTTACAAGAGGGCTGACATTTCTGTATTTAAAATCCTTTTTTTATTGATTTCATGTAATATTCAAATTTTCTGAGATTTTGAATTTGGGGTTTTCATAAGCTGTAAGCCATAATCGTCAAAATTATAACTTTTGCACGATATTCTAATTTTTCGAGTTTTACCTGTATATTAAAATTTTAAAATCAACTTTACAATTCTCTGATATTCCAGGGAGTTCCATATTCTTTTACAAATTTTTTTTTCAGGGGTAATATATAAAAAAACTACGGAAGCTTATTGCATTAACTTGAGGGAAAAAAAATCGACTCTGTTTTTCTGAATTAACGAGTTAATTATCTCAGAATTACGAGATAATTTTTCAGGGAAAAAAGTTTTTCCTCTGTTTTTCTGAATTAACGAGTTAATTATCTCATAATTTGGAGATAATTAAGTAATTAATTCAGAAAAACAGAGCAAAACCTTGTTTTAATGAAAAATTATCTCGTAATTCTGAGATAATTAACTCGTTAATTCAGAAAAACAGAGTCGATTTTTTTTTTCTTTTTTTTCTCAAGTGAATGCAATACGCTTCCGTAAAAAACACTATACGTTTATTATTTATTTAAAACAATTCTGGTCTGTCTTTAAATTTCAATTAGTTTTAAAATGCGCTTATTTCTATATTTTCCAGGGAATTCCATGTCTGTTGCCTGATTTTTAATTTTTCCAAGCGAAGTCTGCATTTCTTTGCTGGAGCAGATATAATTATATTCCGGAAAGAAAAAGACCTTTTTAGAAATTAATCAGTTACACATTCCCTTTAGCTCTGCATACTACATATCTAATCTGCTCAGAATATACAGTATGTATATATATATATTTAAAGAGAAAAGGAGAGGCTCTAAAGCCTGAGGTCATATCTACCTATGAGATATTGGCAATTAGTAAGATGAGTCAGCTTGTATGATTGTGAAATTTTAAAGGATAATTCACATGTACCTGATTTGGATGAAGATATTTTGATTGTTTTTTTTGTCCAGGTTTGTAATATGAGGGTGAGTAAATGATGACAGGATTTACATTTTTGAGTGAAAAATAAACTAGACCTGTCATGGAGTTTTTATGCTAATACTACAAGCCCTCTTCTAACAGGAATTCCAGACAACAACAAAAAAATCTCCAGCCAAAATAACCCTGATTTGAAGCTTAAATTCAAAGAGCTAGAAAACATGCTCTAATCTGGACTGGAATGTATTACTGGTTAACTCTTTCGCTTTTGTGGTTTTACATGCAACTAATAACCAGTCAAAGTCTGGAAACAATTGACGGATTTTTTATTTCTCAAGATGTTATAACCTTTTTGACCAAATCTAACGCTGAAATACTTTAATTTACTTTTGTAGGCAAGTTGCCTATACACATATTTGCTGTACTAATAAGTGTTCTAAATGAATTAAACTAATAGTTCATTTGTAAATGGATGTATTGGTGCAGATAGACAATGAAAAGCATGTCAACATTAATGTTTAAAAAGCATCCCAGCATGGTTTAAAAGAAGATGCAATAAAATATAGCTTTGATTTGTTACACATTTTTGGCATCATAATTCCATATTTACATTTGTGTGATTTTATAGGTTTGATATTTTTACTATAATAATAAAATGTGGAAAAGGGTAATAAAAAATGAGTAGGTGTGTCCAAACTTTTTACTGTTAGTTTATCTTACTACAATTCCAAAGACCATGCATAATTACCGAATGAATCAAGTATGCCATGACAATTGCACAAAAGGTTTAAAATAAATGTGCAGCAATTATGTTGAATGTTTCCTGTGCTATGATCTAGTTAAAGCCTCTTTGGTCATGGAACCTCCTTGGTAAATATCAGCAAGTTCATTCAGTGCATCAGTGTTGTCTATAGCATCAATACAGACCGTCTTTTCTGGGTTTATTTGGCAAGTGAATTATAGGTTACAAAATGTCCGGGCAGCAATGAGCTGGCTGGATCTTTCGAGAGTTAAATAGACCATCAAAAGTGTGTGGGGGGATTATTACTGAGATGTACAGTGGCTCACTGTTAGTCTACAGTCTGCACTGTTTGTTGTGCTCTGCTCGACCCAACAGTAGAGCCTTTGTGAATGAAATAATGAGGGATGCATGGGAAACAGGGCAAATTGAGAATGAAATTGCTGTGGATTTACTAATTTGACTTCCCTTCCACCATAAAATGGCACCACAAAGGAGTTGCATAAGCTCTTGCATAGATAAAGCATGACGTTTATACATTATAAATCATCTAAACTCCATCAAAAGTCTGCGAAATTAATAGTTGTTCCGTTTTTATAGTTCAAAGTACTGTAATTGCCAGAGAATGTTGCCTACCTTCTTTAGGCAGTGTATTTCTGTCCTTGATAGCCAAGAGTTGGGCTTCGCTCCTATCTTTTCACCTCCAGATAGTCTCTAGGTGAACTTCAGCCTCCAGAATGCGGCCGCTCCCCTCTCCTTCCTCAAACTCATTAACAGAGAGAGCCAGCCACCAGTGCTTCAGTTCCAACTCACCCCCTTCTCTTACATAATCCAGGACACACGTTAACATGGTGTTAGTTCAGCTCCATGAACCTGCTTTTGTGATTGTGCTGCAGAGTGTGTTAGGCCTCGGTGGAGGTTGGGCTTCAACCATGCGCTCTCAAATCTAAAACAAATGCTCCCTTTACAGGTAAACGGAGGTAGGACGGCATCAAGGCAGGTCCAAATGCTTGCATAACAACATGTCTATAAATGCCTTGATCTAGTTTGTTCTTAAGGGGAGCAGAGATGTACAGTAGTTAGAGCTGCTACCCGGAGCCCCACTGGAACAAGAACACTGTAGGGTTTCTGGTCAGGTTCAGTTCATTTTTTGGGGTCTGTAACATTTTTTTAAAAAGTCCCTCACAGAGCCTACATTTATTCAAATTTACACAAATGCAGTACAAAGAATATTAGATATTGTGAAATATTATTACAATATAAAATAATGGTTACATTTTATTTTAAGCTGACGTAGTTACACTGTACTTACTCAAATACGTACTTTGTAATATTACATTAATATGTACTTGCAGAGTTAGGGTTTAGTTAGGTTAGTTACTTACTACGTCACCTTAAAATAAAGTGTGACCAAAATAACTGTTTTCTATTTTAATATATTTCCATATATAGTTGCCTAATGTGTTTTTTTTTTCTGTTGCAAAGTCTTCAGTGTCACATGATCCTTCAGAAATCATTCTAATATGCTGATTTGCTGCTCAAGAACCATTTCTTATTATTATTATTATCATCAGCAATGTTGAAAACAGTTTATTTCAAGATTCTTTGATGAATAAAAAGTTAAAAAAGAACAGCATTTATTTGAAATAGAAATCATTTGTAACATTATAGATTTCTTTACTGTCACTTTTGATCAGTGTGTTAGTAAATGTAAATGTTTTTTTCTGTCTTGACTAATTTTGCAACAATTCTGCATAGATGCTCACAACTGCCTATAATATCCCACTATTCTGTGCAAGAAAGAATATAAATGGCATCTGAGGGACCGTATGCACTTATAATGACTATACTGACTGTACTTGTGTCTACTGAGAATTAAGCATTGCAGTCATTAAATATTTAATTGTTTGTGTCTAAAGCTTTTTTTCTTTCTTTTTTTAGATCATGAAAGACCTAGGATGTAACTTTTAAAGAAAAACGCTGGTGTTGACTGACTGGGAAGCAATGCAGTTGCCTTTAGGTTTGAACAAAAGCATTTCTGAGTGTTGATTGTTGGTGCTTCTTGTATAGGCAAAGAAAAAACCAAGGAGTATTCGTCCCTTTGGATTGCGGATTAAACCCCACCTGGAAAATATAAAAGTTAATTTAAATGTACTGAACAAGACACACTTTTGTAGGAAGTGCCCCCCATTAAAACATCTCAACAGCTAAATTTCCTATTTATGACAGACTCAAAATCCTGTCATCAGACTCTAGCATCTTCCAAAAACGGTCCTTGGAGGCACAGCATTTTAAAGTATTTTTTTGTTGGGTACCACTGGCAGGGCATTGTGGAATTCCAGGAAATGAACAAGCTGATGCTGTGGCTACGGAAGCTTCATCTTCAGAGATTCACCCTCAGAGCTCAAACCTATTATATTATATTCACAAGAAATGGCAAGCTGAATGGGATCAGTGTATAACAAACAAGCTTTACAAAATCAATCCTGTGGTTGGTGTAAACAAAGCATTGTGTCCATTTTGAAAATCGCTGGGATCGTACATAGTATTCATGCTGTCGATAGGGCACTCCAGACTAACTCATAGGTTTCTGTTAACGGTTGAAGATCCTCCTTTATGCCCCTCGTTCCAAAATCCATTACTGAAGCATATTTTGATGGATAATGATAGTATAAACTCATTATTTTTCAGTTGACTCGTATGAAAAGATTTTTAATGAAGTAAGACCAGGGCCCGTATATTTATCAAACTTCTCAAGGTGCTATTTTAGTCTTAAATGCTGAGAATTCATGAAATTTACTTTCAAACTTAAGAATAAAAGCAATTTATCAAATTTCTTAAAGCTAAAAATCACTCATACTCTCCCTTATTTAGTTATTACCGCCAGTTCGGTTTTCTTTTGCTTATTATATCATAAAATCTAGGCTATATATGGTCAGTTAACAGCACACCTGTTTAACTTTTTAATTTAAGACATGGTGGAAAACATGTTTATCTTTCATTTCCAATGTGTCTATCAAAATCTATTCTCTTGAAAATTAATTATTGTCAAATGTGTGTTGAATGTAAACTCATCTTAGGAATTTTACCATTCAATGTAAATTTATCTGAGAATATTCTTAAATAAGGAAATCTATTCAGTGATTGGTCCATGCCTATGTCGTCATCGAAAATCCCCTTTGTGGCACAGCAAAGTGTCGTGAATCATCTCTAAGACTGACACTGAAGATTTAGTCCTACACTTCACTTAAATTACGACTGATATGCTTGATAAGTAACTTTTAAGCGCAGCTTTAAGATTTTTTTTGGTCCCACTTTATATTAAGTGGCTTTAAGTACTATGTACTTACATAGAAAAATAAGTACATTGTACTTATTGTGTTCAGGTTGTATTATAAAACACTTTTGCTGCTATTGAGATGTGATACTGGTAAGGTTAGGGACAAGCGTGGTGGTATGGGTCGATTTGAGGGTAGGTTAAGGTGTAAGGGAAGGGTCAACTGTGTAATTACAAATGTAATTACATCAGTTAATTACAGTTGTAATTACATGCAGGTATTTTCAAAATATAAGTACAATGTAAAAACATGTATGTACATAATAAGTCCAATGTATCAAAGTAGTAACTTCAATGTAAGTACATAGTACTTAAAGCCACTTAATATAAAGTGGGACCTTTTTTTTTACTCTCATGTGAATTGTTAGCAGTGTTCTTGTGAGTAATTCTCAGAGGCTTGATAAATACGAGCCCATATCAGAATTTCTATCTTAAGAAAAATTTTTAAATCCTACTTTAATCGTCCCTTTTTAATCTCTTTCTCGCCATGATAACAGCCAAGGTAGCCGGCAGGGTGTTAAACTATAAATAAACAAACAAGGAAAGATTTAATTAAGGTTATGAAGGCCACGTTACAACTATTACTGCTCTGTTATAGACCACATGTTACTCAAAACGACTTGGTTTAGAATTTTCCTAGCTTTTATTTCAAATTTCTAATGTATAGAAATCAAAATTCATTCTGATTTAATAGTTTCAATGTTAAAATGGCGTTGTGCCATCAGAGATTCAAATGCACAGCCCAAATTTATAAAGGAACAAGGCAATTCCTGCAAATTACATTGTAATTTATGTAATTTATTTATATTTAAGACATTTACAGAGATCTTATATACAAACGCACATTCTGTTACCTAAATTGAATGTTATGAACATTGAAGAACCATTAGACATGTTATTATGCAAAGCTAAGCAAATGTTCAGCTCATAAGTCTATTATCTTAATAATGTGGAAAGCCAGCGCTTGTTCAGTGCTCATGTTTCATAAAAGAGAATCCGTGAAATGGAGTATTACATACTAGTGATCTCATTATTTTCATATATTAATTGTAATCAAAGCTCAATAAGTATGAAATTAGATTTTGCTGTATATATTTCTCTATACAAAGTTTTTAAGAAAAAAAGAAAAAAAAAACATTTAAATGACACAAAAAAGAAAATAAAACAGTATGTAAAATTATAACCTTTGGTAAATGTATTTTATGAACATATTTAATCTAAATTATTGCAAATACAATAAAAACAGTGTAGAAATTTTATGGATTCACACAAAGATCGCAATAGACATTTTAAGCTATTTTATTTTATTGAATGATAATGCATCAGACCTATAGATGAATTAATACACATCCACTCTCTGCTTCGTGTGTCAGCTCCAACAAGTTTTTAAGAATCTCCAGAAAATGTTGGGTTTTGAACTGTGGTCGTAGGATTCAGGAATAATGGGTTTGTACCCTGTGGGAGGAGAGGAAAACAATCAGCTTATTTAAAAAAAGTCAAGCGTGAATAATAAACAGCTTTTGGCAGTGTGACTGAATCTGAAGGGTAGGGGTTTTATTTTATGTATAAAGAAAACAAACTTACAGATGTTTTTTCACGTTTTCTGTCTTTTTCAAATCTCCTCCATTCTCTAAGATCACTTGCATACAGAACTGCCTTGATGATGAGGAGGATTAGGAGACCGATCAACGCCACCGCTGCCAGAGATCCTCCTACGATGGCTGCTATGTTCGGCCCCTCAGGACATTCTAACAAGAAACATAAAGGTAGAACGCTTTTCTTTTTGCAGTTTCAAACGTGATATTTGTTTAAAATGGAATATTTGTCCAAATATTAAAAAGAATCTGTCATTTACACACCCTCATATATTGTTGCGAACCTACTGTTATGCTCCAAAAAGTAATATAAATTGTCCACATGACTACTTTTACAGCTTTTATCTTATTTTCATTATATTGTACATAGCTATTGTTGTAAAGAAAAGAATATTAAAAGTATAAAGATTCTTCATAAATTCTTCACACACACACACACACACACAGAGTTTGAAATCTACAGGGTTTGAAATTACATGAGGGTCAATAATGAAAGAACCCAATTAACTAGTACATATTTCAATATTTCAGGTATGGTGTCAGGGACTATACCTCTGTCTTTGAGGACATTCACATCGTACTTGTCAAATCCAAGCTGTTCTTTCATTGTGAAAGACATCCAGCAGCCCACGTTATCTTTGACTCGACAGTCGGTCTTGACTAATCTTTCAACCATCGCAATCTTCAGATGACTACAGCTTGAACTGCAGTTCTTTTCAAACGGACCAGTCCCAAAGGCCAAACATTCAACACAACTCCTGCAATAGGTCAGGTTAAATACAAATAAAAATATAAAACATCAAACTTTTATATATGGAATTGTATTTTGTGAAAATAGTATTTTATATTATTATATTTAATATATTGCAATATACAACTAATAAAACTAGAAAATACCATAATTTATACAACTGAGAAAACGTGAAATGGATATTTTATATTAAATCGTCCAAATTAACTGATTTACTCAATGAATCAGAATTCTGTCGCTAAGTTAGTAGTTTTAGTAATCCCAGTTGGGGTTATGAAATTAAGGAAGGCCGTGTATTTAACGTAATCATTTGTATTTATAGGCTGGCTTAGTAAAGGTCAAGGTCACACAAGTCTTCTTACCCTGACTCTTGACACGGACGTTGACAAGCAGAACACGTTTCGCAGTAGGGCCCCTTGTATCCTCTCTCACATTCACACTGGTTACATACACATTTACCACGGTTAAAACAAACATTCCCATCCCTCTTGCAAGCCTCATCGGATTTTGCACAGTGACACGCTGTTCCCTCGTAGCCTGTTTTACACTTACATTTACCACATTTGCACTCGCCATGACCTGTAAAAAGTAAAAACATTACACGTAAATTATAAAATTATTAAAAAATAAACTGTTAAGCGCTTAAATATGAGCCTTTCCACACAAATCACCTGCACACAGTGTATTGTTAAATTTTTCACAGTGCTCATCGTCACATTCACAGTGTTCGCCATAGAAATTGCCACCGGCCTCTGTCATATGGCACTGACACCGTCCACAAACACAATCTCCTTTGCCTTCGCATTCGGTCCCGTTGTCTTTCCGGCACTGTGCTTTCAGTGAAGCCTCGTCCTTTTTGCCTAGTGTGCACTCACAGAGCTGTCCTAAGAAACCAGTATTACACCTGTGGACATGGGGAGGTTGCTTATGTTAGTCATATGTAATAGACCGTCTGTCACTACAGTCAGTTTGTGTGTACTGAAAAAAGTATCTGTATTTTTGCATTTTCACCACAAAACACACACACACGCACACATGCACGCACGCACACACACACTCACACTCACACACACATTGGCCCTCATTTATCAATCTTGCGTAGAAACGGACGTATATGTTGGCGTAAGACTATGCTTACACTCCTCTCACCGCCTGATTTATGAAGCTGTGCGTACCTTTGAAATCCAGGTGTACGCAATACCTGCCCTTGATAAATGCCGCGACTGAAAACGATCGTCATTAGAATAACACGCCTCTAAATATTCAAGTCTCCGCTTCCCCCACGCCCTCATTTTACGCCATGGACACACGGAAGACGGCAAAGAAGAGAAACTTCTCCAACGTGGAGATCAAATGACCTATCACAATGCATTATTTTACAGCATGTGTTTTGAAACAATTAGCATTTAATTTCGTATCACGTCACATGTATTGGGGTGTGCAATAGTGATGATGATGTGATGTGGAGTACCATTCATTCACATTAATAATTGCAGGTCAATTTGTAATATTCTTATTCTTATTATTATGATTTTTATTATTAATTACGCTTATTGTTATTTTGAAGAAGAATGTCGTTATTATTATTTGTATTATTATTATTATTATTATTATTTAAAAGAAGAAGAATGTCATTTTTATTATTTTGTCAGTCTGAATAATTTTTTGGTCATTGAAAGCCTTTCATTACTGAACCCAGTCCGTGCGCACCTGCCGGGCCTAACCCTGAAACGTCAGGTAAAGCGCACAGGCTCGCAACTGAAGGAATACATATGCCTACAAATCAAATGCTTTGATAAAGTCACACAAATGAGACCGACTGTTATAGTTGAATACCGTCATTAGAACTCTATAACCGCCAAAACCGTGTTATTAAAATATCTTGCAGAATTATATACTAATATCAGTGTTGGGGACTAACGGAATACATGTACCGGCGTTACGTATTCAGAATAAAAATTATGAGTAACTGTAGTCTCCACAGAACATAAAATAGGCCCATTCATTTTATTTTATTTTTCGTGTTCGCATTTAAGAGGAAAAAACAATGTTACGGACGTGAGCGCTCTGAAAGTGGCACAAAAATATATTTTAAAACTTTCACAGAGACATCAAACAGAAAGCACAAAACCTTTCTTTAAACTGAATTTTGTTTAATCAGTGTTTCATCAACCAATTGCCTGGATTTAATAAATAAGAAGTAAATATAGCAGACGATAGATAATCACGACACGGAGGCGCCGGCACGTGAACTGGAGCTCGTCTCAGAAATGAACCGAAACTCAGCGTATAAGGTATAGCCTCTCTCACAGACATGTCTACTTTTTTAAACAGAACAATTCAAAACGAAAGAAAACAGACTGCTCTCTGCATATGTAATCCGTATGAAATGTGCATTTCTTTCTGGCACATTCACTACTGCGCAGACCGCTAGTCAGCATCGTCAACTTCATCTTTGCAGCCGACACAAAGAAAACACTTCTTTATTAATAAACAATTAAAATATCTCCTTGCTATATTTTACATATTCATAATCATTACTTTTGCCGGTTCTTTGTGACAGATTTTTACACTGAAGTTTATAATTAGCCTACTATGTTGTTGTTGTTTTTTTACAGTGGGTCATAATATATCATATCTTTTAGTTTGTCAGCGTTTTGTGGTGTTAGGAATTGTTTTTCTGCGCATTTCCGCACTAACTCACGTGCGTACATGTACACAACCTCCTGAGCTGGTGTAGGATTTGAGCGTGCCGTACGCCAACGTCCATATTGATAAATCTCAAAGTCACTGTGGTTTTGGGTGTACGCCAGGTGTACACTGGAAATTTGGTGTACGCGCTTTTGATAAATGGGGGCCAATGTGTTTCCATGTTTTATAGGGACTTTCCAAAGACATAAGGTTTTTAATAATGTACAAACTTTATATTCTATCCCCTAACCCTAAACCTACTCAACACAAAAAACTTTCTGCATTTTCATTTTTACATTTTCAAGCCGGTTTCCTCATGGGGACCAAAAAAATGTACTCACAAGGTCAAAGATGACTGGTATTACTATCAATTTGGGGATATGTATGTATGTATGTGTATGTGTATATATATATATATATATATGAAGAGTTCAGATGCAAAAGCCTCTAAGTGCCATTTGAAATTTTCTTCTAGAATGATCATTTTTATCAAGCTTGTATATTTAAGTTCCGTAATTTCACTTAAATGGCAATGAAGATGACCTATTAATTGTCATTTAAGTGTAATTATTGAATTTAAATAAACAAGCTTGATAAAAATGATCATTCTAGAAGAAAATTTCAGATGGCACTTAGAGGCTTTTGCATCTGAACTCTTCAGTATATACACACACACTGCCGTTCAAAAGTTTGGGATCTGTAAAAAGTTTTTTTTTTAAGTCTGTTATGCATACCAAGGCTGCATTTATTTGATTAAAAATACAACAACAAAAAAACTGTAATTTTGTGAAATATTATGACAATTTAAAATAACTGTTTTCTAAGTTAACATATATTTTAAAATGTAATTTATTTCTGTGATGCAAAGCTGAATTTTCAGCAACAGTCTTCGGTGTCACATGATCCTTCAGAAATCATTCTGATATGCTAATGTGATGTTCAAAAAACATTAATTATTATTATCCATTTTGAAAACAGTTGTGTACAAAAAAATTCAGGATTATTTGATGAATTGTAAGTCCTATTTAATTTAGTTGAAACAGAATATTTTGTAATATTACAAATTCTATAATTATTAGATAATTCAGTAATTATCTTTACTGTAACTTTACTGTAACCTTTCTGAATAAAAGTATTGATTTCTTTTATCCCCTCCCCCCCCCCCCCCCCCAAAAGACAAATTATTACTGACCACAAACCTTTGAACGGTAGTGTATAATGTACAACAACTTTCTATTTCACATAAATGCTGTTCTTTTGAATTTTCTAATTATCAAAAATGTAAACAACTGTTTTCAGCATTGATGATAATAATAACGTTTCTTGAGCAGCAAATCCGTATATTAGAATGATTTCTGAAGGTTCATGTGACACTGAACACTGGAGGAATGGTGCTGAAAATGGATCTTTGCATCACAGGAATATATTATATTTGAAAATAAAATAAATAAATAAAAATAAATCAAATAAATTGTAATAATATGCTCTAAGAAAAAATTTACTAAAGTCTTTGTTGGGACCATTATAATTTTTTTGTAATATAAAGCATAAATAAATATAAAGACTAATTACTTAATTATAATTTGTTTTGCTATCTTTATTTTTGCTGTATTATTATTTCTATAGTACTTTGCAACGATAATCTAATGAGATTATCTCACTATTATCTACTATCTCACTATATACTACTATCTCACTATTAAGACTAATTGGATTTAAGAATTCTTGGGAGAAAATATTATTATTTGTCATTAAACAATTATCGAACATTTTGTATGCAAAATATAATTTCTTATTTTTAAGTATTTATTTTTTATAGATATATGACCCAGACATGTTGTTGTAATATTCACCCAGGGCCTTTGGAGTGTAATATCAGTAAAAAGTGATTTAGAGTAACACATTTAGAGTAAATGATAATTTTCTGCTACCTGCAGCTGCCACAGACGACTTTACCGTTATTCCCACAGTGAGGATGATTTGTATCCGTATCATCACATTCACATTCGCATCGAGTCTGAACGTTCACTTTCACTTTTTCATTAAAGCCTAATGCCCCAATGAGGAAGCTCTGTGGACTGCCAATGCATCTTTCTGCTGTTACTGTCACATCAAAAGTCACCTGAAAGGATTAAAGTAAGAGTAAGGTCATTTAAAAAGTGTAAATTTGTGTATTATTGCATTTGCTAAATCTGCTGAATGGATAAATCAAGATTTGCTTCTATAGCATTAATGATCTGTAGGTTGTGTGTGCTGGTGTCTAATCTTACTCACATCCTGTCCAATGTTCACATTATCACACTTCCCCCTGTCACTGGGTTTTTCTCCACCTGGACAGTTTGATGTGTATTTCACAGATATGAAATTTGGGAGGGCATCATTAGCCATGATCACTTCAGAGGTTAAGTTCTGTTCAAACCATATAGGACATTGATAAGGGTGTTAAACGCAGAAACGCTCTCTCATTGTAATGTTTTATTTAATTAGCCTTTAAAAAGACAAGGATTGTGCAAATTGGAAATGCACTCACATTGTATGCATCCACAATTAGTTTGACAACGTTGCTGGAGTCGTCAGAAAGCACTCCTACTGCAGATTTAGGGATCAGTTTGCTCAGCTCCTATTCAAGAACATACAACTGTGATCAGGTACACCATTGTACTACTACTTCTTCTACTACTAATTTGAATATTAATGTGGATTGTGTGTAAATGACACAAAGTAAAAGGAGAAAGTGTTATCATTTATTCACCAAACATAACTACAAAAAGAATCACTCACAGACACTCCTAATCTGCAAATAATGGCTGGGCAATGTTTTTAAAGTCAGAGTCACTTGTTTACACTTTTGATAACTTATTATAGCCTTTATATATTAATATATATTTTCTGATTTTAGATATAAGCATGTTTTACTTACTGTGTACACAGTTTCCATTTTTTTAGTGACTGCAAAAATTGGTTGTATGTTTTGCTCCTCCAGCTTGCGAGCTATCTGTCCTACAGATGGGTAGTCCTGAAAACATAGATCATTTTATAGTTGTTATATTTTCACATATATCAAGGTGATACTGTAGCATCTAAAACATGCATACCTTTTTACATTTAGAGATGCACACGTTTACAAATTTGGTAATGCATTTAGATACTGAATTAGTGGAATTCAAAGATTGATTTTCTAGTATATACATAATTTATCAGTGTCTATCCAAATGTACAAAATTAACATTTAAACTTGCCTTGGAGCAATGTTATTTTAGTATCATTGATATACAATTTTTTGTCATTTTTTTATTCTTTTTTTATGTCCATACTGTATATATACTGTATATTTCAGTTAATGTTTATTTATTTGGATTATTTATAACCCTGCCTTGGAACTTTCTGGTGTTGTTCAAATGTTTTTCAGACTTAAAGTGATTCAGAAGTATTAAATCATACCCAGAGGTTGCTCATGCTGTACTTGTTATTGACCAGCTGACAGGTTTCTTTGTTTGGTTCCAGAATGGCAGCGAGTTTTCCATCCCCTGCCATGTGGAAGCCGTCATCAGTAGCCAGCACCAGCAGCCGAGTGCTGTTTCCCCAACCAATCTCATTCTGTGCACAGGTAACACGTTCACTTTATTTACTCACATAATATAGAACATCATGCATGAATCAGGCTTCATATAACGTCATGCTCCTTTGCATTATATATAATGAAGCTCAAAGAAATTCTCTACAGGTTTCATGTACGGTAAGTATTCAAGCCTGATTCTCACAGCATGACATATAATTCCCATTCTTTTGCACACAGCGTGGATGATGTAATCTGTTAAAATTGCGACCAAAATAAATTTCTGCCACTTATGCATGCTAATGTGGTGTGAAACGTTTTAAGTCTCACCACACAGACCGCAGCTTGCATGATGGCATCCAGGCTTCCCTCCGGAGGGTCCAGGTTTCCAGATATATGCTGCTGGTTTACCATATTTTTAAAAAGATCCCCATCTTTTGTCAGTGAAAGCACATGCTGAAAGCCAAATGCTGGCTGGCATGGTTCATCTTTAATAGCGCATGGGTGTTGGAGCTTCACTTCATTGGTGTCGGTGTATGGAAGAAGAGTTTTGTCGACAAACGAACCGAATCCTGCATCAGGAAAGTTGGTTAATGAAACCATTGCCATAACAATTCAACTCTGATTGAGATAGACATGCTTACCTATTCTGGCATTGCCCGTAATTTTAATGAGCTCTTTGAGTAAACTTTTTCCCAGATTTTTCACATTCTCCAAATCATCTTTCATAGAGTAGGAGAGATCCATTAGGTAGTAAAGATCTACAGGATAGCCTTCTGCCCTTCTGAATTTTAGTTGAAAAGTGTGTGGCATCCCTGAGAAAACAACACAATTAGTCATCTCTATTCTTTGAAAGTCAGTCTCAAACTTACATTAAAAAAGTCATTGTTTTGGTCAATACAGTAGTTTGTAAGTATACATACCTGGTCTAAGATCTAGATTTATTTCTTGTGGTTGGATTTGCACTGGATTTGGACCAGTAGTCAGGGGCTTGTTTGAACCAGCCTCAAATTTGTTTTGAGGATTTATTATGCTATCGTCTGGACATTTTCTATCTTTAAGCGAGGCAACAGTGTCACATCGTGCTGCTTCCTGCTCCCCAGTCTTGGTGAAATTCTGTTGTTTGAATAAGACAAACAGCAGGATTTGAAGAAGATGCAGTGTGGAATTCAGTATTTTTTTAATTGAAAAAGCTGTTGAGAATTAGACAGACCAACATTGCATTACTAATGTTGGAGATCAAATAGTTGACCATCTGAGACATATTGCACACAAAAGTTGAAGGCACTTATGAAATTTCCTGGCATTGTCTGACAACAAAGAAACTTTTTATCAATAAATATAATTGATTTGAAAAGGTATTGGGTTGATATTATGAGTGCTTAGTATTGATCGCTGGAGTTCTGTTTAAAGCACTTAGTAGCAAGCAAGCAATTCATAAGCAGAACTTTGAAATTATCATCACTTGTTATTTTCAAACTGCTGTGCCATATTTTGAAAGTATTTTCTATGCTAATCAATTAACATGCACCTAAACAGGATGTAAAAACTGTCCACTTTACATATCGTCTAAATACACGATTCTTGGTCAGAATAAACTGGACCAAACTTTATACCGCAAGTCACATTTGTGAGAGAGACTAGGGATTGAAATTGTTGAAACTACTTTGAATGATGTTATATTAGATGTTAGAGTAGATGTTAAAAACTTCATGCTGATTTAAAAGTTTTTAACATCTACTCTCGTGTAATGGAAATCAACACTACTCATGCTAGTATATTAGCATGAGTAGTGTTAATACATTTGGACTGAGTTCAGACAGTTAGTTATTTTCTGAAGGGTAATTAAACTGAACCATAAAGCAGGGCTTACCAATTGTTTACACCAGGCACAGCCGGGCCCGGACTTGATACAGTCCCCACATGTGTTTACTGAAGCTTTTAAGCATTGCTCCTGAGTGTAGACTGCAACAAACATTTTTAACTTCAGTTATGTCTTTAAACAGTCTATTCTGTTTGCATGATTCAGCATCCTGGATATTTGATTTGTTATGATTGATGTAGTTAAAGGGTTAGTTCACCCAAAAATGTAATTAATTACTGTCAACTCATTATTACTCACCCTCATATCATTCCAAACCCTTAAGCCTCTCGTTCATTTTCTGAACACAACTGAAGATCTTTTTGATGAAATCTGAGAGCTTTCTGTCCCTCTATTGACAGCGGCACAACTACCACTTTCACGCTTCAAAAAGTTTATAAATGGATCGTAAAACTAATTCGTATTTATTGAGCGGTGGTTTAGTCCAAATTTTCTGAAGAGGCATGATCGCTTTATATGATGAACTGATTGAATTTAGGCTTTTATTCACATATAAACATTGATCAGCGAACATAAACAAAATCTCAACTGAACCTGCTTGACGTGTGAGAACAAACCTCATTGGTTCTTGCGGAAGCTCAAACGTCCTGTTAACACATGCAGGAGAAAGAACCTTATTGGCTTACCACAACTGATGTGTGAGTTGATGAATGTTTATATGTGAATAAAAGCCTAAATTCAATCAGTTCATCATATAAAGGGATTGACTCTCTTCAGAAAATTTTGTTTCTTCAGATTAGTTTTGCGATCTCTTTATTAACTTTTTGAGGCGTCAAAGTGTTAGTTATGTATAGCTTTCAATAGAGAGACAGAAAGCTCTCAGATTTCATCAAGAAGATCTGTTTGTGCTCCGAAGTTAAATGAAAGTTTTACAGGTTTGAAACGACATTAGGGTAAATAATTAATGACAGGATTTTCATTTTTGGGTGAATTAACCCTTTAACAGACACAAATACAAATTCCATGTATTTGTGAGACACAGGCTTTGTTCCAAACCCTAGTGTAGGCAGCATTTTATAGCATTTGACTGAAGACTTTTCCAAAAGGTATGCAGTAGGCTGTTAATATACCTTCTTTGACAAAGAAATTTCAATAAGTACACCATCATTCAAAAGTTTGTAGATGGTAGGATTTATTTAATGTTTCTAATCAAAAAATGCAGTAAAAACAGAAATATTGTCAAATTTTATTACAATTTAACTGTTATCTATTTTTATAAAATGTAATTTTGATGGCAAAGCAACCATTACTCCAGTCTTGAGTGTCACATGATCCTTGAGAAATCTAATACTTATTTGCTGCTCAAGAAACATTTCTTATTATTATTAATGTCGAAAACATACTGCTTCATTTTTTTGTGGAAATCGTGATACTTTTTTCAGAATCCTAAGATGAATAGGAAGTTCAAGAGTACAGCATTTATTTTGAAATTGAAATCTTTTGTAACATTTAAAAAAATTGTATTGCCACTTTTGATCATTTTAATGTGTCCTTGCTAAATAAAAAAGTATCTTTCAAAAATAAAATAAAAATTCTTACTGAGCCCAAACTTATAATGCCAACCTATAGAAATCAATTGTTCTCTGCAGCTCACTAGGTTTTGGAACAGTGTTACAATTCTTTAAAAGAGGCAGGCCGGGATAGACAGCTGTGTCCAAATCTGAAGGTAGCTGCCCTGTACTCTCCTGAAACCATAACATCAGACACCATTTTCACAGCCGTGAATCCAGTTTAAGGACATTTGCACTAGGTTTATTTCATGTACCTACCATGTCTTCCCACCAGCAGCAGGAGAAGTCCCCTCAGACACACAGACTGAAGCATTTCCTAATTTAAAAGAGCATTCTTTATTATCATAGTTCCTTATTTTCAGCATCCCAAAACAACTATTGAAAATTAGATGAGAAATGAGATTGCAGTTGCTATATGACCCTGAATCACAAAAGCAGTCACATGTCACACGGGTATATTTGTGGCAATAGCCAACAATACATTGTATGGGTCAAAATTACCTATTTTTCTTTTATGCCAAAAATCATTAGGATATTAAGTAAAGATCATGTTTCATGAAGATATTTTGTCAATTTCCTACTGTAAATATATAAAACATTTATTTTTGTGAGTGAATGCAGCACAATCGCAAACATAAATGGACAACTTTAAAGGCGATTTTCGATTTTTTTGCACCCTCAGATTCCAGATTTTCAAATGGTTGTATCTCGGCCAAATATTATCCTAACGAACCATATATCAATGGAAAGCTTATTTATTACTTCAGCTTTCAGAAGATGTATAATTTAAAATAAAAAATGTATCCATGTGACTGGTTTTGTGGTCCAGGTTCACATATGTTATATCATGCAATAAAAACTTTTCTATGCCTGTGCAGTTTTGCAGCAGCTGTGCAAGGTGCTGCACAGAAAGTGTGAACCTGAAAAATATTTTTAGTCGTCAATATGATTTGTGGGTGACGCATCTCAGAAGGGGATGACATTGACGGTCTATAGACTGCCATAGACGGTAAAGGGATTGGTGTGCTTGCCATTTATTGGTCCATCGTGGTTTTATCGCATCACCCAATGAAACATGCCTACTTTTTCACACTGAAAGCTATATTTAGATTCCAAAGTGAGAAGTTATATGCCACTTTCCGGGTTGTGAATGCTTAAACACATAGCTTGTTTGAAAATGAAAATGTTCCTGCTTTGTTTCGTCTGTGAAGAGACGTTATTAGACAGAATGGCTTTCTGATTACCATACGATGGTAGGATGTTTATTTACTGTATACTGTCAAGCTCAAATCATATAATGCGTACTGTACAACTTTATGATAGCCTACTTTTATGATGGTTTTTGTCAATTTTTGAGCTTGACAGTGTAAATAACCATTCATTTTGATTTATGGTAAAAAGCAGCTTGGTGATTTTACCAACCATCTTATTTAGTGTTTCACAGAAGAAAGAAAACAAAACTCTGTTGAACTACATAATGACAGAATATTTTTAGAATTTTAAGGTGTGTGTGTGTTTTTTTATTACCTATATTCCTTTAATATAGTGTCTTAATTCTTTTTGTTTTCAACATGTGTCCTACACAAATTTAGCAAATGCAGTTGATATAGCCATTATTGTTAGTTAGGGAAATTCTCCTTACTGTATAAAGTGATAAAATGTAGTTCCAATATGATAAAGTGATTCCAAATATGCATTTGAATTAGAGTGTGAATGTCTGAGATCTCTATAAACCCAAATAAAACACTTTTCATTTAAAATGTTGTAAATCATCATCAAGAACCTATTTAGTTTGAGTGGATTAGTAACGGTTAAGTAGATCAAAACTATGTAGCTGTTCCTTAAAGCTACAGCTACTGTTGTCCAAAAAACTGATAAGAATAAGAATTCTAATAAAATTATATAGGCATGCACATTCTTTGTTAAAACAAGTAAAAACGTAAAGTATTTAACCAGCCTTACTTACTTTTGTCGAAATGCAACGCCCTAGAGATATACAACCGCTAAGTGTCTATGAGATGTTTTTGGTTTCCTCAAACCTTGCCTCAAAATGAAAAGAAAGTTAGCAAACTTCTGCTCACATGACAGGAAACCAGAGAGGAAGTATAGTGATGTAAGTCCTGTGAGAAATGATGGGCGTTGGGGCAATAGGGAGATGAGACAATACAAAATCAACAAAAGTAACTACGGTAGTTTAATTCACAATAAAAGTTTTACAATAGGAATGTTACTGAGTGCATTACTATAACCATTTTTGATGCAAGAAACTGCCATAATTTACTTTCTCGTATACATTTTCCACCTTCTCTTTACACTTGCTGTTGTGCTTTTTAGACATATATTTAAATTAAAAGAAAAACTCTATACTTCTGCTCTAGATTATTAGGAAACTTTGTGGTACTGCGAGTATTGTTGGTTCTTGCGATGTTCCTCATTTGTAATTTGCTTTGAATAAAACCGTCTCCCAAATCATTGGTCTGAACAGTTACAGCAGTGGTTCTCAAATTTTCAAGCCCCACCTACCCCCATTGCCCCAACACAATGCTAATGAAATACGCAACAAGCTTAAAATGTTCCATTGTATTGAAGTAACAAGTAGTATCAGTATAGTAACAAGTTGTATCTAAATACAAACTATCTACATCAAATAACAGCAAGTTAATATAGTAAATAAAGAAAATAAAAGTGCAGTTGTGTCAAAACAAAAATCTTTTAAAAAGAGTCTTTCTACAAAACAAAACTCAATGAAGTGGTCAAAATCATGTCTTACCCACTCCATGTCTCCAGACATTTTGCGCATCTCATGATGTATCATATCTTTCTCACTTTATGCTCACTTTCATAATCAACATTGATTAAATTTAAAAAAAAAAAACATTAGCTTATAATATTTAAACATAAATATGAAACTAATAAGTTTTCTTTAATGGCCACAACACATATACAGTACAGATAAATTTCATGTCTTGTCGTCAGCCACAACATAATGACGTCACATATTTTCCAACCTAGCCCTCAGCCCCCCTCGCATGAAACGGCTTCCAGCGCGCCTAGCTACCCATCGGCGCGAAACATAGATATATACATATTAATTGTAGCGGAACAAACTTTCGCGCCCATATATACATAGGCTATATCTATGGGCCCGAAAGTTTGTTCCGCTACAATTAATGTGCCGACGTCACGCCAATCATTATTTTGGGATGGGGAGGGGAATTCCTGTTACACTTGGTGTCGCCCCCGGGGGTGATCGGTCTAATAAGCGGCTACACACAGCTATAAGGACGGTTTGCTCTCACACGCGCTGCATTTACGCGCGCAGTTACTCTCTAGTCTAGTGCGCGGTCTTGCTCCAGATTCCGGGAGATTGGATCTCAATTGCGGGCGTCAAAAAGCCGCTATCAATATGCGGGAGATATCTGGAACTTCCGGGACAGTTGGGATGTCTGGATAAAGATATAAAGGCATAAAAAGGAAAATGTCCTCCCGTTTGGTGCGCCCCACTTATCACGTCTCTATTCCCCACCAGTGGCCCCACACTTTGAGAACCGCTGAGCTACAGTAACATACAGTTGATAATAACTGTGGATGCAAAAACTGTGGTACGTGGAGTCAGGGCCGGTGTTGTGCCGCATTTCGACCCCCGCCAAATTATTACCCCCCTAGCATTGGTAGGTTTAGGATTAGTTGTGGGGGAGGGGTTAGGATTAGGGTTGGGGTTAGGATTAGGCAATCAGGTACTGACTTCAATGAGGGGGGTAATAATTTGGCAGGGGGTCAAAATTCGGCACAACACTGGCCCGCGGAATAGGAAAATGCTAGGGGCGCCAAAATGAGCGAACAAGTGATTATTTTTTATTTTTTTATATCCTCCCCTAACTTCAAACTGTCATCTACCTTCATTTAGCCAGCAATATAACTTCCTATGATCCGATCAATTCCCGAAGGATGAAATCAAATCCTGCCCTACAATCAAATCTCATTCCAGAAGCAGTTTCACTCAGATATACATAACAATAGGGAATAAAAGACTATCACAACTTCCGTTACTTGTCGACTTGGTGGTTTTGGGATGGAAAACCACTGTGTTAATGTTTTCATTTGTTAGAAAGTTGTGGAGGCTCGTTACTTGACAATCTTTGCAGTGTATGGCCTTTTTGGTCTAGGAAGGTTTGCCCTCTTATATTTTTTCGCCATAGTACTGGAAATTACTAGTGAATTTTTAATGACAAAATTTACAGCAGGCCAATGCAAGATAAACATAACAATCATTCAATGCTGAGTGCTGACTTCATGAGACGGTTAACACCTCAGAGTAAACCAATGGATGAACGTGATACTGAACATGTAAAAGCTGATACTTCCATGTTTGTTTAACTATAAATCATCCTAAACTAGACCACTTTCTGTCTCCTTGTGTGGTGGATAGAAAATAATGATTACCCAGCCAACATGTATATGTGGGCCCCACATGGTTTATGCTTAGGCTACGTGGGTACCAAGTGGGCATGGTCCCAAAATGGGAATCTTATCTGGGACCCACTTGGGTCAGCTAAGTAGGTCCCACATGGGCAAAAACAGGTGGGCTCCCTATATGGGTCCTAGTTGGGTCACTAATGGGAAATGAGTGCATGGGCTCAAAATGGCCTACACAAATGGGGCGCATTTGAGTTTATCAAATGAGTTAGACATTGGCAAACACAATCAGTCCCATATAGGCTGCCTGCATGGGCCCAAGGTAGTACCCACATAAGGAAACTATATGGGTTATGAATGGGTAAATACATATGGGGCCCGCTTGGCCAAACCATATGGGTCATACACGGGCAAACACAATTAGTCCCATATAGGCTGCCTAAATGGGTCCAAGGTAGTTCCCACATAGGTAATCTCTATATGGGTTATGAATGGGAAAAACATATGGGGCCCACTTTGATAAACCATATGTGTCAAACATGGGCCAACAGAATCAGTCCCATATTGTCACGGTGGATAAAGTCGCTGTTTCCTTCTTGTCTCGTGTGTGTGTGTTGTGCTTGTGGGCGGCATTCTGATCATCACCAGCTGCGGCTCATCAGCATGCCAGCTGCAGTCGATCAGCGCGCCCTATTTAATTCCTCTGTTTTCACTATGTTTTTGTCAGTTCGTTGTTGGATGTACCTGTGGGCCCGCGTGTCTCCTGTTATCCGTGTTTCCGATCGATTCCTGTCCTGGCGGTTGATCGCTCGTCTTGGCACCCTGTTGTCTCAGCGAATCATCTCTCTTTTCCTGTCACTCGGATTACGGACCGGTCGTCACTTCTTCCACTCTGCCGTGTGAGGCGGGTTTTCCCACAGCGTCCCTGTGCTACCTTGTGCCTCTTGCTGGACATTTACTTCATCCTTCTGTGCACATCAATAAAACCATTTTTACTTGCTATTGTATCCTCTGCCTCTTTACCGTTACAGAACGAACTGACCAATCATGGATACAGCAAGTAGCACGCCGGAGTTAAACGAGTTCCTGTCTCGTAGCATGGCCAGAATGGATCAACAGGAGGAGAATCTGTCTGTCACCGGACGTGCTGTTCAAACCTTGGTAGCACAGGTGTCCGAGCTCACCCAGCAGCTCCAACACCTGGCTGTTCCCGCCGCGCCCAGCCCACCGCCGATTCCCCCACCTTCATCAGCACTCAGTCGTCAGCCTGAACCACGACTACCCGCACCCGAGATGTATGCTGGGGAACCGAACTTTTGTAGAGCGTTTTTAACTAAGTGCTCTATGTTTTTTTCCTTACAGCCCCAGACCTTTAGCACTGAGAGGGCGAAGGTGGCTTTCGTTCTGACACTACTCACAGGTCGTGCAGCGCTGTGGGGGACGGCGGTGTGGGAAAATCAACATCAATGCTGCTCCTCGTTCCAAACACTATCGGAGGAGATGAAGCGGGTTTTTGATCGGGCTACTACCGGACGGGAGGCAGCTCGTCAGCTTACCGATCTTCGCCAGGGGAACCGCTCCGTATCTGATTACGCCATCGATTTCCGAACCCTGGCTGCCGAGTGTCACTGGAACGAGGAGGCGCGGTGGGACATGTTCCTGCATGGGTTGGCTGACCGCATCCAGGAGCAGATCTTCACGCTGGACCTGCCTGGGAGTTTCGACGGACTCGTCGAGCTAGCGTTGAGGGTGGACGCCCGCTTACACCAACTGGAACAACGTAACAGAACGGCTCTGCGTCCCGCGAGTGTCAGAGACTTTCCGTCCAGCGGCAGTGATGCGGTCAGCCCAGTCGGCGATCCTGAACCCATGCAGGTGGGTAGAGCTCGGCTTTCCCGGGAGGAGAGAGAGCGTAGAAGATCCAGGGGTCTTTGCCTCTATTGCGGTGGAGCCGGGCATTACCTGAACACCTGCCCGGTAAAAGACAGAGCCCGGCAGTGAAAGAGAGGCTACTGTCGGGCGGGATCACCGTAAGCAAGACCTCGTCCTCTACTCTCCTCCCGGTAAGACTGCTGTGGGGAACCCGGTCCCATCCCACTCAAGCCCTTCTGGACTCGGGAGCTGAGGGTAATTTTTTAGACTTCACCTTGGCACACACTCTTGGATTACCCGTCACCACTCTCAAGAACACTATCACAGTCAGCGCACTCAATGGACAAGAGCTCCCAGCCATAACTCACTGCACTCAACCCCTGACACTTGTTACATCCGGCAATCACACTGAACAGATTTCATTTTTCCTTCTGGACTCACCCATGGCCCCTATTGTCCTCGGTCACCCCTGGCTTATACAGCATAGCCCGAGGGTTGACTGGGGACACAACTCCGTTTCAGCCTGGAGCATTTCATGTCATAAGTCTTGTCTTGTGTCTGCTTGTTCGTCAGTGTCCAGTTCTGTCTTTCAGAAGGAGGTGGCGAATTTGTCTAACGTGCCGGCGGAGTACCACGACCTGCAGGAGGTGTTTAGTAAGTCCCGTGCTGCTTCTCTCCCTCCGCATCGTCCCTATGACTGTGCCATAGATTTACTCCCAGGTAAGTCTCCGCCTAAGGGCAAACTCTACTCACTTTCTGTCCCAGAAAGGGAGGCCATGGAGAAATATATTTCTGATTCTCTAGCTTCCAAATTCATCCGACCTTCCTCTTCTCCAGCGGGGGCGGGGTTCTTTTTTGTGGGTAAGAAGGATGGTTCTCTGCGACCGTGTATTGATTATCGGGGGTTGAACAACATCACGGTAAAGCACACTTATCCTTTGCCGCTGATGTCTTCAGCTTTCGAGCGGTTGCAGGGAGCATCTATATTCACAAAACTGGATTTACGTAACGCTTATCATTTGGTTCGCATCAGGGAGGGGGATGAATGGAAAACCGCGTTCAACACCCCCAGGGGTCACTTTGAATATTTGGTCATGCCGTTCGGGCTGTCCAACTCCCCAGCGGTTTTCCAGGCACTCGTCAATGACGTGTTGAGAGACATGGTAGACCAGTTCATATATGTTTACCTGGATGACATATTGATTTTTTCATCGTCTCTCCAGGAACACGTTCAGCACGTCAGACGAGTGCTTCAGAGGTTGCTAGAGAATGGGCTTTTTGTCAAGGCGGAGAAATGCGCGTTTCATGCACAGTCTGTTTCTTTCCTAGGGTACATTGTCTCGTCTGAGGGAGTGCGTATGGATCCTGACAGGGTTAAGGCTGTGATGGATTGGCCAAGTCCAGATTCCCGTAAGGGCCTACAGAGGTTTCTGGGGTTCGCCAACTTCTATCGGCGTTTCATTCGCAATTTCAGCCAACTAGCCGCACCGCTGACTGCCTTGACCTCTCCCAGGGTGACGTTCAGGTGGTCCGACACAGCCGAGGCTGTGTTTGCCAAACTCAAAAGCCGCTTCGTTTCGGCTCCCATCTTAGTTGCCCCTGATTCCTCACGTCAGTTCGTGGTAGAGGTCGACGCGTCAGAGGTGGGGGTAGGTGCAGTGCTTTCTCAGCGCTCTTCCACAGACGACAAGATGCATCCCTGCGCGTTTTTATCCCATCGTCTGTCGCCTGCCGAACGTAACTATGACATTGGTAACCGAGAGTTGTTGGCAGTCAAGTTGGCGTTGGAGGAGTGGCGTCATTGGTTAGAAGGGTCGGGGGTACCTTTTATCGTTTGGACCGATCACAAGAACCTTGAATATATTAGATCTGCTAAAAGACTCAATTCTAGGCAGGCTCGATGGGCACTTTTTTTCGGACGTTTTGATTTTTCTCTCTCGTACCGCCCGGGCTCCAAGAACATCAAGCCCGATTCCTTATCTCGTATTTTTGATCCATCCGAACGCCCGGCTACTCCCGAGTGTATTTTACCCGAGAAAGTAGTTATCTCCACACTCACATGGGAGATCGAAACGAAGGTCAAGACGGCCTTAGAAGGGGTAACGCCTCCGCCCGGGTGCCCACCGAGTCGTTTATTTGTGCCGGAGGGGTTATGGTCCGACGTTATTCGATGGGGTCATTGCTCCAACGTGGCTTGTCATCCAGGAATAAACCGCACCAGCTGTTTGGTAAAGCAACGATTCTGGTGGCCATTGATGGCTCGGGACATTCACAATTTTGTGCGGGCGTGTTCGGTTTGTGCTATTGGTAAGACGTCTAACCGTCCTCCTGATGGGCTACTCCAACCGCTGTCTGTCCCTTCGAGACCCTGGTCCCACATAGCGCTAGATTTTGTCACCGCCCTCCCGCCTTCTAATGGCATGACAGTTGTTTTAACTGTAGTGGACCGTTTCTCGAAGGCGACACATTTCATCCCCTTGCCCAAATTACCCTCTGCCAAGGAGACAGCGGTAACTGTCGTAGATCACGTCTTTCGTTTACATGGCCTCCCGATGGACGTGGTTTCCGACAGGGGTCCCCAATTTGTGTCCAAATTCTGGCAGGAGTTTTGTAGATTACTGGGAGCTACGGTCAGTCTGTCTTCGGGTTATCATCCCCAGAGCAATGGTCAAACCGAACGAGCCAACCAGGATTTGGAGAGAATGTTGCGATGTTTGGTGTTCAAGAATCCTTCTTCCTGGAGCCAACAACTGTCTATAGTTGAGTACGCTCACAACTCGTTACCAGTGTCATCCACGGGCCTCTCTCCGTTTGAGTGTAGTCTAGGGTACCAGCCACCAATTTTTCCCAGTCTGGAATCCGAAGTCGCGGTTCCCTCCGCTCACGCCTTCGTCCAGAGGTGCCACCGTACCTGGACCCGAGCCCGAGAGACTCTGCTCCAGGTGGGGGCGCGCACCAAGGCCAAGGCCGATCGCCACCGGTCAAAGCCTCCCGTATACGTCGTGGGTCAAAAAGTGTGGCTTTCAACCAAGAACATTCCGCTCCGCTCCGTGTCTAATAAACTTGCTCCCAAATTCATTGGCCCGTTTCCTGTCACCAAGATCATTAGTCCGGTGACAGTCCGACTCAAACTTCCTCCGGCGTAAAGGAGAATTCATCCCGCCTTCCATGTTTCCAAATTAAAACCTGTATTTCATTCTCACCTTAATCCGCCGGCCCCAGTTCCTCCACCGCCGCGACTCGTAGATGGGGAACCCACGTATTCGGTCAATTGTATTCTGGACTCGAGACGGAGGGGACGCGGATTTCAGTATTTGGTGGACTGGGAGGGTTACGGTCCGGAGGAGAGAAGTTGGGTTCCTGCTAGGGACATACTGGATCACTCCCTGATTGATGATTACAATCAACAGGTAAGGAGTTCTGGGAGTGCCAGGAGGCGCTCCTAGAGGGAGGGGTACTGTCACGGTGGATAAAGTCGCTGTTTCCTTCTTGTCTCGTGTGTGTGTGTGTTGTGCTTGTGGGCGGCAGCGCTGATCACCACTTCTGATCATCACCAGCTGCGGCTCATCAGCATGCCAGCTGCAGTCGATCAGCGCGCCCTATTTAATTCCTCTGTTTTCACTATGTTTTTGTCAGTTCGTTGTTGGATGTACCTGTGGGCCCGCGTGTCTCCTGTTATCCGTGTTTCCGATCGATTCCTGTCCTGGCGGTTGATCGCTCGTCTTGGCACCCTGTTGTCTCAGCGAATCATCTCTCTTTTCCTGTCACTCGGATTACGGACCGGTCGTCACTTCTTCCACTCTGCCGTGTGAGGCGGGTTTTCCCACAGCGTCCCTGTGCTACCTTGTGCCTCTTGCTGGACATTTACTTCATCCTTCTGTGCACATCAATAAAACCATTTTTACTTGCTATTGTATCCTCTGCCTCTTTACCGTTACACATATAGGCTGCCTACATGAGCCCAAGGTAGTTCCCACATAGGCAGGGCTGGACTGGCCATCGGGCATACCGGGCATTTTCCTGGTGGGCCAACATGCTTTTTGGGCCGATTCATCTCATACTTTTAATTATTTTTATTTTTTTTACTGCCCATACAACTCGTATCGACGGCCCATTCATTTAGTTTTGCTTAATTGGCGGCGCTGGCATCTTTGTGCCGTTGAAACGCATTGGACAACAAAAAAAGCGTGGTTTTTTTTCTTTCTCTCAGACCGGCCCATGAAACGCCTAGATCAGCGGCCCATTGTTTATTTTCTTGATTGACACTGGGCTGGTCCAATCACATCTTTAATCACCTCCCCCTCTGGGCAACTCTCTGAGCGTGAGCGAGCGTGCAGTGTCAGTGTGTATCTGTCAAAATAGTCAGAGCGATGGAGAAGAAACGCAAGGAATGTGCAGAGAAATGGCATGAAAAAAAGAAACAGGCCCTTCAAGTGTCTGATGAGGAGTGAGGAGGATCAGGAGAGACATTAGTGAGTGTAGAGAACTGTGGTAAGCAGAACTAGTCTACTTTCAGAACACTAAATGAGAAGGAAACCATTACCCTGTTAAGCATTATTTCCACAGCTGCATATTTGACGATTACGCATTTTACTAGAATTGTAATGAGAGTATCAGACCCGTTTGTAAACCATGTTTTCCGCCAAAATAAAAGCCTGATGCAGTTTCCATCAAAATGAAAGATAATGTGTTTATCTCTTTCAAGTATAGATATTAGTTCTAAACATATAATATATGGCTATCTAAATATATGGCTATTACTGTCATGTGATTAATATTATAACTATGATTAATTATGTAGTAGTTTAATATAAACATACACCATATCACAACTAAAAGAGTTTTTCTTTGTTCAATTTGCACACTGAATATGGGTTGGAGCTCTTAAAGGGGTCATATAATGCCATTTTTGTACAAGCTAATATGATTATTTAGGGTCTAAATTAAAAGTTTGTAATAAACTTTAATTAAAAATTCTCATTAGTATTGTAAGAAAACACTTATTTTACCTGGTCAAAAACAGCTCTGTTTTCAGCACGCCGTTTCAGTGCATATGACTTTAAATGATAATGAGCTTTGCTCCCCCCGCCCCTCTGTTCTGTGCCTACACCGTTTATAACATAACACAATAACCATAACGCGTTGTTCATTATAAACGTGGGATTATGAATTATATTGAGAACGTCGTACATAGAAAACATGCCGTAATGTACCCTGAGTGTAAACATAGCTGCATTCATCGTGAAGCGTGCAGCTAGCGATGTGCAAAGATTAATATAAATATTAATATAAAGGTTAATAAAACGTACACTCACTTCAGTTCTTCTGGAGCAGCTGCAGGAACACGAATAGTTGGTAGCGATTCTTTTTTCAGGAGCAGCTTCCAAAACCAGCTTTATCTGACCCTCGTTTATAAAGCAGTCTGGTGTGTGAAGTGATTCGCGCAAACATGAAAGCAGTGACGTTGATCGTGGGGAATATTCACTTCGAAAACAAACTCAGCCTCTGTCTTCAGCAGTTCGGATTTAGGAACATTAAAATGACTGCTGTGTTCCTTATTGCACCCAAGAACAGAACACCACTTCGCTTAGACTCCATTCTGCTCATAGACAGTGCTCCAGTATCAACGCGGACTATGATTGACAGCTTGCTCGCTGCCTCGATCACGAGCAGTGTTGGGGAGTAACGGAATACATGTACCGGCGTTACATATTCAGAATACAAATTATGAGTAACTGTATTCCGTTACAGTTACAATTTAAATAGTTGGTATTTAGAATACAGTTACATTGTTGAAATCAAGGGATTACATTACGATACTTCTCTGTTTCACGAGTTTATGCACTCTCTAAATAAATTAAGGCAACTCAGCATTTCCCAGAAGCCCCAATGTGAAAACGAAAAAATACGCGGTTTGCGTGATCTGTCACAATGGAGTCGGAAGAGGAGCAGTGGGAGCTATAGAGTAGAGATGGAGCCGGAACAACAGAGCCAGCGCAATAATGCGTTTCTATCTTGGAAATTCAAACAGCATTTCACATTAAAGAAAGAGAAGGGAGAACTAAATATAGCCTAACTGCAGTGCAACCTCTGCTTGCCAGCAACCAACCTCCTTTCAGCGTCCAAAGACTCCACCTCCAACCTGAAGAAGCATCTTAAAGTTATCCTTCCCGTCCAGATCCAATGCTACCACATCTTTAAATTACTATAAGAATTATTTGAAGTTAACATTATAAAATATGTAGACCTACACCACAAAATAAATACTTTAAAATTTAGCAATTCCAGCGTTATGGACGCAACATTTGCAGTCAAAACTTGAAATAGAAATACTCAGAAAATGCATTTAATACGAATAGCCTATATTAAAAAATTTCTGTTTATATATCCATATACTCCCGTAATAAAGGAGTTCATACATTAGAAAAATATCTGTCTACACATGCGTTTTCTATTTAATATGAGGGAAATAAACTTACGTGACTTTAACTTTTTGGTGGCAAAATATTTTTTAGTAGCCTACTTCTGTGAATTACACTCTGCTCAAACCAAAAGTAATACTACCCACCGGATGAAGAAGGGTTGGCTCTCCACAGAACATAAAATATTAATTTTATGATTTTTTTCGCGTTCACCTTTATGAGGAAAAAACAATGTTAAGAACGTGTCCACTCTGAAAGCGGCACTAAAAGACTGCTTTAAAACTTTCCCAGAGACCTCAAACAGAAAGCAAAGCATTTCTTTAAAGGGAATTTCGTTTTGTATTAATTGTATCTTAATTTTAATAAATGTTTCATCAACCAATTGCCTGGATTTAATAGCCTAAATAAGAAGTAGGCTAAATATATCACGACATGGAGGCGCCGGCGCGTGAACTGGAGCTTGTCTCTTAAACGAACCGAAACTTAGCGTAAGATTATACTTGCCTCACAGTCACAGACATGTCTACAGTTAAACAGAACAATTCAAACGAAACAGACTGCTTTCTGCTTATGTAGCCTAATCCGTATGAAATGCGCATTTCTCTCTGGCGCGTTCACTGGCATACTGCAAAGATCGCGAGTAAGCATCGTCAACGTCATCTTTGCAGGAGACAGTGACACAGACAGAAAACACTTGTTTATTAATAAAAAATTAAAATATCTCCTTGCTTGCTATATACATAATCAATACTTTTTCCGGTTCTTTGTGACAGCTTTTAGGTGCTTTATTTGCAGCGCCATCCCTACATGTTACAACGCGTCACCATCGCATCACCATCCGGCATTCCTACACTTATAAAATGCAATTCAATGTGGAAGTAATCCAAGTATTCAGAATACGTTACTCAGATTGAGTAACGGAACGGAATACGTTACTTAAATTACATTTTGGGGCATGTATTCTGTATTCTGTAACGAAATACGTTTTGAAAGTATCCTTCCCAACACTGATCACGAGCGAGGGCGGATCTGTGTTGAAACGCTGCTGTCAATCAACAATCGTGGGAGGGGCGTGCGAGCTTGTGACGTCACAGGCTCGAACGGCTTGATTTGAGGCAGGGGAAAACATATAAGGAGATTAAAACAAAACCACTGGATGGATTTTTATCATTATATGATGTTTGTGTACAGGCACTGCCAACACACATTTCAGTGCAATCAACTTGTAAAAGTGCATGTACCATTATATGACCCCTTTAATTTTGAACTCTTAAAGTGCACCAGATTGATGAATGTAACATTAAAAAGCTCAATTTTCTTACGAGGGAGCATTCCCCCCAACCCCCCTAGAGGGACAGAGGTACACTCACCACAAATTTACCAAAAATCTTGTGAGAAACACTGGTTTTGCCCATGCAATTGGAGAGTTGTATTTTACACTTAGTAGTTATTTTCATCTGTTAACTCTTACCCATTCCTACTCACTCAACACATTGATGGTGGTTTTAATAGGAGTTGTTGGTATACATATTCAAGGGTGTGCAAAGTTCAGTTGTGTTTATGTTCATATGTAGTGGGCCAGTCTGGGCCAAAATGCCCAGGCCGATTTTTTTTTTGTCCCAGTCCAGCCCTGCACATAGGTAATCTCTATATGGGTCCTAAATGGGGAAATACATACGAGTATAATTGTGAATATAATGAATTATGTAATAAATATAAATTGTGTATAAAAACTATACACTTGTAAATAACATAACTGTACAATCAGCTGGCCAATGCAAGATAAATATAACAATCATTCAATGCTGAGTGCTGACTTCCTGTGACATTTAACGCCTCAGAGTAAAACGATGGATGAACGTGATACTGAACATGTAAAAGCTGATATTATCATGTTTGTATATCATCATGTATGTATCATGATACTATAAATCATCCTAAATTTTCTCCTTGTGTGGTGGATAGAAGTCTCTGAACAAGGAAGTTGAACCACAAAGAGGGAAGTAACTGGTGTTCTCTTTTAAATATATTTTAAAAAAGTGGGTGGAGTGCTGTTGAGTCACCAGTCATATCTTTTGCAACATTTTCTGTGAAATTACTTTTATAAATGTATTTTTGAGTAAACCATGGTTTCATACAAGAAAAAATAAAATAAAAAAGAATCCTGCAACAGTAGATGGAAGAGTTTTTGAAAGTTAGTTGACAACAGTCATTATTTTTGATGATGTCAGACTTCAAAGTATTTGTTTTATATATTTGAAGTGTATTATTAACAACTAGCAATCTGCCTGTCAAGCACAACACAGGGCACTTTTCCCCAGAAATTGCAAAGTTGTCCTAATAAGTAAACCACAGACAACAGTTTGCCATAAGTGAGTTTTGCTGAGGAGCTGTGGAAAAAATTACACCACGTGAAGGGTGTAGCCTAATGTTTTTTTCCCCCCTGCATGTTTCTGAATTGTGGAAATAGCACCATCTATTGAGAAGTGTGGGCATTACTTCTGAAAGAATAAAGCCAATCATTCATAATGTTTCTGCAACTAAAACTAAGAATTTGAAGATGATTCCCATCATACTTGTGTTGATGACTGAGTGCATGTGCTTGAAACTTTAGATAATGTCCTCCACAACACTGAGACTTCATGATACTTGTGTCTTGCATAGTCAGCTCTGTCCCGTTTCCCAAACAATGAATGGGGCCAGTTTAGAACTTACTCGATTTACAATAATTTAACAAAGTACAGATAAAATGATATAGAGAAAGCGCATGGGTTGATGTTTGTTGTTTTTAGATCTGTCTCCAGCTTACTGGGAGCTGATATTTATACATCAGGGTGATGTATTTGCCTAAAAGATTAAAAAAAATCTGCATTCATATGGAGCTATTAATATGACAAAATGATTTGAATTTGAATTTGTAAATTTGAATTATTTGCAAGTGTAATCTAACAAAACTGAATTTTAAATAGTTCTGAATTTGAATTTTTTTGGAACGAATATTGAACATCTGAAATTTAACAAACTGAAAGGTTTTTATGGCTGAATTTTATAGACATGTATTTTCAAACAGCTAGTTTTTGTGTTCTGAATTCAAATACTGCAAATATTCAGTTTTAAAAAATACGGATTCAAGTTTTCAAGATGAAGAAATTCGGAACTTCAAATTCAGTTTTCTAAAATTCAGTTTCAAAAATTCAATCTCAAAAATTCCGGGAGCACTTAACATAACTTAACATAAGTTTTAACTAGAATCACTGTTTTTCTCCTAAAGGTGTCCCATCGAAACCAGCCAGCTGCATGATTGATGCCCTTTTCCTGCACCACTCCAAACGTGGGGTTTACTATCCTAAGGGTGGTCCTAGTGAGATCCCATACCACATCATTCAGGTTTTGGAGAAGCATGGAGGAAAAGTCCTGGTCAATTCTGGCCTGTGTCCAGGATTCTAGTAATTTAAAACATATATGACTTGTGTTTGTTTGCATGGTTTTACTGGATTAATATACAGTATTTGTATGTTTATAATTGAACTTTTGCCATGAAAATAGCCTTAGATGCTGACATGGCATTAAATAAATCTATCTATCTATCTATCTATCTATCTATCTATCTATCTATCTATCTATCTAGCGTTCTAGTTGATGGAAAATGAAATGCATATGGTGAGTTTGTGATCTTATTGATAAACAACAATGGATGTTCAAAAGCCACATTGGAATCCAATATGGGTTATCCATTACACATTTGGCTACGATACTAGTAGATAGATGAAACAACAATTACAAAACAGTACATTTGAATGACCACAGGTTCTGTTTTTTTTTTTTTTGTTGCATTCTCAAAATCTCAAAAAAAAAAAAAAAAAAATTTTTTGTCTGACCAGGAGTGGCTGTGAAGACAGAGGGTGAAGATATTGAAGTTCAGGCTCCTGTCATCATTCAAATGTTGGCATGTTCACCACCTTCAAGAAGCTTCTGACTCTAGAGATCCAGGCAAATCCGGGTAAGTGAGTGAACATCTTCAACTACTAACAGATGTTTTAATCATTCAGCACATGAAATGGTCATGTGATGGTCTGTGTTGGTAACACATGCATCTCCTGCTGCTCACAGAGATCGAGAACTATCTTTTAAACATACTTTTAAACCAGGCAAATTATTTATTTTTGTTGGGTTTAATGCCACTAATGAAGAACTGGGCATCTCCTCAACCAACATGCGACTCTATAAGAGCAACAACATGGATGAAGTGTAGGTGTATAAGTCCATCGGTCACTTTTCAATGCTGTTAAAGTACTGTTTACAGTGAGGAGAATAAACCATAACAATATGTGGACATAATGATTAGGATGGAAGAATACTTTGCTTCAGACAAGGGGGAAGCTCCTGATTACATCCTCATGATGTATGTCTCCTTCCCCTCTGCACAGGATCCCACCTAACGTCCCCGTTTCCCAGATTTCCCATATGTCCTTTCTACATACTCTCTTTTTTTATTTAAATTTTTTAGAATCAGAACCATAAAATAAAATTATTTGTCAATATGTATTTGCTTTTTAGGGCAGTCACGCCTGGTGATCCATACTATGGTCATTCCAAAGTGTTTTGGACAGTGGAACAACATAAATGAGACTGAAAGAGGACAAGAATTGAAGAATATAAGATGATATTTGCTAATCATCTCTTTGACTGGGCTTGTGTCCACTTCCCTATAAGCTAAAAGAGAAGATACATTTCTCCTGTTTCATATTTGAGTGCTTCTTAAAAACCAAACTGTAATAAAGTTGAAAGCTGTGATAAGTGATCTGTTTATTGTCCTCTGTAGGTGGTGCTGTTGCATGCAGTCAGTCCCATCAACATGCATGGGCTGGGGTCCACATATGGATCTATGCTGTCTGCAGAACACAATCTGGAGAGATACCAACCTCTGAACATTGCCAAGATCAGGTGCAACACGCCCATCAAGAACCTCTACCTGTCAGGTAATATTCCAAGTTTGAGTGTTTAGACATTAGATGAGCACAGCTATGTATGAAATCAGCGGGCATTATTCAGAAATATTGAACTACTTCATGCCGTCATAGACCAGTCAGAATTATTCAGAGAGCCTTACAATAATATTGCATATTTAATAGTGCATCAAAGGATTTAGACAGTGCCATGTTCTGTGTAATGTATTTATACATGTCTTTTCCTGTGTTTCATCTCAGGGCAAGATGTTTTATCTGCTGGTTACTCTGGTACTTTACATGGTGGTCTTCTCTGTGCTTCAAGTGTTGTACATTGACCCTCTGCTCCTCTAAAAGAATCTGAAGAGGAAGGAGGTCAAGAAATTGGAGTGAGAAACTGTAAAATAAGTGACAGTGAGTGGTTACTCAGGTGAATGTATCAATTGTTAATCTATTTCATAACCATTTTAGTATGTTTTTTAATATGTAAAAGCAGAAGAACAAACAGTGAGGGCTTGCCAGTCTCGTCTAAACCTCATATATTCAGTGACATCGCTTGCTTACTTTGATTAAGAATTAAAATGCTATGAAATCAAGGTGAATGTTTTTAAGCTCATTCTTTTTTAGTTATAGCATGCACATCATCCACACAGTGATTATTCTGAAGAATAAGAATGAACAAAACTCAGTTTTACATGTGTATGTACTGAATGTTTGCAGTAATGTATTGACTTTTTCTCCGTGCATATAATGTCATAGATTAGTACCTTTTCTTTTGATGAACATTTGTAAGTTGTGCTGCACATTCTGTTGCAGTTATCTTTGCTATAGCAATATTTTAATAAAGCTGTGAATGATATGCCCCTCCTTTTAAAAATGTACAAATGACCAGACAGCCAGTGTTTGCCATTCTGTGTGCAATATGTGATCAGTAAATGGACTGCGGGCCTGCCATCTAAGACTGAGACTACTACATCAATGACTTTGTCTGCTGCAAACACTACATTATAAATGCATTTTTATTTAAATTATATGTACTTATATAGCCTACCAAGAAAACATAATATTAAATTGACTGCTATTCAATATGAATATCCCCAGCACAGAAAAGGAAGTCTGCACAGGCCTTGCCTACTTCTGTAAAAAATCTTCTGTGTCGCAATAAGTATATTTTGAGTGCCTAGTCAGGTCATAATGTGTTTAGAATCCATTTACTCAGTGAACAACTCTCAACTAATCTGTTTAGTGACTAATTAAAAAACTCCATCATAGTACAAATGCCTAATGAATCAGTGAACAAACCAAACCGAGTCTTGAGGAATCAAGAGTCAAAATATTCGAGTAAATGGCGTGATTCAAACTTCCTTCGCATAGAACACACCTGAGTGCCAAAAATATTATTTTCCCAAAGTTTGTGTGCCTGTAACTCTAAATGTATTAAAATATATCAATACCCATCTAGATTCTCATTCTTAAAAAAACTTAAAATAATTTTTAAGGCCCTGTGTATTTCAATCCCATATGGGGGGATCCCAATGCGACTCCATGTCCAAATAGTTGAATTTTACCTTTTCAATGTTCAAAAAACAAATGTGGCAAGGGAGCTCCGATCAGGATTTTTTGGGCTGATCACAGGAAGAAGTATTGGCCGATACCCATCACAGATACCAATCATTGGGTCTATAATATTTGAAGCCTTCTTTTTATAGTGTAGCATTATTTATAGTGATGCTCTGATGAGGATTTTACAGACATTTCAGGGCCCATATTTCGTTTTTGAAAATGGGGTGATTTCCTCCCTTTTAATTTCATTTAATATTGTGGCTTTCATCCACAAATTTTTTTCAAAAATTTGGTTGATTTGACATGGAATTCGCTTATTGTCTGTCTTTTGTTATACTGTTTGCAAAAAAAAAAAAAAAAAATGCATATATCCATTGTTATATTTTAAGTTCATTTCAACCCCCACCAGTTTTTCCTCTTCAAAATGGAGAAAATAATCACCTCCCTACAAAGTGCTCACTGCAAAGTGCTATGCCTGGAGTGATGGTGTAGCATGGTCACCCTTGTGCATTGCTTTCTACTTACTATGTTACATTAGTGTTTTAAAAAAGCTACCTATCTTTGCCAACAGAAATATGAAGAGATAGAGAAAAATATGAAATTATATTGTCATTCAAATTGAACAACCAGTCAGTTTTATACATATGCTGCCTATATGCCCTGTAAATTTTCTTTTTTAATGACTTTGCTGTAATCATTCAAATTTTGCTTGTGATCTTATTAGTTAGCCTAATTATTTTTTGTCATTCGTTTAACATTTATGACCTAAAAAAAACCTGTCAAATATGAAACGTTAAGTTTAGCTACTTACATCGCACTTGACCGTACACTGAAGCGTCGAGTTGCACTGTTAAAATTCGCGCTCAGCGTCTGTGAACATAAAGCCCGCCTACTTTGATTTGATTGGTCATCTCAAATATTCAGTGACGGACCAATGAGGCTCAGATGAACACACAAACACACCCTGTCCTCTCTGTTTCTGACGTGCTCTAGCTCTGCTCGGCGCTGCGGATTGAAGATGAAGCACGCGCTGAATCTGATTATAACAAGAAGTTTAATGATTGATTTTTCATTAGGCTATTTTTGGTGCCCCCTCAGCACTTGGTGCCCAACGCACAGCGCGTGATGCGCGTGGTGGGAGCGGCGGCACTGGGCTGCTCTACCTCAGCGGTCCAACAGTGCTCGTAAATGTCAAAATGATCGAGGTGGCCAATCAAATCAAAGAAGGCGGGTCTGACTGTCTCACAACACGAGCTCGTGGAAAGATCTATCTAAGTAGGCTAAGACTACTTTTTTACAGAAATGTTTAGCGACCGAAAGTATTAGACTATCTAGTGATGCAAACTACTCAGCTTTTTATGAAATGTCGCTGTTTTGAATTGAAACATGCGATCATGATTCATGTAACGTTAGGGCTAATTCATAAATGAATGCTATTAGGCTTCTTCTTAATTACAATTAGACTTCACTTATTTTACAATTCTTGTGTATTTATTCAATTAAACCCCTAATCCTTTAATTATCCAATCCCCCTACCAAGCACAAAATTGAAACTCCTCCTATGTCTCAACCCACAATTTGGACTAATAAATAGGGCCTTAACGCAATCATCAATACTAAACTGATGTCTGCATTCTCTGGAAAGAGCTGCTGCTTCAGATTTAAATTATAGAGGGTGATCTCTCCAGAAACTGACAACACCAGCTCCTCTTTTTCAGGATTTGAAGATGTGGTGGTTTCTGCTTTTCTTAGAATGGCTTGTGGACTGGAGTCGTGGCACGTTCTGGTATCTGTTTGGCAGGAGAAGTGGACTGTGTAAGGGGACTATCAGTCCTCCTGGTCCTCTAGTTGTAGAGCAGAAGAAAAAGGACAGAGTGCTCCAGAAAGGTATATAAACTTTAGAGGTGTTGCATGCTAGTGAAACAAGCTGACTGCAAATGACAGGTTTCCATTTGTTAACTAACATCAATTCTTACAGAATTTGATGAATTTGAAGTGCCCGGAGACTTGGATGTCATCGTTATTGGCAGTGGTATCGGTGGTTTGACTGCAGCGGCAACTTTAGCCAAACTAGGAAAGAAAGTCCTGGTGTTGGAGCAAGACAAGCAGGCAGGAGGTCTGTGTAAGACCTTCACTGAGAAAGACTTCGAGTTTGACTGCGGTAAGAACCTCAATGTTCTTGGAGTTGTATGTATAAGTTATCAAATGCTGAATACTTCGACTTCTATCACTTGCACAATGTGCATTTTGTCAAAGGCTTCCATTATCTTGGACAACTTCATGAGAACGGCTTCTTGAAAATTGCATTGGATCTGATCACTGATGGCCAGGTGCATTTTGCTGAGCAAGGTTCCCATGTGGACACAGTTGTAATTGGTAAAGGAACTCAATGTAAAGAATACACCATTTACAATGGCAAGAAGCAGATGGAGGCTCATCTTAAGAAGCAGTTTCCCAATGATACTAAAGCAGTAGAGGAGTTCTTTAAAATCATGAAGGTATTTGGGTGATGGCTCTACAGTTTATTTATCAGGTATTACGGAGTGATTTTAGTGTCACAAGTTGTCTTTTCCTTCTAGATCTGTTCCAAGAAGATCCATCTGCTGTGTATGCTGAAGATGGTCCCACTCTGGTTTGCTCGCTTCATATTGTGGAGTGGAATCGCTGACTTGATCTCCCCAATTTTCAGATACTCCCGCACTAGTACAACAGACATGGTCAAGTCTTTTACAAGCAACTGTGACCTCCTCACTGTGTTTTCTCAAATATTTTATGGTAAGAGAAACTTCTGTTGTTAACAATATTTGGCTTTTTAATGCATTTTTTTTTTTTTTTTCATTTCAAGGTGTCCCACCCAAAAACTCCAGCTGCATGATTGATGCCCTTTTCCTGCACCACTCCAAACGTGGGGTTTACTATCCTAAGGGTGGCGCTAGTGAGATCCCATACCACATCATTCAGGTTTTGGAGAAGCATGGAGGAAAAGTTCTGGTCAATGCTCCTGTGTCCAGCATTCTAGTTGAAGGAAAACGAAATGCATATGGTGAGTTTTGAACTAGGGTCATGTCAGATTGCTTTGTCTTATTCATATGGCAGTAGGTTTCGTACTGAAAAAGCCTCACAGGTGTGTGGCATTACATATTTTGCTCCAGTAACTTTCAGATTTGTAAAACAAACAAGGGCTGTCTCTTTGCCTAGGAGTGGCTGTGAAGACAGGAGGTAAAGATATTGAAATTCAGGCTCCTGTGATCATTTCAAATGCTGGTATGTTTACCACCTTCAAGAAGCTTCTGACTCCAGAGATCCAGGCAAATCCAAGTAAGTGACTGAATGTCTTCAATAAAGGCGGTCTAATGTAGTCCTATGAAATGCTTGATTTGGTAGCTTTTTTTCTTTTTTTCTCTCTGCTGGGTTAATGCGTGCACGTCCTGCTGCTCACAGAGATCCAGGATTATCTTCATACTCTAAAGCCAGGCAAAGGATTTTTCCAGGTGTTTGCAGGCTTTAATGCCACTAATGAAGAACTGGGCATCTCCTCAACCAACATGCGACTCTATAAGAGCAACAACATGGATGAAGTGTAGGTGTTCAAGTCTCTTTCTTCAATGTTAAAAGCACAACTATACTCACTCAATTGACTTTCCTTAGCATGGAAGAGTACTTTGCTTCAGACAAGGAGGACGCACCTGACGGCATCCCCATGATGTACATTTCCTTCCCCTCTGCTAAGGATCCAACCTCATGCACTCGTTTCCCAGGTTAACTTCCTCTCTGTATTTAGTACACCCAGAACCATCAAAGTTAATTCACCAACTAAGTGTCATTTGTGGTTGTTTTAGGGCAGTCACGCATGGTGATCCAAACTATGGTCAATCCAAAGTGGTTTGAACAGTGGAACAAGGTCAATGAGGCCGAAAGAGGTGAAGAATATGAGAAATACAAGATGAGATTTGCTAATCATCTCTTTGACTGGGCTTGTGTCCACTTCCCTAAGCTAAAAGAGAAGGTACTTTTTTATTTTCATATTTGAGCTGCTTGATCACTAATAAAGGGACAAATGTGTAACCTTAAGTGATTGTAACTTTTCCTGACTTCCATAGTTGGTGCTGCTGCATGCAGTCAGTCCCATCAACATGCATGGGCTGGGGTCCACATATGGATCTATGCTGTCTGCAGAACACAATCTGGAGAGATACCAACCTCTGAACATTGCCAAGATCAGGTGCAACACGCCCATCAAGAACCTCTACCTGTCAGGTAATATTCTGTATAACTTTGTTTAAAAGTTACTACTTTAGGCAGTTATTTTGGCCCATTACATGCATGTCTGTTGTGGTGTTCTTGATCTTAATTTCCCATATGACGATGTCTTTGTTTTTTTTTCACTTCAGGACAAGATGTATTTTCTGCTGGTTACTCCGGTGCTCTGCATGGTGGTCTTCTCTGTGCTTCAAGTGTTGTGGATCACTGTCTGTATGTTGACCTTCTGCTCCAACAAAAGAAACTTAAGGGGAAAGTGGATAAGAAACTAGAGTGATAATTTCTTGTCTATACAGGGAAAGTTTGCTTAAGTGTTTTTTGTTTTTTGGTCTGTCCCCTCTGCTGCAACTCTTAATAAAGCTGTGACAACTGAACAATGTGTTCCTGGTAGTTTTGCAGAAAACCAGTGTCCATAATACTACTACCTTGTGCACTTCCCTCATGTCTAAAATTGACTGACTAATTGGTTTGTAACTGTTCATGGTCTGTCACTAGATGGCAGCATTTTAAATCTTAGTTTGTTGAAAGGAGTTTCAGCCAACCCCACACCGTAGTTCCTGACTTTCATTTGTGAATGGGAGGGGTATTTTCATTTTTAAATTTATACATCTGAAAGTGGAATAAGCTTTCCATTGTATGTTTGTTAGGATAGGACAGTATTTGTCTGAGATTTGAAACTATTTGAAAATCTGGAATCTGAGGGTGCAAAAAAATCAACACAATGAGAATCACCTTAAAGTTGTCAATTTTATGCTTGTGCTGCATTAACTAACAAAATTAAATGTTTTATATATTTATGGTAGGAAAATTACAAAATATCTTCATGGAGCATGAGCTTTACCTAATGATTTTTGGCATAAAAGGAAAATTAGATCATTTTCAGCCATATATTGTTGATTATTGCCACAAATATACACATGCTACATGTGACTGGTTTTGTGATCCAGGGTCACATTTGTCATGTCACATTTGAGTCAGTCCCATCAACATGCACAGACTGAGCACCGCATATGGATCTATGCTGTCTGCAGAACACGATCTGGAGAGATACCAACCTCTGAACATTGCCAAGATCAGGTGCAACACGCCCATCAAGAACCTCTACCTGTCAGGTAATATTCCAAGTTTGAATGTTTAGACATTAGATGAGCACAGCTATGTATGAAATCAGCGGGCATTATTCAGAAATATTGAACTGCTTAATGCTGTGATAGACCAGTCAGAATTATTCAGAGAGCCTTACAATAATATTGCATATTTAATAGTGCATCAAAGGATTTAGACAGTGCCATGTTCTGTGTAATGTATTTATACATGTCTTTTCCTGTGTTTCATCTCAGGGCAAGATGTTTTATCTGCTGGTTACTCTGGTACTTTACATGGTGGTCTTCTCTGTGCTTCAAGTGTTGTACATTGACCTCCTGCTCCTCTAAAAGAATCTGAAGGTGACGGTCAAGGCATTATAGTGAGACACTGTGAAGTGAGTAGTAACTCAGATTAATGCATCAATTGTTAATCTATTTAAAGGCCCCCTATCATGGATTTTTAAAAATGACCTTTTATGTAGTGTGTAATATAGCTCTAAGTGAATAAAAACATCCTGCAAATTTTTAAATCTGAAAGTGCACCGTATATAAAGTTGTCTTTCAAAAGTAAGAGTCGACTCTGAGTTAATGAAAAGAATTGGTTTTCAAACGAGTCATAAGCTGTTTCGTCGTGATGTCAAGATGAAACATTAGCCCGCCCACTAATTACGTGCGCACCAGGGAAACTTAAACCTCAAACCGGCAGCTGATCATGTGGATACTTCGAGGAGACGCTGTGCTCTACAATGTGATGGTAAAAACATTTTTTTCCACTGCCCAACGACGAGCATGTGAAGAATCTGTATTTAAAAATGAATCTTTACCATGATACTACAGCAGTATAATCCTAAACTTTTCCTGTTACCTTTATTTTACTGACGACTGCTTCTCAAATATCGGAGTCAGCTAATCAGCTGTGGGCCACTATTACATAAAACTCTCTCTATTAAGGCAGATTGTCTGTCGTTCTCACTACTTTGAGGAAAGATTAAGCATGAAGCAAGATTTGTTTTACCAATGTTTATGACATCAGTCATTCACGCTAGAGCTTGGCTATTAGTTACCTCAAACTGAGTAGTGAATCACTGAAACGTCCTGCTCGAGTCGTCCTTGCGATGGAGGTTCGGGTTGAATGACTGGTGGTTCTTCTAGTGTTTCATCATCGGACTCGCACTCGGATTGATATGGTAAAATCGACATCATCGTTCGTGTTGTTCTGTGATTAGTTTACGGTGACGGTGTTGGAACTTAGGAAGCCTCAGGACACACAGAGCTGTCGGTGTTATGGAATTACGCGGTAAACCAATCACAACAGACTGAGCTGTCTGGCCAATCAGAGCAGAGTAGCTCACAGAAAGGAGGGATTTAGAGAGATTGATTCATTTGGCGAGTTGTTTGAGAATCATTGAAAATCTGGTGATGTGAAAAACATAAACTATTACATCAAATTTAGGGTGACCACCCGTCCCGCGTAGCGCGTGCGCGCACAGCGTTTGAAGCCCAATTCATGCGTCCCGCAAATTGAGACCGTGTCACGCATAATCAATGCTTGCTCAAAAAAAAAAGTAGGTCGCTCTATATCCTCGAGCCCCAGGCAGCCAAACGAACATTACTTGACAGTTCAGCAAGCTACTGTTGCCACACCTACGTGACCCACCCTTCAGTTGAACTGCTGACTAGGTTGTTGTCAACTTTTTCGTTGTTGTCATGACAGCGCACGCACGTGCACACCAGACATACTGGGAAGGAACTTTTAGATGCGCGCTTTCCAATTCGAAAAATGGAGATACTGAAGTCTGAGGCACCGCACCGCCATCATCAATTAAAAAGAGGGGTTTAAGGGTAGCAGTTTGAAATTGAATAAATAATAAACATAGCAGTTTGAACTCTTCTCCACTTTATTATACCCCACATATCAGATCACTTACTCCAAAAACCCGTGACACTCCAGTACCAAGTGCGCGCGACCCATTCCTATCTACGGCAAGCCCCGAGGGGAAAAATACATTGCATACACACATACAACGAGCGCCAGTACAACCGGTATTATAGTAACAGACTTTGTTGGATTCTGTCATGTACAATCCAGCAAAGTCTGTTACAATAATAATAATAAAAAAGATTTTGAGGACAGTTACACTGTATTTAGACAGTAATATTAATAGTAATATTAATATTTTTACAGTTTTTAACAATAATTGCCATTGTTGAACCCTTGCTCTTATTATGTTTCTGATTTCTCAGTTTTGTCATTATTTGAGCAAATCATTTATTTTATATGTTTTGAGACAGTTTGTTTAAGAAGTTTCAAAGAATTAGTAAAAGAGTAAAGTAAAAGTTAAAACTTTTTTAAGTAGGCATTTATTTTTTATTAAGTATTTATTTTGTATTAATACATAACCTCACTGTATTCATTTATAATGCATCATTATTGCGTAACATTTGTGTCAATAATCGTCAAGCACAGGTGACTCCGCGTAGTGGGCCCCCAAATCAAATTCTGCTTAGGGCCCCAAAAGGCTCGGGCCGGCTCTGGTTGAGGGGGATACCGAGAGGGGCTTCTTTTTTTTTTTTTTAACTGTTCCTGAGGTGTTGAGCAACTACAATTCCTGTTAATCCTATAATTTTATATTATAATTTATTTAAAGTGAATAAATTGTAATGAAAAAATAAATAAAACTAAATAGCTAAAGTAAATCGTAAGTGGAAGTGCATCGGTCAATTCACTAATGTTCAAAATATTATGAATCTTTATTTAGAAAAAAATACACATTGGTTGGCCTATTCATGAGCATACATCAGCAATTACACATGTTTAGGTGGTATGTGCTAGAAATGGGTAAACCACTATCAGTGAGTCTGCCCGTGGGGTGGTGGCACCGCTGCGCCAGGCAGTGTCCCACATTGTCCCTCAGAAACATACCCCTTGTCCCCCCTTGGGCTTATTAGCAGGTGGTCACCCTAATCAAATTAATGCAGAATCAACTTTGTACATTGCTGTCCACGATTGCGTCAAGAATCAGGAAAATTTCCACTGGCATCATCAAAAAAGTTTTTTAAGAAAAGTGTTGAGCTGCATTTTTGTGCCTAGTGGTTTAAAAGAGAATAATGTCAAATTCTTATTTTACCCTGGTAAGCCTTAAGCCCCACTGTACCCTATATTTCTGAGTGCCTAGTCAGGTCATAATGTGTTTTGATACCACTGACTGGGTGAACGACTCTCAACTGTTTAGTGACTGACTCCATTATACAAATGCCACAAACTGGTATAATTATGTAACCTAATTATGAAAGCCACATTGCACATGTTATGGTGCTTTGGTAGCCTGAAAAAAAAAAAACAGACACAGACAGACAACTGCCATTGATCAACCACGGGTAACACTAAACCATCAACTAGATCTCCACAGGTAACACGAAACCAGGTTTATGGGACACAACTTGTTAAACATTTTAGGAAAGTCCAGCATGTAAATTGAAGTAGCAATACTGTATATTACCAGGTACACATTGTGCAGTTGTCACAGCTTTATTCAGAGTTGCCGCAGAGGGGACAAATGCATAGCAAAACAAAATATGAAAATTATTTTACCATTAGGCAAACTTTTCCTGTATAGATACAGGTAATATATTCTCACTCTAGTTTCTTGACCGCTTTCCCCTGGAGTTTCTTTTGTTGGAGCAGAAGGTCAACATACAGACAGTGATCCACAACACTTGAAGCACAGAATGTTAATGTCTGTATTTACGCATATTTGTATGATGAAATGTAATGCACAAAATAAACATATTTGCCCATCTCAGAGTTGATTATCAGTATGTGGAAGAGTTCGCTTTATAAGCATGATACTTGCACAATCATCTTGGTCTCATTTTCCAAACAATTCAATGGTGCCAGTTTATCACCACAAACAATCAGGTCTTAAAAATGTAATCAATGAGCTGTTTAATCACCTATACAACTTACAAAAATGTATCTAAGTAAAGATGAAGTGACATTAAAGAGATTGCATTAGAGTAAGCTTATAAGGAGGAAAACATTTATCCATATCAATACAAAAGGTCAAGCTGATTTGTTTACTTGACAGATTATTAAAATACTTATGTAAGACTGGAAAAACTGGTTGAAGAATGACCACTGGTCTATGAGGGGAAAAAAAAGGACCTTGCTGGAAATTAACATTTGACTCCCCGCTTTCTGGATGCAGACTGGGCCACGATTGCTGGGAGTGATCGAGACTCCCAGCCTCATGTATTAATTCAGGTTGGGTTTGCATCTCTTCTCTTTATTCATGTTTTGTATTGATTATTTTTGAATACCTGATATAATAAATTGTTACATTTGATTATTCTAACTGACTTTGACATTGTTCATTTAGCTAATAGTTAAAAGGAATAGTCAAACATTCACTCACATTTAATGATGCACAGATATCATTAAAAACCTTTTCATTTTATGGAGTCAGATGAAATAACGAGTTAATACAACGAGTTAATCAAAAATCCCTTTGCCATGAGAAAAGACGGAACATGCGTGAGACCTTACTAATCGAATGCCGCCATTGGATCAATTTAGCCGGGCCTTACACTTACATTCCCACATTGGTTCGCATTTGATGCAAAACAGCAGTTAATCGTCATAAGCAACTAACTCAAAGCAATCAGTCTGCAAGTCTGATTGAATTAAGTGTCTCCACCCACAATTTAGACTAATAAAAAAGGGCCTTAACTCAGTCACCTGTATTAACTGCTGTCTGCATTCTCTGGAAAGAGCTGCTGCTTCAGATTATAGAGGGTGATCTCTCCAGAAGCTGACAACACTAGCTCCTCTTTTTCAGGATTTGAAGATGTGGTGGTTTCTGCTTTTCTTAGAATGGCTTGTGGACTGGAGTCGTGGCACGTTCTGGTATCTGTTTGGCAGGAGAAGTGGACTGTGTAAGGGGACTATCAGTCCTCCTGGTCCTCTAGTTGTAGAGCAGAAGAAAAAGGACAGAGTGCTCCGGAAAGGTATATAAACTTTAGAGGTGTTGCATGCTATGAAACAAGCTGACTGCAAATGACAGGTTTCCATTTGTTAACTAACATCAATTCTTGACCTACAGAATTTGATGAATTTGAAGTGCCCAGAGACTTGGATGTCATCGTTATTGGCAGTGGTATCGGTGGTTTGACTGCAGCGGCAACTTTAGCCAAACTAGGAAAGAAAGTCCTGGTGTTGGAGCAAGACAAGCAGGCAGGAGGTCTGTGTAAGACCTTCACTGAGAAAGACTTCGAGTTTGACTGCGGTAAGAACCTCAATGTTCTTGGAGTTGTATGTATAAGTTATCTAATGTTGAATACATTGACTTCTATCACTTGCACAATGTGCATTTTTGTCAAAGGCTTCCATTATCTTGGACAACTTCATGAGAATGGCTTCTTGAAAATTGCATTGGATCTGATCACTGATGGCCAGGTGCATTTTGCTGAGCAAGGTTCCCATGTGGACACGGTTGTAATTGGTAAAGGAACTCCATGTAAAGAATACACCATTTACAATGGTAAGAAGCAGATGGAGGCTCATCTTAAGAAGCAGTTTCCCAATGATACTAAAGCAGTAGAGGAGTTCTTTAAAATCATGAAGGTATTTGGTTGATGGCTCTATAGCTTATTTATCAGGCATTACAGAGGGATTTTAGTGTCACAAGTTGTCTTTTCCTTCTAGATCTGTTCCAAGAAGATCCATCTGCTGTGTATGCTGAAGATGGTCCCACTCTGGTTTGCTCGCTTCATATTGTGGAGTGGAATCGCTGACTTGATCTCCCCAATTTTCAGATACTCCCGCACCAGTACAACAGACATGGTCAAGTCTTTTTCAAGCAACTGCGACCTCCTCACTGTGTTTTCTCAAATATTTTATGGTAAGAAAGAAACTTCTGTTGTGTTACCAATTTATGAAGTTTTAATTCAGGTTTTTTCTCTCTTGTGACTTCAAGGTGTCCCACCCAAAAACTCCAGCTGCATGATTGATGCCCTTTTCCTGCACCACTCCAAACGTGGTGTTTACTATCCTAAGGGTGGTCCTAGTGAGATCCCATACCACATCATTCAGGTTTTGGAGAAGCATGGAGGAAAAGTTCTGGTCAATGCTCCTGTGTCCAGCATTCTAGTTGAAGGAAAACGAAATGCGTATGGTGAGTTTTGAACTAGGGTCATGTCAGATTGCTTTCTTATTCTTATGGCAGTAGGTTTCAGTTTCGTACTGAAAAAGCCTCACAGGTGTGTGGCATTACATATTTTGCTCCAGTAACTGTCAGATGTGTAAAAACAAGGGCTGTCACTTTGCCTAGGAGTGGCTGTGAAGACAGGAGGTAAAGATATTGAAATTCAGGCTCCTGTGATCATTTCAAATGCTGGTATGTTCACCACCTTCAAGAAGCTTCTGACTCCAGAGATCCAGGCAAATCCAAGTAAGTGACTGAATGTCTTCAATAAAGGTGGTCTAATGTAGTCCTATGAAATGCTTGATTTGGTAGCTTTTTTTGGTAACACTTTATTTTACGACCCGCAAACAACTGCGTAAGTAAACCGAAATTACGGTGTACGTTTCTGTAATTATAGTGTACTTCCGTGTAGGTATAAGGGAACAATGTTAAGTTTTGGGTAACAAAGGGGTAACAAGCAGAAATACAAGCAAATTATTTAATTATTTTAAAACTAACAGGTACCTATTCTGTTAATATATTCCAGGCAAAAATTGTACGTCTGTTGTATATAAAAGTTATCACATTTCTGGCAAAATATGTAGTGTGATTTCAAGATTATTTCTGTTCTGTTTACAGTTTGTGTTGATGTAATTTCAACATTGTGATTGTTTATTGTTAAACTTGTTTTAATAAATGGTTTTGGTTTAATTGTGCTACTGTACTTTTACAAGTACTAATTTAGAAATTTGTTGATAATGCTAATGGTGAAGCTAGGTTTGTCTGTTTCAGCATACTGGTTTAATGTTGTACTTACCCTGTAACTACACAGAACAAGGAGGTAACAAGCGCCACTTTAATTTACAGCCCGCAGGAGTCACACTTACCCTGTAAAATACACAGTTGAAACGGGTAACAAACACTATACAATACGAAACAACACCAGTATTCGCACAGTAATTACAGAGAAAGGTCTTATTAAGAAAAAAAAAAACGTTTTAATTACACATCACATTGTATTGCAATGACCCTTAAATGTCAGGGCAAATATACTAAGGCAAGTAAGTACTACATGGTACGGTCTAAATTAAAATCATAGCAGAAACAAATTTTTTTGACTAAACATTAAGTAATCTAGTAAGAAAAGCCAATAAATTCAATTTGTATCATACTGTGCTTACATACATTGCAGCCATTTTCAACCCACAGATGTCACATTACCCTGTAACATTGCACAAGTCAAGAACATATTTTGCCAGAAATGTGGTGATAACTTTAATATACAACAGACGTACAATTTTTGCCTGGAATATATTAACAGAATAGGTACCTGTTAGTTATAAATAATTACATTATAAATTTGCTTGTATATCTGCTTGTTACCCCTTTATTACCCAAAACTTAACATATTTTCCCCTTATACCTACACGGAAGTACACTATAATTACAGAAACATACACAGTAATTTCGGTTTACTTACGAAGTTATTTGCAGGTTATATCTGCTTGTTTTCCCTTTATTACCCAAAACTTAACATATTGTTCCCTTATACCTACACGGAAGTACACTATAATTACAGAAACGTACACCGTAATTTCGGATTACTTACGCAGTTGTTTGCGGGTCGTAAAATAAAGTGTTACCCTTTTTTTTTCTTTTCTCTCTGCTGGGTTAATGCGTGCACGTCCTGCTGCTCACAGAGATCCAGGATTATCTTCATACTCTAAAGCCAGGCAAAGGATTTTTCCAGGTGTTTGCAGGCTTTAATGCCACTAATGAAGAACTGGGCATCTCCTCAACCAACATGCGACTCTATAAGAGCAACAACATGGATGAAGTGTAGGTGTTCAAGTCTCTTTCTTCAATGTTAAAAGCACAACTATACTCACTCAATTGACTTTCCTTAGCATGGAAGAGTACTTCGCTTCAGACAAGGGTCCTGCACCTGACAGCATCCCCATGATGTACATTTCCTTCCCCTCTGCTAAGGATCCAACCTCATGCACTCGTTTCCCAGGTTAACTTCCTCTCTGTATTTAGTACACCCAGAACCATCAATTTACCAACTAAAGTGTCATTTGTGGTTGTTTGTTTTAGGGCAGTCACGCATGGTGATCCAAACTATGGTCAATCCAAAGTGGTTTGAACAGTGGAACAAGGTCAATGAGGCTGAAAGAGGTGAAGAATATGAGAAATACAAGATGAGATTTGCTAATCATCTCTTTGACTGGGCTTGTGTCCACTTCCCTAAGCTAAAAGAGAAGGTACTTTTATTTTTATTTTCATATTTGAGCTGCTTGATCACTAATAAAGGGACAAATGTGTAACCTTAAGTGATTGTAACTTTTCCTGCCTTCCATAGTTGGTGCTGCTGCATGCAGTCAGTCCCATCAACATGCATGGGCTGGGGTCCACATATGGATCTATGCTGTCTGCAGAACACAATCTGGAGAGATACCAACCTCTGAACATTGCCAAGATCAGGTGCAACACGCCCATCAAGAACCTCTACCTGTCAGGTAATATTCTGTATAACTTTGTTTAAAAGTTACTACTTTAGGCAGTTATTTTGGCCCATTACATGCATGTCTGTTGTGGTGTTCTTGATCTTAATTTCCCATATGACAATGTCTTTGTTTTTTTTTTTTTCACTTCAGGACAAGATGTATTTTCTGCTGGTTACTCCGGTGCTCTGCATGGTGGTCTTCTCTGTGCTTCAAGTGTTGTGGATCACTGTCTGTATGTTGACCTTCTGCTCCAACAAAAGAAACTTAAGGGGAAAGTGGTCAAGAAACTAGAGTGAGAATAATATTTCCTGTCTATACAGGAAAGGTTTGCCTATAATGGTACATTTTCATATCTTGTTTTCTGTGCATTTGTCCCCTCTGATACAACTCTGAATAAAGCTGTGACAACTGCACAATGTGTTCCTGGTATACAGTATTGGTACTTCAATTTACATGCTGCCAGAACTAGATCTAGTGTAACATGTATTTTTTTTTTTGTCCTAAAATGTTTAACAAGTTGTGTCCCAAAAACCTGGTCTAGTGTTACCTGTGGAGATCTAGTTTACTTGCTAATAAGGCTCTTTCAGGCTTGTATCTAGCCTGGCAAACTTCCTGTCCCTTGCAAAAGCAATTCATCCACCTACCTATGAATACTGTTCACTTAGTTCTTAACTTGTTTGGTAACTGTTCATGGTCTGGCACTAGATGGCAGCATTTAAAAAAAAAAAAAAAATTTTACTTTAGTTTACTGTAAGGAGTTTTAGCCAACAGGTTCCTGAATTTATTTGTGGATGGGAGGCTTTAATTACATTAGCAAGTACACAAAATAGATTTGACTTTCAAAATGCTTTTAAAACCATGTGATCTGAAACTGTTGCTTTTTAGTTTTCATTGTTTTTAAGCTTCTTGTTCAGACTATAGAGGGAAACTCATATTTATCTACCTAGATGGAGAAGGAATATATTCAAGGGTTTATGGACCAATAAGTGTCCTTGAGTAAATTTGACCTTTCCCTTTTGTTATGACTTCAAAAACAATACATTCTTGGCAGGGAGTTTCTGATGTTCTGGTCAAGCTTTTCAAGAGCGTCTTAATCTATTTGATTCCTTTCATCAGTTTATGTGCTGCCAGTTTTAGTAAACATTTTTGTAGGATAATTTGATTTAAATAAAAAAATTCTAGGAAAATCCTTTCTTATTTAAAAGAAAAGTGTGAGATTTTATCTTATTTCCACTTTTTTTTTTTTTTTTTTTTTTTACTACATTTTACTATCAAACTTTAACTTATTACTTGAATACTATTGATTATACAGTAGAGTGCTGCAGTGGAAAACCCTGAAAAATCTTAGCTTTTTAGCATTTCCATCTCCATTGTCCTATAACCTCAATGAGTTTTTGTCAAATGCCTGAAATAAGCCCTGGCTGTGGTTAAGATATTTTCACAGTTTATTCTACATAAGACACATCAGTAATACTGCATGTCTTATGTTATTTAGAGCTTTTACTTGTGGTGTTAAATGGGATTTCATTAGTTTGCCAGGGACATTAAATATCATCACGCCAAATGGGTAAACTCTGTTTATCCCACTCTTGCAAACTATTCTAACTTAAACTTTCAGAGAAAATGTTTTTTAAAATTATTTTTTTTATGAGTTGGTGGAACTTGGAAGGTTAGTGCTCGTGACTTTGAAGTGTAGAAGTCCATTTATAACGTGCATTTAGCTTTTTGCTTCTGCAGATTGTTAGGCTTCAAAATTTCATAAAAGTGGGGAACCAGGGCAATACTAACTTTCAGGTTGGCCTACAAAAATACGTCATATCTTCAGCACTGTTGGTCTTCCGGGTATTTTTAAAGTCAGATATTTGCATAATGTACATAGTACACATACTTTAAATGACAGAAACCGTATATTAGAATGCTCTTCCGAATATGACCTAAATTTCTGTAGCCCTTGATTTTTCTCCATTCATGTTCACGCTGTAAATAAAAGCGTCAATTTGACCGTTGCATTGTGGGATACAGCGAGTGCTCTGATCTGTTGAATGCTGCACATCTTGGACTGTACACTATATACCACAAAAACAGTTGAATGCAATGTTTTGTCTCTGAAACAGTTCTGTGTTTCTCTCTTCATCTTTTTTTCAGTGTGCTGAGTATAGATCACTGCAGTAGTGTGTGAGTGCAGCAGCAGGATGGTGTGCAGGGGCGAATCGAGCTATTAAAAGCTGCTGCTGCTGTATAAATAGCCCAAGTGTATAAACGTTGACTCTGGCAGTATTTGATGCTGCGGCCAGCTCCCTGCAGGAAGCTGTTGATGTAAGAAAGCACGCTATCCATCTAAACCACAGGTGAATGGAGCCTTATGCTTAAATCCAAATGTAATATTTAATAATAACACTGCAGTATAACTGAACATTGTTATTCATGCTCTTTTATTATCAGGATCGGCTCCCGCTGCTATTTCAGAAGCCGTGTGGATACCAGTCGTGAGTATTCTGTGGAAATTTGGGCTCTGAATTTGCCTGGTTTATGCAGATGGTGGCTGTTCCCTGTAGCTACTGAAGGGGATATAAATAGCAGCAGTTTCAGCCTCATCCCTCAGTGCGTCTCACTCACACACACACTCATATACACACAGTACAAACACACTCTGAGTGTGTCTTTCGCTGTCTCCTTCATACATATACTCTCACCCCTTGCTCATCAGTTTGACATCTAGCTTAAAATATCATTTCTTCTCTGCATCTCTAGCTCAGGAATGACAAATCACAAAGTAGATCTTGCTAATATCTTAGTTGTTTCTTCTAGACAGCAATAAGATCAAATGGAGAGCAAAAGGGCATGCAAGGTGCAGGTGGGTTTTAATGTTAAATACTTTCTTCTATCCTAGTTTGATTTACAGGGACAACCATATAATAAATTAGTTCATTTTAATATTTTTTTTATATATATATAATTCTCCGATTTGATATAATATTTAGCAAGCTGACAATGTTGCACTCGAGTCCTGGTCCAGTTAACAACCTGTCCTTTATGATGGAGTTCAAAGAAATCAATTAATTTTGGCTACAGAACATATTTGCAGAAGTGTTTTTTTTGTTTTTTTATTTACTTCCATACATGTTACTCGGACATTGATCGGAAATCTAGTAAGCACTTCAAAGGCTGTCTGTCAATACAACACACAGCTGCTGGATTGATCTGTTAATATGTGCACAATCACTATGAGATCTAGTCAAATTGCTCCTGTAATGCATTTGTAGTCCTTGATATTTAATTTAAATTGACATGTAGTTTATGAACTTTTTCTCTATGTTGGGGAATCCATCCATCCATCCATCCATCCATCCATCCATCCATCCATCCATCCATCCATCCAATCATGAGGGCTGTGATTAAAACCTAACATTCACTGAGTAAAAACTTTCTCAGCTGAAATTTGGACCCAACTGTTCTACATTTTGCGATAATTGACAACATTTCACTGCTCATTCCACCCCCCCGCTGGGCTTATTATTCTCAGTTTCCCAGAATGATTTAGCACAAGCCTGCCTGCTTGTTTTGACTTGAACAGGAATAGAAATACATGTAGGATGCTGGAGTGTGTGGCTATTAGGATTTATTTATTTTTGAACAGCAATGAGACTTATAACATTGTTTTTTATTAAGTCCTTTTGTTATGTCATATTTATATTACAGTTCAGTTTAAACTTATTTTAAAATTATCAACAAACAAAATACAGCATGTGAAAACTCTTGAAATAATAGCATGTGATGAATATGCATTACCTAGGGTTTAGAAGTTACTGTGTTGTAAATTCTTCATGTTTTTGAAGTTTGTTTTTAGAAAATTGTTTTGCGTATAGCATGTTTTTACTGCACCGGCATATTCAGTTACACATTCTAAACTGATTTGTGTAAGGAGTTTGTTTTAATTAAAATCACTGGTGCATGTTTTTAGTCTAGTCTTCTTTATCAGTGAAGAAACACAAACTATTCAACAAACATTTTCAATAGTAATTTATCTGAGGAGACTAGTACTGACTGCAAGTGAGAGAATGAGTGAAAATGTAAAACTATTCTGAAGTTTTGTGATCGGCTCAGAGCTGTCTTGTGAAACCTCCTCCTCACTGTGTCCATTCGCAGTGTTTATCACCACGTTGTTTTGCAGTAAATCAGACAGTCCGATTCTGCATGGTGCTTAGTAGTTTATTATCCAGCTGTGCATACAATATGCCCCCTCTCAGAAATCTTTTGCATTTAGGGGGAGGAATACGTATTTTTTCTCTGTACGTACACCCCTGTGAAATGGTCTCCACTCCATCACCGCCCTCTCATGATTGTTTTTCCATTTTAATGGACTGCTCTAAACTTTACCTTGGAGAGTGTCCCCGATGTGCTGGAGTCCTTTTGTATTGGCGCAGTGCCGTTGTCTCTGGATGGACCATCCTGTCTGCAGGCGGTGTTTGTGAGCAATTCATCTCTCTGAATTGAGTCTGTCCCATTATTCCCATTCCAATTCCCCACCCGGAGATTCTCTACGCAAACATTCACGACATTCCGACAGGTGCGAGCTTAGCTTGGGAATTCACATTAAAACATCTCACGGGTCATTAACACTCACTGGACTTTCTTTAAATGAATAACAATGGTTATTTTAGATCTAAAGGTGGAGGTTTTTCTCTTTTCAAATGCACAGTGAAAACAGATTTGCTGGTTTACCAACTGAATACCAGACAACTTTACCAAAGTCTGTGTATTTGATTGATGATTCTCCCGGTTTGCAGTATTTTAAACAGACTGATGAAAAAAGCAGTGTACATAGTGTCCCTGTCCTTGGGCTATATTGGACACTGAGTGCATTCAGGAATAGCGGAGACATTGTCAAATGCATTGTGAAGGCTTCCTATGCTGCTGACGGACCACTTGTAGAAAAAAGAATACGAGACCTTGCAATGCTGAATATGGTGTAGCTAAAGAAAAGGAAGATGTTTTTTTGGTAAAGGCAGCACAACTTTTTATAGATCATGATATATGAAGGGATGGGCAACGTCAGTCCTGGAGGGCCACTGTCCTACAGAGTTTAGCTCCAACCCTGAAAAAATCACCTGCCTGTAACTTTCTAGTAATCCTGAAGACCTTGATTAGCTTGTTCAGGTGTGTTTGATTAGGGTTGAAGCTAAACTCTGTAGGACAGTGGCCCTCCAGGACCGAAGTAGCCCATCCCTGATATATGTGTTATGACTCATGATCAAATAGTGCATGCACATTTTGTCTGATTTGAAGTAGCAAAAATTATGATTTTATTTGATAATGAAATGCTGTTGGTTTGGAAGCTCAGTTTTGAAGATTTTGGTCTATTCAAGCAGTCAGAAGCTTGCATTCCTATTACTTTCTGGCCAAGAACTGCCCACAGGAAGGGACTGTCTGACCAGAACACTTTACATGACACAGTTTTGCAGGGCTCTATATATATACACAACCCTGCAAACCTGTCATGTGATTTTTTACAACTTTTATTTTTACTTCCTTGATTCACATTTCATTTAGTTCCTGCTGCCTTAACTCTGTATCATGCAAAAGTTTGGGGTCCAAATTGTTCTTTTTTTTAAAGAAATGTATACTTTTATTCAGCAAGGATGCAGTAAATTAATCAAAAGGGACTAGTCCTACTAGTATATTTGAGCATCAAATCAGTAGAATGATTTCGGAAGGATCATGTGACACTGAAGACTGGAGTAATGGCTGGTAAAAACTTAGATTTGACATCACAAAAAAAAACTAAAAACATTTTAAAATATATTAAAATAGAAAACAGCTTTTATATTGTAATAATATTACAATATTACCATTTTACTGTATTTTGGATCAAATAAATGCAGCCTGGGTGAGGATATAAGAGACCCCGCCAAACCTTTGACCGTGTATTTCACTGATACAACTCATACAACAAAATGGAATATGCAGCTCTGCTCATGGATTTCTTTTTAACATGCTTCTAAGTTCCTCAAACAAAAGTATCTTTCAAAAACCATTGGCTGTTCCTATTAGTTCTTTTTCAGAAGTGCTTCTTGTATTAACTTTGTTTCCAGGAAGACGGATAAAATCGTGTAAAGCAACCAATCAGATTAGAGCTTGCCAGATGCTCCAGACAGTCACTGAAGAACTGTGGGCGGCTCTGCAGTCTAAGGCTGAGACTAATATGACAGCATCCACAGTGATAAACCAAATACACGCCACCCCAGCTCCAAACACAAAATCCCGTACAGAGATGACATCCACAAGGACTGTCATCAGGGCTGACGTCGCTGAGCTCTCCTGGGAAGTGGAGCCTCTAAACTAGGTCACACACAAGGTAAAAAAGTTTGAAATAGACTTTTTGGCAGAATAAGGAAGGGGCCAAGGGGGAGGAAAGAAAGAAAACATTCCATTTTGCTTCAGGACCTGGTTAAGTTGAGAGATGGTCCCATTTGAATTTGAACTGAGACACGTGCAGATGGACTGGACTGAACAACAGTCTGGGCCTAATATACACTTGTCTCCTGTAATATCTATTTTATTCTGTATTATCTATTTTATTTAGCTTTTCACTGTATTTTGATATGTCTGAAATAGCCTTTTTGTATTGCAATGGCAAAATATAATACTTTTATTCAGTGAGGATGCATTCAATTGATCATAATTGACAGTATAGACGAATCCTAAAAACAGGTATCACGGTTTTCACAGTTTCCAACATAGTTAATAATAAGAACCATTATTATTAATTATAACAATAATAAATATGTATGTATTGAGTTGCAGAATGATGACATTTGCCAGGATTGTAATATCTGGTCAACTCTGCTTTGCACTTTTTTACATTCATTGTATTAATTTCAGATCCTTTTTTCTTTATTTTTTTTATTTTTTTTACCATTTCTGTGTAAAATTAGATTTTTTTTATAACAAACCACTAACTCCACAATCTAACATGCTAAGCATTTTAATGAACATGAACATTTTTTTTTTTAAGTGTTTAGTCATGTTTAGTCGAAGGTGCAAAACCTCTGCTCTTTACATGAAATGTGTTCCTGACAGAGTGCAGAAAAAAAAAAAAAAACCTGTTCCATTTTTTCTTTCCCTTGTCTCTTGTTTCATGTCCCTTGGGTGCTTGTTACTGGCGAAGAGATAAACTCCTATCTGAGAGTTTTAATTGGATCAATTTAATTACTGAGAGCAGCTTCATGTGATGCGCAGCATATTTATTGGCACTAAAGTACATTTGTACCTCACAGCAATATATTTTTTTTTCCTCTTACAGTGTTTCAGAAGAACAGTGGGAGTTGTCTTCAGCTTAACACAGGTGTTAAAACAGGTCATGTTCTTTACTAGTTGTTCCACATATATTATATTATATTATATTATTACAAATCATATTTATATAATATATATATTTTTAAAATTTATAAATATTTTTGAGCAGGGCTTAAAGGTTGTATCAGCGTTTTCAGGCCCAAAAATAAATGATCACATTCATCTAATCTTTCCTAACGATCCGCTAGCTGCCCGCCCCGCATGCCGTCCAAAAACCAAGTCTCTGTAGGCAGCCTATAGGCTCTGAGATCTGCACACAAAAACAAATGGGTACAACCACTCAAAACCAAAATAAACAGTGTTCCAACCAATCACCGACAGGGGCGGGTGTCGCTCCGACTTCACGTCCAGCCGTGCACAAGCGCAAAACCTCACAACACCGCGCCCTGTCGGTGATTGGTTGGAACACTGTTTATTTTGGTTTTGAGTGGTGGTTGTACCCATTTGTTTTTGTGTGTAGATCTCAGAGCCTAGGCTGCCTACAGAGACGCGTTTTTTTGACAGCCTGCTTATGGGGCGGGCAGCTATCAGATCGTTAGGAAAGATTAGATGAATGTGATCATTTAATTTTGGGCCTGAAATCGCTGATACAACCTTTAATTTGTGCAGGACCAAGTCAGACACCAATTTGATCTATTTTAGTGGATACTCCTAATGCCTCATATACAGAGCTGTCCTGTGGCATTATGGGATAACAAAGTGTCCACTAGCTGCACACTTCAGAACCAGAAGAGTGGATGCAGTAGATTATCCAGGTATTGTTCACCTACCATTTCAGGCTGCACAGTACTACATTTCATTTGATGTACTTAGTTGTGCATACTACATACGTGGGAACATTTGTTTACATGTTCGCTGGATCTGTTGCAAGTTCTTGTTCAGAGACATTATTGTTTACATAAAACGGTATGTAAGAACATGGCTAAAAATATCTCAGTCTTTGAATGACGTCCTTTCACTGTCCAGAGGGACTCCAAATGTGAGCATACATGTATAAATGGATTAAAACTCTCAATGGACAGCTTTGGCCCTACTTTTATGCTGGAAAGCGATGCTGAAAAATCTCTCTCCAGTACATTTCACCACTCTCTCTCATTTCCTCTTAATGCCCTGTCTGTCTCTTGCTGTCTTTCTCTCTCCTCTCTCAGGGTGTTTGTGGTCCAGCAGTGATTGGCGTTGTGAGTGGGCATGTAATCCCTTTTTATACTCCTTTTTACAGTGTGTTTTGATTTATGGAGAGGTCAGCTGTAGTGTAAAGCAGGCCTTTTTATACTTCTTCTTCCTGTAGTTTAGCCTGGACCTGCAGTGCTTTGAAGCACACGAGGAGTAGGAGTGGCTGACGGAGCAGAAAGTGGCACCGCAGCCAGAGAGCTGCATAAAATGGAATACATTTCTTTGAGACTGATCCAAGTGGTGTTTTTCTTTCATTTAAGTCTTTGGCTCTTACAAATCGCACAATGTGAAAAGCATCCAATACAGGTTTTAATGAAGAAAAAAAATGAATATGCAACATGGTTTCATTATAACATCTTTAAAGTTTCATTGTTGTTTTTTTTTTTAATATAATTGGAGAGATTAGACTTTTTCAGTAGCTTTTTTTTTTTATGTCAATGGAAAAAAAACAATTTTTACTTCTATTCTAAAATACATTTATGCATTTAGCAAACACGTTTATTCAAAGTGACTTAAAAAAGATTCAGCAATTCTTCAAAGAGCCAACAATATTCGTAATAATACCAGGTTTATCATACAACTAGATTAGGAAGCAAGCTAGAGAAGAGAAGAAATGCAAGGCAGTTTTCTGAATGTTAAGTGCTCATGATATTCAACATGAAACAATTGTTTTATTATAAAATGTATATACGAGAACTGATTTGTGACATCAGCTGAGTGGAAAGTCATTGCAAAGGTGGAGCAAGTTATCTTAAGTCATTTTGATTAAACGTTACAAATAGTTTTATTTTTAATAAAATTTTGGTTCCGTGTTAACTTGAAATGTTTACAAGGACGATTTGGCAGACTGTGTCAATGCGGCAAACGCCTGCTTGCTGACTCAGCAGCGTCCTTCTTTTTCACGGCCACATGTGGGACTGGCACCATGCGTGTAATTGCATCTGTTCATCCTCATCTGAGCATTACCAGTAAACACACTTTCGCTTGTTTGGTGTTTACGATGCCACCTTATTGCTCTGAATGGAGAGATTTGAAATATGCGGTGCATAACACATCTCAGGACAAAGCTGTCAGCAGACAGCAACGGTTTGAAAGAGCCTGGCAATTCATGCATGTGCTGAAGTCTTCCATGATGCATTTCATGCACAGACACTGCCCCAGTCCATCCATCCATCCCTCCCTCCGCTTACACGCCGATGTCTTCTGACAGATGACATTTTGCTAGTGAAAAGGAAAGCATGTTTGTCCCATTATGAGCTCAGAAAAAAGCAGTGTAGACAGTGTGAAAATCATTTAGTCTAATATAGGTCATATCATTCTCTGCACACAGCTCCTCTGATTAACATGCATCTAAGAAGCCAATGTTTTGTTGGCACTGATGTCATTTGACAAGTGGTAGATTGCAGGCGTTGTCTTGGCAGCACGATCAACAGGAAATGACTTGGGACTGATTACTATAGGTGTCACCATAGGAGCTCAACCTCTTTACATAAAAATGCAAACATACTGTCATAGATTTTTTAGCTAGTTTGAATATTAACAAAAGCTGTTTTCCCAGCTGCGGTTCCCAGAGATTTTTAACCAGATTTGCAGTGTAGATGAGTTCATGCTATAGTTACTGAAGGCCAGAGTCAATCTGCAGATTTTGGGCAGTTGGAGTTGACGTATTTCATATGCATATTGCATATGCATTTGTTGTTGTTAACCTTGCATGATTAATTTAAATACTCTGACTAGCGCAAACTTGATTAAATTCCCTTTCAATGTACTGGTATTTGCACATTACTGCCCAATAAAAGTTTTAAACCAGATGTTAATTGGTAGATTGCGTTGGTCATTATGTGAAGGGATCTGCGTCTGTTCTTTCATTTGCGTGTCGCAAGTAGAGAACTTTCCTCTATTTTGGAATTACGGTCTCACGCTAATTTGCCCTGTTTAGTAAATCTGGCTCTTATTGTTCTTAAGTATGTGTCGCCTAGCAACGAGCAAAGAGTTTGTTGTAGGCGGTACGACCTGAAATCTTGTGTGTGATGCCCAGTTTTGTATGTTTCCTAGTGTTTTAAATTCAAATTATGCAATTTTTTGTTTAGATTGGGTCATACTGTATAGAATTGAATATCCAAATGTTCTATGGTCAGCAATATTGCCTGTTGAACATTGTAAAATGTATTTGCCATTGCTTTGGTGTATTGAAACTAAAATTAATAGTGAGACTTAAATGAAAATCTTCAAAGTCATACGGAATACGATGATACCCTTCTTTCCGAGGTCAGCCACAATGCCATATTTTGAATTTTATAGAAAATTATTCAGATGTGACCATTTCTCCCAGGATCCTGAATAGGGATATGGTAATAAGAAAAATGGTATATGTGTTCTGTTTGATGTTTGGGTGGGTTTTGTCTTTGGGATTTGTGTCCCAGTTTCATGAATTTCAGTTAGTTTCTATGGTTATTCATGGCTTGAATAGTGTTTGCACCTGTCGTTGACTATTTGATTAGTTTGGTCTGTCTGTTTCAATCCTGTGTTTCTTTAATTTCATTGTCTTTTCTCATCACATTTTAGTGACATTTGTTTTTTTCTTTAAGTAAAACGTTATTTGCTGCATTTAGATCCGCTTTCTCTTCGTCATTATTTTCAACCACACGGGACAGGCATAATGATATAAGTTGTATTATTCATACATTCCCTGGAAACCGATCCCGTAAACTTGGTATTTTTAGCACTGTGCTCTACTGTTTGAGCTACAGGAATGCATGCATAACCTTTGAACTGCTCTGCCTAAAATTGTTAGATTATTTAGACGTGTTCACTTGGCTTGTCATACAGTTATTGTGCTTGGCCCTGAAATTGCTACTTGCACCTATATTATGGCTATGAAATATTATATTGTCTATTAAATAATTGAATTCTCAGGAGATCATTTAAAATGAACATTCAGCTTCTTTATAAGCAGTTCTCAAGCTCAGTGCACATTTGCAATTAAAGTGGACAAACATAATACAGTCCATTGCCTCCCACTGAGAATATTGTGTTCAATTAAACATGGCCTTTAAATATTAGTTTGTCAGGTTTGTATTGGGTTTGCTTGCAAAGCTTACTTTGGAGGTGGTTAAATAGACAAATATGACACATTTAATCTGTGTATTTGCTAAAACTGCCTCAGTTTGTTTTTGAGTATTGGTTCTTGGTTTGAGGCTGTTCACACTTGGCATGTTTGATTCGATTAAAACGATCCCTGGTATGATTTTTTTTTCTTTTTTTTCTTTCTGTTAGTACGGTTTCTTTGAATATGTGTGAACGCTGCCATCTGAACCCTGGTGGGCACCAAACAAGCAGACCGAGACCCCTGTAAAGATGGTGCGGTTCGAATGAAATATGGACATATAACCAACCAAAAACAGGACATGATATCACAAGATGCAACCCTAAAAAGCATTCCTGTCTTTTCTCGTCATAGTCGTGATGTTGCCCATCACAGTTCGGTACAGGCATCAGAACCGCGTCTCCTCCCAGCAGATCTTCGATTGTGTGTGTGACGGAGGGATTCCTGCTGCTGTTTTGACATTTTATAAGCTCTTCACGAGTTCTCAGCTGGTCAAAATACCATCATATGTAGGCTACGCACATACGAGCGCATTTAGCACAGCACACAGCATTGTTTTGGATGTTTGGTACGTTAGTCGCAAAATATACTAAAAGCCAAAATCAGGTTGTGAACATCCCTAAGACTTTAGGTTTGGTATCTTTAGGTTCGGTGTTAAAATGCCAATGTGAACGCTAAGAGGACCAGGACCTTTTTTTTTTTGTCCGGACTAAACGAACCAAGCGAACCGAACTACAAGTGTGTGAACACAGCCTATAAGACTAATATGAACCTTAGGTTAAAACACAGACAAATTGCCCCATTTCTTAATGTATAAGTCTTCTACCACTAGTATAGGGCCAACAGTGTGAAGCACTTTCAAATCTATCCATATGTTTTTGTTTTTCCTTTCATGCCCTACTTTGTAATCTTAACTGGTCGAAGGATTGGATCTAGCCTTTTATCTGTTATAACACTCATGTTTTTGATTACAGAGATTCTTTATTTCCATTTCCTCTAATTTGATCCATGTATAAGCGGATGATCAGCTCACCATGCCTTTCCATACCAGTGTTGTTATTGTAAAAAATAAATAAATATAATAATAATAGTAATTACCTATACATGTGCGTATAGGGTTAGGATTAGGGTTTGGTTTAGGGTTAATTGCATGTAATTATGCATAATTTGTAGTTATTACTACAGTAACTACATGTAATGTGTAACAAAGACACTGTAAAATAAAGTGTTAGCAAAATATTTATATTAGATGAAAAACAAACTTAAAAAACGAAATTTGGAAATGCTGTCTTGGCAACTAACTGAAATAAAATAAGTTGAAGTACTAAAATTACTAAACCAACCCGATCACACTAAATACGTGTCTATATCACGTAGTGTGTTTATCGTGTTATTTATACGCGAAAATTAGTTTTTACGTGCATATGATACGCATGGGTTGTTAAGGGTAGGTTTAGGAGTGGTGTGGGGTATGTATTATACGTTTGGGTAGAATTAGTGGTGTTGGGTGCGTGTGTATTACACGCAAAAAAGTGTGTATCAAATGTACGCGAAAACTGCGTATCATATGCACTTAAAAACTCATTTTCGCGTATAAATAACACGATAAACACACTACGTGATATAGACACGTATTTACGTGAGAATAGGCTGAAACAACATATAGGCTATATATATATATATATATATTTTAAACTAGGAATGTGGGCAAATATGACAAAAGCACAAAATTACTACTTTTTAACTAAAATGAAAACTAAAAAATATAAAAACAAAAGCTAATTCAAATTATTAATAAATGCTATAATAGTTTATAAATTATAAATTAAAAAAAACTGCACTTGATATTAGTTTTGTTTTTGGAATAAGATCCTGCAAACTACTCTTACTATTTATGTGATATATACACTAACTGGCCAAAAAGATGCTTAAGAGTCTATGATTGGATCATTATTGCAGTGATGATTATGTTTCTAGTATGTCATGTGTTTGCCAACAGTTATTGTAATTTAAACTACCATTGCATTACAAAATTGATGCACCTTTTGATGGAAATACCATCAAAACATTTATTTCCATCAAGAGGTGCATCAATTTTTGGTCAAGATCTTGTATTGACAATACAAGAGTCCAGCACTCTGTAAAGTCTCCACCAGAACACTCCAGACTTTCAATGAATTTAACTCAGAGGTGCCAATTCAAGAGTGAAAATGATTCTTCATGCTCCTCCCAACCATTCTTTCACAATTTGAGCCTGATGAATCTTGACTGTCATCCTGGAATTTAGCCATGATGTCTCTTCCTACATGGTTGTTTAAGAAATGAACACTCCATCAATTAGGGTTAGAAGAACTGTTGCCAAACATATAACATGCTAGAAACAGAATAATCACTGCAATAATTAACCAATTATAGGCAAATTCATTAGAGTCTATTCAAATCCATACAGCAACTCCTTTTTAGGGGCTGGGCAGTGTATATACATAGAGAGAAATAGAAATAAAAGCATGTTATTCTGAAGAACTGTAAGAATTATAGGCTATACTCCTGCTTATGGAAGTGTCGTGAGCAATTCAAATCAAATACTTTTCTGGCACTGTGTTTATGAGAACTTTTCCTAAATAACATTCCTCACAGTATCTCCTCTTAACCCCAGGTCTGGCTGCCTTTATGCTTGACAGTCTGTGATGAGAGGAACATTGACAGGGAAAATGACAAGTGGCTTCAAACTAGAGGATGCAGATCTGTAAATAGAGAACTATCATTTTTCGCAGTGTGCCGCAGGACAGACCCTCAGTGAGTGGAGGAAACCTGATCAAGGCAAACACAGACCCACCTGCGCTCTGGGTCGGGTTCTGTGCAGGGAGGTATGATAACAGCTTTGTCCTGATCACTATCCTTCCTGCTCTACTCTGTAATGGTACCACAGATGTGCTGTTTGTGCTGCGGTGGTATAGATAACAAACGGCTGCAGTCTGCTTGTTGGTGGTCCAGACCTTTTTTGACTATTTCCTGGAAACACGCCACCATCCGCTGCCTGATTGTGGCAGAAAAATGTTCCTACTTTAAATGACAAAGAGAGTTTGGCTAACAAATTGGAAAATGCATAGCCTAAAAAAAAAGAATTGATTAAACAGCTTAAATTGTGGTCTATTTCTGACAAAAAAGTAATATTGCACAGTGTCTTATTTGTCCTTTTTAGGGGTTTAGAGAAAAAAAAGCTGCTGAAGATCTTTATTCACATCTAAGTAAATAATATGATGTCGGAACAACTTGAAGGCGAGTAAATTAACACAACTTTCCCTTATGGGTGACTATTCCAACTATTCCAACTATTACTTAAGAAAGCAAATATGTTTTCAGAGCACAGAGATAAAGTCTGTTGATTAAGAATGTATCATTGTTAAGTTTGGGGCCAATCTTTTGTCTTTCCCTTTTTTTTTACATTTTAAGAAAAAATGCTTTTATTCAACTTCAACTCTTCTATTCATCAAATAATCCTAATAAAACATAATTTTCTCAAAAATATCAAGCAGCACAACAGTTTTTAACATATCATTTTCAAATCAGCATATTAGAATGAAGGATCATGTGACACTGAAGACTGGAGTAATGATGCTTAAAAACAATTCAGCTTCGCATTACAGGAATTAATTACATTTCAAAATATATTCAAATAGAAAACATAATATACTTCTTTCAAAAGCATTAAAACAACATTACTGACCCCTTTTAAATGGTAGTTTTAATTTTGTGTTTTTTAACACTTTTTGGTATGACATGCACTGAAAAAAAACTGAAATTTGATTTGATTTATCCAGCTTATTGACTCACAAGAAATGTGAATTACTTAGACACAAAAACACTTACACAAAACACATTTCCCAAATTGTAGTCCATTTGCCTGAACAAACAGGTTCATATTGACCCAATTTGAACTCTTTTATCTAGTTATTTTACTTTATAAAGCTTTAAATATGGACATTTTTCTTACACAAACGCATCGCTTCACTTCAGAAGGCCTTTATTAACCCACAGGAGCCGTGTGAAGCACTTTTTTGATGGATAGACGCACTTTTCTGGACTTCAAAACAGAAACGGCCATTCACTCCCATTATAAAGCTTGGAAGAGCCAGAACATTTTTTTTTTTTACTCAGATTGTATTCGTCTGAAAGAAGAATGTCACATACACTTAGGATGTCTTGAGCGTGAGTAAATAAAGGGCTAATTTTCATTTTTGGATGAACTATCCCTTTAAGCTGACGCTATTTTCTTCTAGATCTGCTGTAGAAACATATTCTGTTGCATTATTTCCCAGTTATCACTGTAAAGCTGCTTTGAAGCAATCTTGTAAAAAGGTGACTTGACTTGACTAAAATCTCAATGCATCATGTTGACTTTTTTTCAGTTGCTTTTGTACAGTGCGACACATGTTTTGATGCAGCAGTGAGCTGAAAGTCTCACCTCAAAGGTTATTTCCGAAATGTATGAACTTGTATACACATACCCAGAGTACTCCGACTCTCTCCATGACATTTACATGTTTTCTTTGCTGAAGTCCCTTCTGGGCTCTGACTTGCACCTGTCTGCAGTGGCAGCAGCTTGTCAAGGTCACAGCTGAGCAGAACACAGAGGCCTAACCTATGTCCAAAAACTGTCTGCCCCTCCACCATTCATTATTCAGTAGCACAGCCACGCTTCAACAGCTCCACTGGAATGATTGCCCCGTCTCCTTAACTGGACTATTAATTTGAAAAACCACCGCAAGGAATTCCTGTTAGCTTCATTGAAATCTGTCGGCACAGCTCCTTCCTTACAATCTCCGCTGTTAACCGCTAGCCTCTCTCCCTCCGCGGCAGTAAGTAGCTCTCCAGACCCGTATATCGGATTCTTATTCCAGGTCGACAGAGTATAACCCCAACATATTTTATTCCCAGGGCGTTATAATCTGCATGAGGATGATCATTTATTTAAATTGATTTATCTTTTATTTAACCAGCATATTACGATCTCTTCTTCCAGCCCTGGTTAAGACAGAAGTTTGCAAAATACATTTAAAAAGTCATCAAAAGGGGAAGGTTTATCTAGACTGAGTACATTTTGCAGTTCATTCCAAACCCAAGGAGCATAAAAAAATACTAATTTATTAAATCGTAGTTTACTAAAAAAAAAGTGTCTCCTTGCAATAAATAAAAACATATTCCAATCATCTCCATTACAGTATGATGGGAAGCTAATGTCCTCATTTTTTCACAGCGTGATGTTTATTTGTTAATATTGTCTTCTGCTTTAGCATCAGTTCAGGTTCTCTGGGGTCGTATTTTTTCCTGTAAACAGTGTCTAAATGCCTCTAGGTGTATGTTTCAGCTTATTTGTCACTTAAATAAGAATTATTACCAGAATTCATAACATTGCATGGAAGCGGCTCTAAGAAAATATTGCTTAACGTGGTCCCTCTTGAACGATTAATACAGGCAAAGTGCTTTTTTTAAATATAAATTACACAATATAAGGTTACAAAAAAACTATCAACTTATGGGTCACATATGAATCTCAAATTTCACACCTTTTCAAAAGAAGAAAAATAAGAAATTATCTTTCACGACTTTTGCATTGTTAAATAATTTACGCAATTAGCGTTTAATATTTTAAGTTAAGGTTACTTTTTTATTTTAATCAGAATGAGAATGAAAGAATACAATAAATACTATCATTTTCTATGAATACTTTACACTTACATTTTTCTATAAATACTTTTTTGTTTTTTAATAAGAATAATGATAAATTATTGTATATTGTATTATAATAATACAAATGTAAAGACCCTTTCACACCAAGCCTCAGTCTGAAGGAAATGCAAATTCACGCCATACAGTAGAAAATACTGCTCAAACAAACCTTTCAGCTGTGCTGTCTTTCTGGATTGCAGAAGAATAGGATGCAGGAGATGTTTAACACTCTCATTTCAGCAATAAAAAAGAAAAACAATTGCTTATTTTAATGATTTAATTGGCTTATCGTAGGTCAGCATCGAAGACAATGGTTAATAAAGTGAGATTAAATACATAAAGTATTTTTTTTATTTAAAGTCCCCGTGAACCGGAAGTTGCAACTGACTTTTTTCCAGTGTTGTGACGTATTTCCGAGAGAAACGGAATAACAAATGAGGCAAAATAGTGGGCATGGCTTTTTTTCCAACTAGCACCTGATTGGATCTAGAAAAGTAGGTGTTTCTAGTAGCCTGTCTACTGTCAGTAGGACGGGCGTGGTTACAGATGTTAAGCAGACACCCTAACCATCAAACCTACGTCATCAGGGAAGGTCCTCCAAGGCAGAGGGGAGGGGCATTTTCAGACTTTGATTAAAGATTACGAAGCCAAAAAAAATTTTTGTGTGGATTGACTTGCACAGATGAATTGTTCACCACAAAACGATCAATTTAGGCAAACAAAGTAAGTATGGTCAATTTTGATTTCATGGGGACTTTAAAATAATAATCGCAGGTTTGCATAATATTTTGCAACATTTTTATTCATTTTGAGGAATAGACATCTGTTTTTGTGAGGTGAGTAAATGCATGCTCACATTTAGTGTAGCTCCCTCCAGAAGTCAGTCTTGTTTAAAATACGGGTTTATTTCTCCAACATATCACATCAACCCTCAACCCGTGAGAGCTGGGTTGAAAGAGAGAAAAATAAAAGGATAATATAAATTCAATGCATGTATGTATGTCTTGAATACAAATTGTTACACACTAGATAACACAAGTATTCACGAAACATATTATGGAAAAACGGATACAAAAGAACATACCTGTAGGCTGCTTTCTACTAAGAGGGGCTAAATCTTTAACGTGTAACTGCTTGTCTTCCTTGCCTCTGATAATACACATCTAGATATGTTTTATATTCATAATATTAACCTAGCCTGGAGAGCTCTTGTCATGCTATGCTTTTAGCTCTTTACTTGCAGGTGTTTTGTCCTGTTAGTTACGTGCGGACACAAAATCGGCTATTAAGTTTAATTAGTAATTAGTTATTCGTTTTTAATAAGTAATTAGTTATCAATTAGAACAACTAATTGATAATTAGTTCTATTAGTTCTTCTGCACTACGATCTATTATTTTTCAGGTAGGCTATACAGGAACCAAAAACAGTAACAAACCTAACTAAATCTGTGAGGCAGTTACATTTAGTCTAGAACTACAATAAGCATCATGTTTACACAGCGCACACAACGAATCTTCACCTTACTCCTGATTTCTCTCAACATACGGACAGGAGAGCTGTCAGTCAGTAAATGGGAAAACAAAGAAACTTGCGCTACTTATTTGAAAAATGTTGTTGTAAATTTAAACAATAATGCATTACTTTAGATACTTAATCTTTAGATACTTTAGGAAGAAAAATTCATCTGATTACGTAACTTGTTACTTGTAATGTGTTACCCCAATACTGGTCATTATTTTATGCTAACTAATGTAGTTAAATGAAACCTTATTGTAGTATTGCCCACCTCTCTCTCTTTCTCTTCTCTCTTTCTCACTCTTATACCTATTCATCGCTCTCTCTTTATTTTCAGTGTGTTGTTAAAACAGGCCCACAGAACAAGCTATTGATTGAAATGACCTCTGAGCATAATGAGAGCTCATATGCTAATGGTGCTTATCATTTTTGTCAGTAGCCTACCCTGCAGACAGTTACAATTAAGTGCAGAGTCAATGCTTTCCATTACAGAGAATTTTACTGTTCCTCATAGCTATTTAAACATTATGTAAATCCACATATTGTCATTCAGTTTGTCTCCCTTGCACGAATTTCAGTCTGGACTGCCATAATTACTGTGTTTAATTTGGAGAGGATACAACTGATGTAGAGTTTGTTTTACAAAATGAAATGAATTTCTGGGTGGATTTTAAACTTAAAGCTACTTTAGGAATAGTTGATTTCAAACCTGCTATATTTCCTGTGGAATTCAAAAGGAGAAATATGAGTGCTTCTCAAACGGAAGGCTGCATCCGAGGCTGTGTCCTTCTAGTCCAGTCCTTCAGAGACCTGTAGGCAAGAGTTAAACACTCAAATTAAACTAGTGAGTGCACATGGCTATGTCAAAAATAAAACCTTTATATTAACTATCTTTCTATTAATGCCGTAAGTAATGACAACTGTGTGTGTTCTCCCAGTAGTTTACATTATGCACAGTTTAATCTCCAAAAACACTTGGTCTTGCATTACATAGTGAAATTGCACTAGCTCAGTGGCGATTCATTTTCTGCCAATTGTTTTTTTTTGAGAATTTGAAAGGATTGTGGGTGATCGGAGGATGCAAATGATACACTTATTTAAAACAGGCCGAATGAAAATGAAGGCGAGATATGCAATCTTAGCAGCTTTCCAACCGAGAATGTTTGCTAACAACAAACTAGCATGATCAAGCATTGATCTGTTTGTTACCGCAACTACTTGTGTGACCTCTTTTTTAATTCCTATAAAAAAAAAACACAGCACACTGGGCATACTATAATTAGGGTTGTGATGAAATTACAATTCTGGTCAATTCAGAGGAGGGGGTTGGTTGCACAAACTAAGACTAAACTAAGACTTGTCTTACCAGTTAGACATCTATTTTTTTCTTTAAAGGCCTACTGAAGTGCCTTGAAATGAGCAGAATTATTCAACATAATTTCTACTGAAACAGGAAGACAGGGCAGGACATATTGAACAGCTCTTCCCCTTTTTTTAAATAGCCAATAGCGTTTCGTTTGTATCACAGATCGGATAGAGCCGTTGTGCTCGATGAAGCCACAGTTTCCTTCTAATCTCAAACTGTTTCTTCTCTTAATCTCCTCCAAATCACTTTAAAATATAGCATTCTGTGCAGAATTCAAATGGATCCGATACGTTTTCTGGTATGCTTTGACTCGCACATTTGCTCCGCTCTGTGCTATCGTGTCTTTGGACAGAAAATCTGATAAGTGCAGATTGATGCCATCAAAATCGTCGAGGTGAGAGACTGTAAGTTTTGAACGCTTATATCTTCTAAATGTAAATTTTTGTCATTGTTTTGGAGCACACTAGCTTAACAGTAAAGCTAACATATTCATACTAAAAGCCAAAAAACTTATGAAAGGCTGTTCATGACTTTTTTTAATCAGTTACATAAAAACGTAGATGTCCCTAATTTGATAGTTTATCATGGGTTACAACTTTTCAACATTGATAATAATAATAAATGTTTCATCAGCGTAGAATGATTTTTGAAGGATCTTGTGACACTGAAGACTGGAGTAATGATGCTGAAAATTCAGCTTTACCATCACAAGAATAAATTACATTTTATATATATCAAATATGCGGCCTTGGTGCGCATATAAGAGACTTCTTTAAAAACATTACAAAATACCGACCCCAAAACTTCTAAGTCTATATTCAATTTACCAGTTTTTCGCTGCCTTTCTGATTTAATACCATTTTACAATCAGGAATAATTGTCTGTTAATGTGTTGAATCAACCCGATCACACTAAATACGTGTCTATATCACGTAGTGTGATTATCGTGTTATTTATACGCGAAAATGAGTTTTTACGTGCATATGATACGCATGGGTTGTTAAGGGTAGGTTTAGGAGTGGTGTGGGGTGCGTGTGTATTATACGTTTGGGTAGAATTAGTGGTGTTGGGTGCGTGTGTATTACACGCAAAAAAGTGCGTATCAAATGCACGCGAAAACTGCGTATCACATGCACGTAAAAACTCATTTTCGCGTATAAATAACACGATAAACACACTACGTGATATAGACACGTATTTACGTGAGAATAGGCTGGTTGAATAGGTGTGACCCCTGGGTTCAAGGGCCCTTAGGATGCCTGGTCTTCCTTCCTCCTCTCCACTATGTTTATCTTTATGCTATTGTCTTTTCTACACTCTTTATCTGTTATTTAATGTGTTTTCTAATCAGTTCTTGAGGATGTATCTTTGTTCTGCGTGCTTCAGTGAGAAGATTGAATTGCATTATGATTTGATTCTTTTTCCTTCTATGTAGGATTTTGTTATTGAATTACCCTTATGCCAGTATATCAATGAAATGAAGAAAGATTGCACTAAAAGTGCAATCTCTCTCTCTCTCTGTCTCTCTCTCTCTGTCTCTCTCGGTCTCTCTGTCTCTCGACTGCTTGTATCTCTATTTGTTCCTTTCATTTACTGTGGATGGGCTTTCCCCAAAAGGATAACTTGGAAACTTTGAGGTCCATTGAGCGGCCAGCATTAGATAATCAATCAATGCAGGCCGTATGCAGCCCACGTCCCCCAAATGAGCATTCTGATGTCACTGATGTGGAACAACATGGTCTGAGTTCACCATTGAGATTCCAGGGAGAAATGAGGTCATATTCACTGAGGCTCACGCACACGAGAGCACAGCAATCCATAATCACACCAGGACATGATGCTTAAAACATAACACACAGATATTAATGAAACAAATATGACAAGGTTCTCATAAAATGATGTGATTATGCACCACTTATCTGCTCAAGGCCAGACGCAATCTGCTGAATTTTATTGCATTTTATCACTCTGATTTTAGGTTAAACATGTTAAATTGATCTAAGAACACTACCTGTACTGATAGCTGAAAAGATAATCAAATTATTGAAGGATAAAACACACGCAAAGGTCTTTTCAGTTTTGTGGAAATCTGCAGGGCACATATTTCATCTCATTATCAAGGTATTTGTGGACAGAAAATAAGATCCAGATATCAACATTATTTCATGTCCACAAGTGCAGAAACACATGCTATCAGGAGATTTTAAATGTTTTCTTCCCCATCCTGGCTTTTGAATGTCTGTCTGTACAAGGCAGCTGGTCGTTCAGCTGGTGTCAATTACTCAGTGAAAATGGTATTTGTATTGTCTGCTAAAGAGAATATGGTGCCTCAGTGGGGGAAAAAAAGGTTTGATGAAAATCATTTTATAAACCGAGTCCATGTTCCTCTAGTTTTAGAGTTTTATTAGGTGAAATTCATGCTGAGAAAGCTGTATTTTCAAGCAAATTTGTCTTGTAACACAATATTTGAAATATTCAGCTGTGCGCCAACAGACAAGAAACTGCAATCCACATTTGTTTCCTTAGCATAGCAGATGCAGACAGATTTTAGTCAGTGTTGCCATGTCCTCTAATTTGTGCTTGCTTGGTAGTTATACGATTGTTGAGGGGTTTATTTCCAGAATACAGTCTCGCTTTATTCCCCCTTCGCACAATAAATTGTGACCAACTGCTATTTGGAGCTGTCAAATCTTCCCACCTGATATAGTTTGTCATTATTTTATCACTGTAATTTGTTTTTTTCTCCTATGTTCCCTTTCCTTATAGGTCTATGCAGAAGTTCAAACTTTCTTCAAGGTTACTTTATTCAAACGTCACTTTAATCAGTTTATGAATTGATTTAGATCACCAGTTGTATATGTGAAACATTTAATACATTTTGTGAAATGATATAATTATTGAAAACAGCATGTTATAATCTAACCTTGTTAATGCATATATTTTTTACATTAAATGTGCTGTATACATTTTTTTTTTGACCAAAGCATACCATAATATGTTTGCAGAGATTTAGGAAACATGCTAAGTTCAAACACTTTCTCAGAAAAACAAAGCAACAAACAGTCATTCTACTTTGAAATGTGCTTTCTGTTTTTTTTTTTTTTTTTTTTGTCTGTGGACTGTTTGGTCCTGCCCACTGCCAATTAACCCAATAGTATTTCGACACCCTGAGTTGCCAGTTGGGATTTTACCCGACCTAAAAAGCCTTGCCAATAAAAACATTTCAAGCTTGTTGCTTTTCATTTTTAATTGCGCTTTTTCCTGTTGCGTGTCCTCAATCTTGCAACCTATGTGAGCGTTCTCCTTAAAAATGGAGTGTACCAAAGACAGTCTCAAAAGCGCGATTTGAAAACCACCCATATTTCCTATTACCACAAACATGTAACCAATCTGGTCAATGAGGGGGGACATATATGGCTGAATTAAACCAATATTTCCACTTGCCATTGTGTAGAATTTACTACAGTTGACCCAGTGGATCAGGTATTCTGAACGAGTCTGATTGATTGAGCTAATTTGCATATTCATGGTTCTGCGTCTACAAAATGAAGCAAGGGTGTTGAGTTTCATTCAAGCTATTTTAAGGCATGGAGAAATTATTTTCACAGGGAAAAAAAGTTTAAATATGTCATTTTGATTATCAAAGATGAGTTTTAAGAGATTGATTGCAAGAAATGAATGTATTTACAAATTATTACTTTTTATATTAATAAATCCGATCAAATAAATGAAGCAATTTCGCCCTTTTTCCAATAATCTTTTTTTTTCAGATCAGGTTGCTTGTGAGATCTGGCAATTTTAGCCAAATTTTAGTAGCTGTGAAGGAGAAACAATGCAGAAGTCGTGTCCTGTTCCTAAGAGGGACGTGTTTGTGCTGTCTCTGCATCCCATAAGAGTTCCCTGCTCTGAATTATTGAGAGGAAGAACTGGGAAATCCATCACAAGAGAGGAGACATGAAGACGCCTGTCATAGCTGCTGGAAGGGGGTGTGGATGTGTGAAGAGTCACCTCACAGCTCATCAACACAGTGAGAAGCATCTACACTCCCTTCTTTCACAAACCATCAAAATCGAACCCTCCGATGACTCGATCTATTCATAGACTCCCTATTGCTGGACCTCTTGAGGGACAGTTTTCGCTGTGAAAATTCATAATTCCATACAGGGACGTCTCAGCAGTGATTTGAATCAGATTTTTTAAAAATTATATTTGCATTAAACTCTTTAGATCAAGTGTCTGAATAAACTGATGCACAATGTTTTAGGAGAGGTAACCTCACTTCACTATAAAGCTGTGGGCACAATAGAATAGCATTTTCACCACACTGCTGCTTGAAAAAGTAGCTTCTTGATGGAAAAAGTTTAGCCTTTTTATATGAACTACTTTTTATATGAACTTCTTTATGAACTACTACTTTCACCAGTCAAGCAGAAGCCATATCACCCTGTAGCCCAAAACTGGTTGCCCACTGAAGCTAAGCAGGGCTGAGCTGGTTAGTACCTGGATGGGAGACTGCTGGAAGAGGTGTTAGTGAGGCCAGCAGGGGGCGCTCACCCTGTGGTCTGTGTGGGTCCTAACGCCCCAGTGTAGTGACGGGGACACTGTACTGTCAAAGAGCACCGTCCTTCGGATGAGACGTTAAACAGAGGCCCTGACTCTCTGTGGTCACAAAAAATCCCAAGATGTCTTTCGAAAGAGTAGGGGTGTAACCCCAGCGTCCTGGCCAAATTTGTCCCAGTGGCCTCTGTCCATCATGGCCTCCTAATCATCCCCATATATATATACTAATTGGCTTCATCACGTCTCCTCTCCACCAGTAAGCTGGTGTGTGGTGGGCATTCTGGCGCAATATGGCTGCCGTCGCACCATCCAGGTGGATGCTGCACATTGGTGGTGGTTGAGGAGATTCCCCCCTTCTATGTAAAAGCGCTTTGAGCGCTGAGAAAAGCGCTATATAAATGTAATGAATTATTAAATATTATTAGTAGTAGTACTGAAAACCATAGTAAAGTCACTAAAATGATTTGCTCCTTTTGAGTTATTCTCCGACACTGGGCAGCTCAATATTGGCAAGCATTTGCAAAACTGAAGCTTGTGTTTGATTTTGATTTTGTCTCATGGTGCGTTCAAGTCCTCCTGGGAAGTTCGTATTTACGAGTTTGGAAGTCCTGTTTTTAAAAAGGCCTGACAGAGTCACTGTTAAATACCTGTGTTGTGGTATGGAGCCACTAACACACCCCCAAATCATAAACTCTGGGCTTAAAGAAAATCACAAGCTTCCCACTCACATTCCCAGGTCTCTCTTGAAAAAGAGATTTTATATCTCAATGATACAAACCTGGTTGAATAAAGGTTAAATAAATTAAACAAAAAATACGAATTTGTAGTGGTATTCATGTGCATTACACTCGTCAAGAATCTATCTTTCCGACATGACTTGGACACACCATAGGCAAATTAATCTGTAAATTCAAATCAGACTTTCCATGGCAAAGATGCACTCACCCTTTCTGAAAGTATTGTTTTCATATATACAAATCTTTCCCAGATGATATTTCCCGGGAATTGAGGATGAAGATTAATCACAACATTTCGTTTATTTGTGCATTGCATGCATCATTTAATTGCGCTCATCCGTCCTGGCAGAGCCGACTCTGGACACAGTAATGGAAAAGGTGTGTTATAGAAGAGCATGTTTTTGGCACAGCTTTGTAAAATCGTGGACAGTTCATAAAATGATGGTATATCGTAATTAATGTGTCTATTTCTTAATTTGTAGTCTTTCCATGTCTGCTTCCTCCATAAAATTTCAATTTGAAATAAATTGGGATGCTGGATCTAGAGCCATCAGCATTTCATTATGGCACCAACCAGTCCATCATCCCATTATTGGTCCATTATGCCATCAAACAGGATAATAAATAATACACATACACATTGCTCCTGTCAATTGTATAGACAGATCCCACAGTGTTCCTGAACTACATGCAGCTTCCTTCTAAAGTGATTTGGAAATTTCTACACGCATAGGAAACAGCTCCTCGTGACATAAAATAGTGCTCTGAATGTGAAGAATCATGATTTTATTACAGTAAAGTATGATGTTAACATCTTGCTAAGTTCATGAAACAAAGTTCAAGAAAAAAAAAAGCCACCGTATGCTCTCAATGGACTTTTCTTTTCGTTCGCAACCTTTTGTCCTGCTGCAGATGAACTATGCAGACTTAATGGGAGTAGGTGAAATGTGCAAATCAGTATGTCATTGCACCTTGACCTTATTTGTCCTAATTACCTCAGGCTAATTCACAGTGTCCTGCTTTAAATTGTTTCTGAATGAAGTCCTAGAATAGAGGAATCTTGTGGCACTATCAATATGCTCACGATAGAAGATCCACGGTGAATTACCTCACTGCCTGCTGCTTCTGATTGTTACTGAGAGATACAACTTCTCCTTAATTGCTGGTTTAGGATCAGCTTCTCGTACACAGACTCAAATCTAATATAAGTGACGTTTTCTAATCAACTTTTCCAAATTCCCACCCTCCAAAGACATATTAGCAAGGTCACTCTTAAAAATAATAAGGTAAGGAACCTTTTATTAAACTTTTTTTTTCTTAGTTTGAAGAACATTTTAATATTCTAAAGAACCTTTTTAACAAACAGTGTTATCTTGATTTTTCAATGTCAATATTTTGTTCCTAACCCAACGGAGGCTGTTTGAAAAGCAGAAAAGTAAACTCGTGTTGCCCTCCAATACATCATCTTTTGATTCAACTCTGCATCATTGCCAACCTTGTTGCTAACTGCACAGAACATCTGCCCGTATGTGAGCCAGTGCTGGTGTAAAGTATAAGAAATGTTGCTGGCAATGCACTTGAAAGCTAACGAGTAGCCTACAGTATCTGCTCATCTTGTAGTCATAATTAGGCTGTGAATGTGACGGAGGCTGAGCCCACTTGGAGGTGCTGGCATGCTAGTGTCCACACAGCTCGGTTTCTCTACAGCTCACGGAGCCAGACGTCCTGCATTGCCCTCGCTACGCCAAAGGACAGATTGAGGCAAGCGACGACAGATGCCTCTCGGTATGTGTGTGATAGAGTTAGAGCCCTTACACTGGAGAAAGGCTATGTTGCACTCATGTAGCTATATGGTGTTGAGACAGTAAAGGCATTTTATGCGATTTTCAGAATGAAAAACTAGCTTACAGCTTGATGAAATATATAGATGAAATAAATGTTTGAAACAGTATGCTTCGTTGTTGTCAAGTAAATGTCATCCAATTACCATCTTGGAAATTATGAAAAAATTGAAAGAATTATGTCACTATGTTAAGTATATTAGATTCTTTGTGTTTTAGGGCACTTTACACGACAACGATGTACTAAATATGGAAACGTTTTTCTTTTGCATTTTTTGCATACAGACGCCAACATTGTCAGAACGATCCCTGTTCACACATATTCACGGAAATGACTAAAAGCGCTGTATTTTGCTGTCAGGCCAGTAGTTGCCGATGTCACTTTGTAACACTATATGCCTATAGACTTAAAACGATACACATGCACGGGATGTCACCTTTTCATAAATTCGCGTTGTTGTAGTTTACATGGCGACTGTAACTGTAATGTTTTCAAAAACTTGCACTTTGAAACTAGTTTTCAAAAGTTTGCATTTTTGGGAACCCAAAACGCAGTTGTCGTGTAAATGAATGGCCAAAACGCACATAAAGTTTTCCTCAGTTGAGTTTTGTTCCATTCCTGTTTGCCTGTGTTTCCTTAGTTTCCATGGTTGGTAAGAGTTGCGCACCTGTTTTTGGTTCTGTTGATTAGCTTACCTTTGTATTTAAGTCCTTAGTTTTCATCAGTTCCTTGGTTCAGTGTCATCTTTTTATATGGTTCAGTTTATGTGGTTGTGTTATATTGTTATTCATGGGATCTCCTGTATGTTCCTTGTTCGATTTATGAATGTTTGTGTAATTATTATGGAGTATACCTAAGGACCTAAGGGGACATGGGGATGGAGCAAAATGTATGAGATTGGAACATAAATTCCAAAGAATTAGTTTTCCTCCAAAGAAATTGTTCTCTCGCAAAACGATTGCATTCCTCCAAGAAACGTTGCATTTGCTTGCAAAAGCACTGTAATATAGTTTTTCCTCACACCGCATAATGCAAAGTTTCTCAGGGGAATGCAAAAGGTTTGCGAGCAAATGCAAAGTTTCACAGAGGAAAGCAAAAGTGTTGTGAGAACGCAAAAGCATTGAAATGTAATATTTCCTCCTATCTAACTTTTTTTTTTTTTTACCATGTCCCTCTAGGGGCTCTGTAGAAATCAGATCAAATAATGCATAATGCAAATCGCAGCTGATGTTACTTCCAATAATATTACTTCCACTGTAATATCCGGTCAAGTAAGAGGCATTGCATTATGGGATATAGCAGCCACCTAGCAACACCCTGGCAACCACTCATAAGACCTTAGCATTTGTGGGGTCATTAACTTTTTAAATTTTATTTATAGAAAATAGTTGCTTAATAAAAATTATTCAATTATTAAAACCTTAAGACCTTAAGTTACAAAACATAACTTAACAGAACATAAATTAATGACACACACACGCACACTAAAAAACAAACAATACATTTTGAAGAAATAACATTATAAAGGTGGTAAAACAGAATATTGAAAGAATATGTCTTCATGATCAAATAAGAGTTCAGCTCAAGTGAATGCTGAAGGAGTTCAGTCTAGGTCAGACAATAATGTAATCTCATATATATAGCTTAAAAGTGTTCCAAGCTTTTTTAAATTGGCAACTTGAATCCATTGTGTAAAAGTAGGTTTATTAGCTCATAATCGGTGACATACATATGAAAAGGACAGTATAAAGTAAAAACTGCTTTTTGCTATTCAGATCACATTGTGTCAGATAGAACAGCAATGATGTCATATCCTCAGGTGTTGAGCCTCTTTTCATCACAGGACATTAGTATTCCTGCAGCAGCGAGCTGTGATTGTGATCTCTGTCGGGGTTTTTCTGTTTGTCTCAATAAGAGAGTAGCACAGCGAAAGTGACTTCAGCGAAGGAGAGCAGAGAGGGATGAAAATGCCATAAGGATCCTTGAGCGTGACTCTCAGCCACCCACACCAGACGTGGGAGGCAGAGGTAATTCTCCTGTGCCAGCCACACGCTAATGGCAGTAATGCTGCGCAACACCAAATGCCAGTGCTTTCTTTTTTTGGCTGTGCCTTGTACTTATTAACGGTCTCTCTCCAGAGTATTCGGAGATAATGTGCCCCTTGGAGCCACTATCCTCTGGTTTCCTTTTCACTGTAGCATATTTCTGCTACATGTCAGCTGTGTTTTTGTAACACAGCTCTGGAATAAAGTGTTAAACTATTATAAAATATATTGGTTTAGTAAAACTCATTTCCAGAGGGAAATAATGATGTTTAATTGAATCTCATGTTATAATACGATTTCCCCCCAAAAAAATCTATTAAAGGTCCCGTTCTTCGCGATTCCATTTTTCAAACTTTAGTTAGTGTGTAATGTTGCTGTCAGAGCATAACTAATACCTGTAAAATGATAAAGCTCAAAGTTCAATGCCTAGCGAGATATTTTATTTAACAGAAGTCCCCTTTCAAAGCCTGCAGCGAACGTCCGGTTTGGACTACATCCCTCTACTTCCTTTTTTAATGACGTAACTAGAACAGTTTTTTTGACTAATATCCGCCCACAGGAAGACATAAAAAGGGGGCGTGGTCTTGTTGCGCTCCCACGGAGAAGAGAAAGAGTTTTATTTGTAGAGTGTGTTTGTCGCCATGTCGTCGAGACACTATATTATTTATGTTTTGGTTCATACCCAGCCAACTCTCTTTGGCTCAGCTACAAACCTCGGGCAAGTAAGTCAACTAATGATCGAGCTACCAAGGAACAATTTCTGATATTGTAATTGTTCAAGTTCAGACGGGTAACATTAGGCTAATCTTTCTCTCAAAATCGCTCAATACTGTTTATGCATCAGTAAGTCAACTGTGACTAAAATATTAACTTCACATCGTTTAACGTTATTTTAGTAGGATGAAAATAAGCTTATTTGAATTGTGAATAAATTATATACAGAAAGCGATCAAAGAACAATCTTTCCACACAGCGCGAGTTTATCTGGACACTTGCCAAACTCGTTATGAAATCAATGACGCACGTTACACTGCACAACGAAGCTGTTACTGTATTTACATCATCGTGTTTGCATTGGTGAAAGCATTAGAGAGAGTGCAGAAACTGCGTTGCAATGATAAGATCTTTATTCTCGCGATCAACACACTGTCATCTGTTTGCTCAATGCTCATCATGGCAACATTTTATGTGATGGGAATAGATCTAAATACTTTAAAAACTTCTCACGATTCGTTAATCTCGATAGCTGTAATAGTAAAAACGTATAATATCTGTAGTAAAAGTATTCGAGAGCGTTCCACATGTAATACGTAGCCATTTCATATGCAAGCATGTCAGCCAATCACAGCAGAGGCCGGTTACACACAGCAGACACACCCCTTCAAACAGAGCGTTCACTTCAGAGGCTAAAATCAGGCTAGGAAAAATGCCTTTTATTTCTAAATTATGACTATTTTTGATCTAAAAAACATACTAACATTATAAGGGCAACCCAGGAAACATTATAAAATAATAAAATAACCCCATGTCATGGGACTATTAAAGTATAGGCTATTGTTTGATAAAAAGCTGACACTTTTTTGCAATGCATCCAGACGAATTGCGTTTTTGTTGATAAATCCAAAGAGACACTTAAAGTCACCATGAAATCAAAATGAGCAATTCGCGCCCCACATTTTTTCACTCAGATATACGTCACAATACGAAGACCAGAGTATCGCAACTTCTGTTTCATGTCAACTTTATATAACAGTGGAACAGACATCTTCTCATCCGAACCATGTGCACAGTAAAAAACACATTCATATTCGTAAATTTGTCAAACAGAAATCAATACATTTGTGCTATATTTATTATGTGTTAAGAATATTAACTCTGTATATTAAGAATTTGGAATGTGTTAAACATAGAATGTTGATTTTTTAATATAATAATCTTATATTAAGATTATTAAGAACCTAATTTTAAGATGAGAAAATAACATGAAAGAATGTAATTTTTTTCTAATAGTTTGATCTAGGATTGTTTAGGCATAAAAATGCAATATTATATAATACAATATTATACTTAATAATATTGATCAAAATATTAATAAAATAATATGAAACAAAATCATATTTTAATAGCTTGATATATCATAGTTTAGGCATTAAAATGCAACTGATTATCTGTAGCCTATAGTCTATGCCTGTGTAAATGTGTTTGTTTTAACTGTTTTTGACATATTTTACTTCCATCCGAAATCTTGACGCACATCTTTATAGAGCATAAGGATACTTTTGATTAATGACTGTTCAAGAGAAACTGTTACTGAGGCCCTTATTTGGAGACGTTTGGGCGTGTCTTATGGTAATTAGTAATGACAGACTCATATTCCTTCATTTAGCATAAACTGGATTCATTAAGAAGAAAACAAATGTGCAGACACACCTGTTGTGAATCTGGAGGAAGTTTTCCATGAGAGGTACGAACGCTTGTAGCAGTTTGCGAAAAAGTAATTGTTGTTTAGATTGTCTTGTTACATTAACAAGCCCATGCATATCAACATGATGGCTGAATTCTCTTTCCCCCCTTATTATCTGTCATTGTTTAATACGCCGCTGATTTTCACACGACACAAGCATAAATCATTATCAGCATTCCTGGACATTTTGCCCATAGTTAATCTAAAAAGGCAATTTGGCAATGTGTTCAAGCATATCTCACTCTTATAGGATTATTCAAACCAGCCTCAGCATTTGGTCAATATAATAAATTTAATCTTCCTTCTGCAGCCTTTTTTTTTTTTTTTTACCTCAAATGAACATTTCCTTTAGTGTTCTTCTAGCCTGTTGAGGAAACAAATTCCAGCCATGTTGTTGCTGGACAGCTTCTGTGGGATGGATATTCTGCGTGCGTCACAATCTGTAATTACTCGTGGACAGGATATGAATTGATCTGCTGGTTTAATTCCCGAGGGCTGTGACCACGGTGTCACTCGGGTGAGGTTCAATGCTATCTCTCAGAAATTCACTGGCTTTTGTCTAGACTTGCATGTTCCAGTGAGAATGAAAAGGGCAGAGGATGAGTAAAAAGAAAATCTGATTCACTAGTTTATTAAACCGTTTTCTACAAATCCACAGGGGAAAATGAGGATAGAAGAGGACGTCGTCAAAGAGGAAGGGGAGGGGCTAATCCGAGTCCACTAAAAGAGCAGACAGATGTCCTAATCCCATTCGCATATAGGAAAGATGACTTTGATAAACTGTTAGCCTGTGCTGATCTTTGGAAATGAGGAGGCAAGATCCCATTTTTGGGTTTGGATTTATCTATTCCAATGTTTCAATTCCATTCCACTTCCATTTTGAATAGTGCTGTTGTTGGATCTGGAGATATTGGCAGTACTTTGAGATCCATCTTTCGGTTGTGGTCCAGTCTTCTGTAACACTGCATGCAAGGAAGCTGAAGACAGAAGACTCAGGTTCTCACAAAACACTAATAAGTTAAATTCTTACTCAAACAGCAAGCCAACCGGCAATGCAAACACATCTCAACATAACAGAGATTGGACAAAGAGTGAAGGCTTAAATAACAAACTGAAACAAGCTAATAAATGACACACAGCTGAAACCAATGAACTTATAATGACGGTAACCATGGAAACTGAACAAAGGAACATGTGAAACTCAGACATGAACAAAACAAGGAAACAGATTTAAAAAAAAAAAAAAAAAACATAACCCTGACGGTCATCTTGCTTATTTGGCTCATGATAAGGATTTATTGAGACCACATGTCATGCAAACAAGAAACCATGCTTCTAACCACAGATTGAGAGCTGTCATCATCAGCTCTCAAGTCACACAACTTTGCGATGCTGTTTGCGAATGTTCGTTAGAACTATGTTTTCGGAGCCCCTAAGGGGACATGGTGGTGCAAAAAAAAAAAAAAAAAAAAAGATTGGAGGGAAAATAAAGTTAAGAAAAAAAAGTCAATGTTTTTGCGTTATCTCACAAATGTTTTGCGTCTCCCGAAAAAACTTTTCATTTAGGCCTACTTGTAAAAGGTTTGCGTTCCCCTGAGAAACGTAGTGTTTGCTCTCAAAGCTTTTGAATTCCCTTGCAAAAAACTCCCCCGTTTTTTTTAGAGTGAACGCACAGTTCTCGTGTTAACGCAAATGCAAAATTTCCCAGGGGAATGCAAAATATTTGCAAGAGAACGTAAAAGCATTGCCAAATAATTTTTCCACCCATCTCATTTTTTTCTTCACCATGTTTCTCAGTACCAATTAAGAAAGTCTGGGCTTAAAGAAAACCGTTTCTCACTCATATTTTTCCACTTTGTTAGAAATATATGTGATTTAATATTTGGTAATATTTGTTTTGGTTTAGTTTTGTACTATCAATTACTTATTCATCCGAAATGCCCCAGCATACACTCTTAAAAATAAAGGTTCCAATTGGTTTCCCATCTCGAAGCACTTTTGAGGCCTGATTGTTTTATATATCAACCACATATCTATTCTCTTCCTGACTTTATGTTCTTTGCTACCTTGTCTTGTAAAAATAGCATGCGCATCAATTATTCATTATGTAGGCTAGCATCTCTCCATTACATCCATCAGTTTGTTGCTTTATGGCTTTTATTTGTGGCATCTCCTGATAAACACTCTTTTCGTTTTATCTTCTGGTGCACCCCTTTGAAAGCCCCATGTGGTGTTATTTTTGAGAGATTTTGAGAAAAGTAGAGTGTGGTTTTAAGTGCTTCCTGCTTTGCAAATCTGTTGTTACAACATGTTCTCAGACAGCTACTGCAAAGTAATATCCAGAGACATCCTGACTCTATTTATAACCACTTTCGTTGTCTCATCATGGACAGAATGTGTGTATGATGACATTTGACAGCACTTATTTACGTAGTTCCATTCCAAAATCTAGCAAATCTATTGATTAATTCCACTTCTAAAAGAACGCATGGCAGTCTGTATCTTGTAAACCAACTTTGTTTTCAGGTGGACAAATAACCCTTTGACCCATGATGAAGTGTGTCTGACATGAAATATTTCCTTGTTTGTTTGTATGTTTGTTGTTTGTAACAGCTGTTGTTGTTATTTAATCACTCACCCATGGAGTCAGTCTAGGTCTGTTAATTGCAATAATTACAGCCACTGTTCATTTGTCTGTGATTACATGTGTTACAGGGTTCCCGCTCCTTTAGTCCTGTAATTTGTGAATCAGTGTTAACCTCCAATCTAGTAGGATTTCATTTTTTATGTTTCGGTAAATGTCATGAGAAAATATTCAAGTCACTTTTTAATTCAGGATGAAGCCTGCAATAAATAAATAAATAAATAATTAAATACATGTTTTTTTACACATCAGAAAAGGGCAGACCATTTCAGGAATCAGACCATTTTTTAAATCTTCCAGTAATTATAATGCTAACGAGATTCCATTACCACTTCATAATTTAGCCAGAGGCTCTCGAAGACTCATTCCGAAGTACCACAGTTCTACTTTCAACCAGTTTTTTTAATTAGGCAACCGACAGTGTTTTCCCAGTAAACCCTTAAAAAATGCCCATAGCAGGTGCTCTTCAGAATGACTCTAAATAGAATTTTCACACCAAGGAGTGGAAATTGCATTAACACATTATAGTAGACGATATCCAAGTATATTTAGAGAGTGTGATGGTGTGGCTCACGGGAGGGTGTGTGCAGAGACCATAGTTTTCCAAAGCTGTGAGTGTGACTTTGACACATCCTCATCCTCTTTCATTAAACAGACTGGTAAGGGTTTAAGGGGCATATTCTGTAATGCAGCAGGGCTCCGTCTGCCCAGATGCCTACCTGGGACCAGGGGTGCTATCCCATTCCATAAAGCAAAATAGTCTGGATTATGGCATGAACATTGAGCAATTAAAGCTGTTCCTTCAAATTCACCCCTCCTCTGCAGATCTGTTCACTTTTGGGTCCTAAGCACATTTTATTTTTGCATTATAAATGTAGCAATGCATGAGTAGACTACATACTAACTGTGTTTAGGTGAATCAGAAGAAAACACAGCTTTGTACCTTCAGTTGAATTTCTATTTCAAAACTTTACATGCTACTTGTGATTGTGATGTAAGGTGGCTTTACCATATTTACTTCACAACAAAAATGCTGTGCAATGAGCTACGGGAAATTAATTATTTATTCGTATGAATTTGATTAATCGTTTTGGAGTTCATTGAAATGAGCCGTACAAACAAACTGACTCCCTAAAATGAATTAAACTATTTGAGACATTCTAGAAAAAAAAAAAGTTTGAAGGGTTTTTGGCCATAGATTTTCCATACTGGAAAATTATTTAATTTATAGTCTTGCTAGTTATTTGCTTGGACCCCAATGCAATACTCCCTCTTCAAGTTCACTCGTTGGTGCACATTTTCACCAACTAAATGAACTGAACACGCCTGAAGCCCATAGTGTGAGGATTAGGAGACCAAAGCAGTAGGCACTCTTTACTAAAAAACTGAAGACAGGAGCACAAGAGAGCTGTGATGCTTTTTTTTTTTTAAATGCCCAAAAAGGCCTCACAGTTCCCAAAGATGAACAGAGTGCAGTAATTAAAAAAGAAGAATTAAGGGAGTGCACTTGCTGTTCTAATTGCTTCACTGTTTTATCCATGACAGGGGAGAGTTGGCACCAAACGGCCAGTCAGTATTCATTACTTCAATGGTTTGATAGTTTGCCCACCATATTAAAAAACCCCAGAGGCTTGCATGAGACCTGCACCTGGTCTACTTGATCTCATTAAAAGGATTTGCTCTAAAATCTCATTTCATGCTGGTAAAAACTGATGCTAAAGCTAATTTCATCCCTATACGTCCTTTGCCTACCACATATGATTTCCTCATATCCTTTGTCTTTTAGATTACCATCACCTCTGTAATTGCAATATCCTTCCTGCTTTCACATCTAATAGCTATAATTTCACTTTTCTTCCCAGTTTGAGCCCTTACATGCAACCACTTCCAGAGTCCAGCTTGTTTTTGTTTCGTATCGGTTTGTTGTGCTTGGTTTCTATCCAGCTCACTGGTGGCATCTGCCCAGCCCGTCCTTTGCATTGCGCAACGACAGATGGTACACCCAGCTGGTGTTCCCTCTCAGCCCCTCTTTTCATGGGTCATTCAGCCGTGACCCAGGAAATATAGTATAAAACTTCACTCAAACTGCCTTCCCCCATTGCATCCAATGCTTAGAGAGGGTAGCATTCAGAATTCAGTTGAGAATGTCTGAATATTGTTACGAATTAAATTGCAAAAAGGATTCTGGTGGTGCTGTAAGTGTTTTGCATTCCAGTTTTCTTCTGTGTGAATTAAGTTATCCATTTGTTTTTTTTTGTTTTTTAATAACCAATGATTGAAATGCCACGTATAGATTGTTTTATATTTTAATTTTGGTGTTTTACAATACAACATGAACAGAATAAGTAAATTGTACTTATTTTCCGATGTAAGCACATAGTACTTAAAGCCACTTAATATAAAGTGGGACCTTCATTTCTATAAATATATGCATTTATGTGTAATTATATTATATTTAAAGGGGCTTTATGTAATTCAGAAACCGTTGTTATTAGCGACACCGTTGGGCCGTTAAGTGAACTGCAGCCAGCAACTTACTGCTCGTGCTCGCACACGTACAAGAGACTGATGTTGAATGTGATTCAATGCGCCGATATACTCACGAGTCACGACAAAGTTCTGCGAAGAACTTGGAAAGCGAATAAGCGACACTGTTGACGAACATCCAGACGCCGCTCACGCTGCTGAGAATGACGTTTAGATTAATATTTCCTCTCAAAAACAAAATCGCACAACTAAAAAAATAACTGCAGTGAGAAAACAGCAGTTAGTATCTGATCATAGCGATGATGATACGTTTGCACCAGCAATTCACCGGCATCTTGTGGACAGATTAAGTAATTAAATTACACTGTTGTGATAGTTTCTTTATAAAGTATATGAGAGTATAGCCTACATAAGCATTCATAATGTGTCTTTGAACGGAAGAGAGACTCCCGAAACCATGTGCATTTGATTTTCACCTCCAAATACTTTTTACTCTTTATTCAATGATGGTGGTTGTGAAACCTATACAAATTGTGACCAAAGAATAAACATATTAGGATAAAAATATTAAAGATTGAATATTAAATGTTGTGTTGAAATAATAAATCACAATTTTATGATTTTTGCAATGTATATCCTACCAGGTTTTTAAAGGAAGTCTAGTGCTCAAATAAATGCGACAGGTTTTTTTTTTTTATGATGAAGCCTTGTTGAGACTTGAGCCTTACTGCTAGGGCTATGGGGATACATAAAACCAAAGAGGTTTGGAAATACTGCTTTTATTGACACCAAAGTCAAACAACATGAAACGGTCTTTCAAGGCTTACAAAGTTGTTTATTCTTGCCTGTGTTGTTAAAACGACAAAATGTATTTCAGTAAATTTCTCTTTCTGTCATTCAGCTTCTGAAATGAAAAGGAGTCTATTCTCATTCAGAATTTTCCCCAACCCCATTCTTAGCACAATCTAGAAAGGCACCAACAGGGAAAACAGACATGTTCAACAAAATGAAAGATTTTCCCACCTGGAAAATAGACCGAAAATCTTCCCAGCATGAAGCTACTTCCATGTGTTTCTGCGCTCCTGCAGTGCAAAGTGTCTTTGACTATAGCGTACCTCCACATAACCTCACACTTCCCTTTTTGCCCTTAGGTTTAACAGCTCGATGAGAAGGCAATGAGCAGTAAAACATGCCTGGAGGAAATACCACAGTATGTGCACTCAAACCAGGCCGTTATGCCACATGCAGGACCGTGGAGAGGTTGAAGGAGAAGCGGGCAGAGAAGGTCAGTGTGTTTTTTGTAATTAGTTGGAAGATGACCTCAGAGTAAACCACATGAGCTGAAGGCTTTAATGAACACTATTCATCACTGGCATCCATGCTTCACAGGTGGCAGCTAGTGTCAGGCCTGAGATGAGTCTCATCCTTCTTCATATGTTTTGTGGGAGGAACAGTGGACTATTTCTGCATCAACTGACGTTCTGTTACATAACATTTATAAGGTGACTACAACCCCAAAAGCAGATGGCTTCATTATGATCAGTTGCATTCATGAGGATGACTGATTATCAACAAACACTTCTGAGTTTAATTTACCAAGTGGTCCATCTAAACACTGCACACCATGTTAACTTATATACTATGTATTATTATATCATGTTTAATGAATAATCAAAATAACTTAAACATTCCCACATTGTCAGATATTGAACTCTACTTCAAAATGATCACTGTTATTATTCCCGACTTGTAAAACTTAAGCTCTTGAGGAATCACATTCGTTTTTCAGGCTTTATAACACTTTTTTGTAGTATTTATTATTTATTTATTTTACTTTTTTTATAAAACAAAATTAACACAAGCAAACAGCACCATAACTGTAATCATGGATATGGTAAGTAGGCCTACACAACTAGAGGCAAATGTTCTAGGCAATATTAATAATAAAAAATAATTAATAATAACAAAATATTTAGGACGTTCTAAAGTATTGGTTGTGTGTTGTATGAAAGTAATCTGCACGTACTATATTCGCCATGCAGTCATTATCACATCACCTACCAGCGTCAGTTACGTCACTTCACCGCCATTCACAAATCCACACCTGTGGCCTCATGGGATAGTAAAGTGTCCATCCTATGCACTCTTCAGAATCTCGTTGTGGGCCATCTGGCTACTTTAGCAATTCGGACATACTTGTTTTGACACTAATTTTTACTTGGAATTACATCCATGCTATGGCCTTTCTGGTGTGATTTCCACTGTGCCACTGAATTCAGCAGTACTGTAGCACACACCTCAGGTCACCGTGTATGAGGCCAGACCCTTCAGGTGCAGCAGGCTGCCTTGAGATAGAGAACAGATTGCTAACCAGTGGGGTGACATTTAGATCAGCTCTCTGAGTCTCATTAGTGGGGGGTGGAGGAAGGGTTATCTTCAATCTGTATGCCAAAGACATTTAAATAAAATTGCAGAAAGCAAGTATAGGATTTAATATCTTGTAATTCTGTCATTAATTACTCACACTCAAGTCGTTCCAAGCCAGCAAGACTTTTGTTCATCTTCGGAACATAAATGAAGATATTTTTTACTGAAATCTGAGAGCTTTCTGTCCCTCCATTGACAGCTAAGCAACTATCACTTTAATGTTTCAATAAGTTCATAAAGAGATCTTAAAACTAATCTGTAACGAGGTATGTAGTTCGGGAAAGGAGGAGGCGGGAACCGGCGAACACTTTTAATCATAAATAAAATAAATACAAAAACAAAAGAAAGCCCCTCGCAGACAACTGCTAGTGGCACACAACTAAACTCAGGATCAGGCTTGCTCTTCTCTCTCTCTTCCCTGTCGTAGCTCCTCCTTTATGCTTATAAGCGACGGAAAAATTACTTACTGTGCCTTTAATACACTTTTTATTTTATTTTTTTATATATATTTTTTTGAAATGTGACAATCAAATAACCCATTAAAGGATTGCACTGTAAGAGAGTTTGAGAATATAATGACATGAATTATACACAAAAACATGATATCGGGTTTCAAAATCAAACATTTTAGAAGGGAAAAATACATCACGGTTGTTCAAACCAATGAGCATCAAGCTGTGCAGTTGGTGGAGAGCAAAGAGTAGGAAGTACTGCAATTGGCCCTGTCCTAAATGGTACCCTAAACACTCACGCTCTCCCTACGAGTCCGCACTTTTGTGACAGAACGCCGATTTGACTGTCGAGAAGTCTGCTGCGGAGCTTGCTTCACTGCTGGATCAAAGTGTGCATTGAGGGCGCATATCAACCACAAAGCATGCCGCTCACCAGCACCCTTTTGAAACCTAAAATGACAAATGGGACACCCTTGTGGCATAACGGACAGGTGTACGCTGCAGCCATTGCAAGTCCACAAGACCATAAGTGCATAGTAGTGTGAAGTGTGCCATTTGGGACAGGGCCATTATTTCTAAAAAAGTACATTTTATATATTGTATGAATGTAATCTGTATGTAATACATTCATCATGCTGTCATTATCACGTGAGCTACCATCGTTATCACGATCCAATGAGATAGTAAAATGTCCATCGTTTCCACACTTTGGAATCTCGTCTAAAGAAGTAGGTCATCCAGGTACTTTTGTGTACTATTTTATGAGAACTTTGAATTCGGACATACTACTTTTGTCACATATTGTTTTTCACCTACTATAGTAGGGAAGTATGTGATTTCAGACGCAGCCCAACTGTTCCAGACTGCGCAATCCCACATAGCCTCCTCACCGTCGTGAGAGTCCGAGATCAGAGCCAGTTGGACCACAGTCAGACACATTTCTATCAAATAAGCCTACTGTCCCCGTGAGTGAGTCAGTAAATCATTTGCTGAACCCGATTTGTTCAAAATAAATTAAAACTCAATATTATTTGTTTATCAAACTGTTGTGTAAAAAAAATACCACACTTGTAATTGAATTCATCACAGTACTATCATGCATGTCAAAAATAAAGATTTTTTATTTATTTAAAAGATTGACTTCAAATGATCTTTTATATAATTTTTTATATACTTTGTTAAAAGTGTTTTTGTTGTTTTCTGTTTGCAAAATTAGTTTGTGAGCTGCACACACCCTTCTGTGGCTTCCTGCCTCAAGAAATGATTCGTACTGAAATAGTCCTGTTCTGCCTGACTGTAATGATATGCTTCAGAAACCAAAATACAACTGGCCTCCAAAAACCCAAATAAACACCAGACTTCCCCAAACTCAAGCCAAGATGCATAAAAGGATTCTTATTGGGCTCAATATTTTATATTAGTTTAGGAAAAAAACCGGAGGCCATGGCATTTTCTGAGGTTTACCGTGAATATACGACCAGTAATTACCATCAGGTGGTAAACGTATCTGTCATATTATCTCTAATGTACTGCAATTTCCAGACATTCCTGGATATGTGGGTAGATTTTGTGGAACCTGTATCCCATTTGGTGCTGTGCACCCACATCAACAAACAATTCACTTAGCATATCCTGTCTTTTCTTTTCAACTTATAAACTGGAAATACTACAATCTTTTCTGGATTTTCAACAGCTCCTTCAGTTTCTTCTTCTCAGGTTGTGTAATTTATTTTTTCCTAAAGTGAAGCATGTTATTTCTCCCCTAGTGGCAGCCAAGTTAATTACTCTTTGTACATTTTGATTCATTTTGTGATGCTTGCCAAAACACCTCGGTTACGACTGTAAACTCGGTTCCCTGAAGAGGGAACGAGACGCTGCGTCGATTGATGCTAAGGGAACGCTTTGCGTGATGATGTGTTGAAGCACATGTAAAATCAGTCCAATGGTGTGATGGAACGTCATAGGTGGATGACGTCATGAACCAGAAAACGATAAAACTTGCCCAAAACAAAGCTGCATCAACTTCGTAAGGTCTGAGCAAGACGCGATGGAGGACTTACAGGCACGAAGGAGATATGGCAGGTGACGCAGCGTCTCGTTCCCTCTTCAGGGAACCGAGGTTACGGTCGTAACCGAGGCGTTCCCTTTCAAGGGAACTCGCACTGCGTGTATTGACGCTAAGGTCACGTGAGTCAACACTGACAACATCTAGTTCCTCGGAGTGTCTGCAATGAAAGCACATAACAGTGCTCACAGCCAGCGCCCTCGAGCACTGACCATGCATGCTCCTCTCCCAAACAAAGAACACATAAAGTGTGTGTGTCCCCACCCGTTAAATAACGCGGGCAGGGGTGCACACACACTCTAAGCTCACCATAGTAAATATATATATGTATATGTCACAGACAACACCAAATATACAGAGACAGTTTCACATAAAGCGCTTGTGAAGACACAGATGCTGACGCGGCTTTGATAGTTTGATAGTTTCCTGGTTCATGACGCCACCCGCCGCTGACATTCCATCACACCATTGGACTGATTTTACATGTGCTTCAATACATCATCACGCAAAGCGTTCCCTTAGCGCCAATCCACGCAGCTCGAGTTCCCTTGAAAGGGAACACGGGCAATATCTATGGCAATAATACACTTTTTGCCCCTTATGTCTGTTTAACACATACACAGTTTGCAGTGCAAAAGAAGATATAACAGTTTGACCGCACCCATTGACTTCCATAGTAGGAAAAAGTAAACTATAGAAGTCAATGGGTGCCATCAACTGTCTGGTTACCAGCATTCTTTAAAATATCTTCTTTTGTGTTTAACAGAAGAAACTCATACAGGTTTGGAACAACATGAGGGCGAGTAAATGATGACAACATTTTTATTTTGGGGGAATCTATCCCTTTAAGACCTCAATATCAGGTTAAGCAAAATGTTATTCATATAATACAGTGCATATATTTAACAATCTATTTATTTATTGCATTTTTTTTTTAATTCTAGTTATGCCTGTTCTTTATTACCATATGAAACAAATGATCCATTTGCTGCAGATTTTTACAGTCTGCTTTGTGGCTAAAAACCCAACTCTACTGAAAGCATTTTGTGGTGGTTAAGCTGTGATTATTGTTGATGCATTGAAATTCACAGTGCTGACGAGTTTAGATGCTGGAGCATAATCAGATTTCCAGCTGTGTAAATGGGAAAACAGTTTTCTGAGTTTGTTTTTTGGATGACTTTTACTTTCTTCAGAACGATGGCTCTCCTCCACTTCAGCTTGACCTCAGGGCCAAAATCACACTTAAGCTGATGCGCATTATCATGCGTAACATGCGGTATACCGTGCCAATATCAACAGAACAGCACATTGAAAACACCCCACAGGGTGGTCCTCCATAAAACACCTAATGAAACGTCTTTAGATTTTATCTAATCCTCATGTCTGTGCAGGGAGATCATGCTGAGAGAGGCTTGTAAAATCTCAAGTATTAAGACATATCTTTTGTAGCCGTGTTGATCCCTGCTGAAGCCTGAACAGTTGCAAAGAGGAAGTATCACTTCATCTCTCAGTCATTTGAAACCTGAGGATTTTGCCAAGACAGATGTGTGTAGGACATTTGGTCTAATTGAGGAGGTAAAATACAAGGCAGAGGATTCAGTGTCTGATCTGTCATTTAAGCACAGTGAAATACGCAGGGATTTGAGAATCTAGCATGAAGCTCCTTGTATTCCCTTGCAAAGGCATATTTCAGCTTCTTCAGAACATTTTGTAGACATCTGGAGCAATTTAGGCCAGAAACATTCATGTATGGTCATACAACATTCATCAAGTATGCTTGGTCAAGACATTGTGGTTCTGTTGAACAGTTTTGCATGCATTCTTGCATTACTGCGGCAATGACAAACCTCGGTATACTCAAGGGGGTGAAAGAGTTACCTTCACATTTCTGTGTCATTTAACCAGATATGTTGTTATTCAGTAGCTTATTTAGATACATATACATTTCTTAAACAGGTGCTCCACTTTGGCAGTAGTCTACTTAAATAAAGAGTCCCCTGAGACATTTCTATACATCTCTGAATAACACACTTTTTTCTCCTGCATCTTAAAGGCAGATTTGCAAAACGTATCTTATATACCAGAACTGCTGTCATTTGAAGATTAAGGTTGATGACCTTAACTGTGTCAGATCCGTAGATGTCATACATTGGTTTTTGCATGTAACATATCAGAACACAACATGCCTGCTGTGGAATGAAAATGAGATTTGAGAGCTATGGCAGAGAATGAGTTAATAATGAAAGATCGAAGATCTTTTGTTTAATTTTTAGTAAGAAACCAATTATTGCTAACCATATACGTAAATGCCACAATCGACCACTCCAGACATGTCGGCACGCCCACCATCTTGCAACGGTCAGTGTGGCGTCACTCACAGTAAGAATCAATGATGTCACAACATTGTGTGTTCTGACAACTTCTGGTTGTGAAACGCCAAGATTTAAATTCCCGAAGAAATGGTATAACCTTTCACAGGTGAGAATGTGTTGCTTTGTGTTTTTATATATGTATTAACTCAATATTACAAGCTTTTACTATGGTACTGTTCATATTTTTACTCTCACTATAACTTTTTAATGACGTGTTAGCTAACGCCTTCATATTGTTGAATTGTGTTAGTTTAGCAAAACCATCTGCTGAAGTCTTTTTCATATGTAGATATTCGTATCCGTCTAATTGTGGTTGCAGACATTCAAACTTGCTCTCGAATGTTCACGGTCCGGCTCTGACCGTTCCAATACGGCAGACGACTTGCGGATAGCGGCCCATAAAAACAGCTGAAATATATATATATATATGTTTCTAACTATTATGAAAATAAAAATGTTAGCATGTTAGCACTTCTGGTTCCATCGTCCTGGAATCAATGGGATTTTTGAATGGGCTTTTGGTTAGAGGCCTGAAATAAGGTCTGTGGTGAACACAAGCTCAAGATATTGTTATATTTTCAAGATATCAGTAAAATTCTTTGTGATAAATTATTATTTTTTTTTTTAAATGTTCTTGTTAAATGCGGTTGCAAACAAGTGGCTAAATGGGACTAGAGAGGTTATCGTGGACATTAAATGTCATAACATCAAACAGGTGACCTCCTCCACACACAAGTTCACAGCCTCATTGTGTTAATCGTACTATTCTTACTGAAACTTTGAGGGAAAAGATTTTTTAAATAAAGACTGGAAAAGTTGGCGTTGTGGTGATATTAAAGTCATGTGACTGTGGTGTAGTTTGTTTGTAGTCTACGTTTAGATTTGAATTCTGGCGATTGTATTTAGGCTTCAAAATTCATAAAAGTGTGTCAGTTGGTCACAGAGCTTTTTTTCTGCAATAATCCAAAATTGAAATGTTTTTGCCTAAAAAAATCCTATTTGGTTGGCCAAAAAAAATATGCACCAATCCTGCAGAATTTAGTTATGAAGCTTGTTCTTTTTTTTATTTTATCAGGTATACTAATTTAGCCAACACTGAAATGTTACCCTGTTATTAATCAGCACAATGTTTTAAAAAAAGCCTCCACCTCCACAAAATGCGTGAGTAACCTTTCTCTTTAATTGTATCTGCAGCAACCTGACTAGATGTATAAGAATGATATGTCCCAACCTTGGAGGGAACATTCACAAATTTATTGTTTTTAATCTTTTTAGCACACAACCGTGAGCGAAAATGAGTCCCCCACAGAAGCCATCAATCAACATAATGGATATGAGGCAGGACACATCTAGAGATGCTGCAGTGAAACTCTGCCCCTCTTATTCCATCACCACCTCTCTGAACGGGAGCCTAGGGAGACCAGGAGCAGGAAAACACCATATTTTCACTCGAGCAAGGTGAATACTTACAGACCTTTTGGTAAAGCGCAGGCTTTTGATAAAACAAATAAGAGTTGACTGCTCTTGGCTGCTTGGTTTTTGAACAGAGAAGTGGCATGAGCGTGACTAGCGTCCTTCAGCTGATGAGGTTTCATTCACCCTGAATACCCAGACGTGGCTGTCAAGGACTCTGGTATAGCTAATTACAAAAGCAATCCCATCAATGTCCCAAAATAGGCACACTGGAGCCCTGACACTTCATTTTACAAAGTCATGGAAATGCTGAGGTATTGATTCCATTCGACTTCCTCTAGCCAAATGATGCTAGTCCCAGCAGGATCCTCTAAATGAGTCACTTTTGGTCACGTCTTTCACCATTTTATTTATTAGATTTTCTCTGTAATTGATTAATAACTAAACTGTTCAGATATTAAAAGTTGCATATTTTATTTAAGGGTTAGTTCACCCAAAAATTCTGTCATCATTTACTCACCCTCAAGTTGTTCCAAATCTAAATGAATTCCTATCTTCTGCTGAAAACAAAAGAAGATGTTTTGAAGAATGTTGGAAACCAAACTGTTGATGAGACCCATTGACTATGGAAGTCAATAAATATAATATTATGTAAGTCTCTTCCACTTCTTCTGAATCAGTTTCTGGTTCAAACATATATGGCTGAATTAAAGGTGTAAAAAGCTGGTGTGAGTGAGTGGAGGCAGGGCTAATTTGCGTATTTTAATGCATGAATACTTTTTTTTCCCACTGGAATATTTTTTTAGATGTGTCATTTTGGTGATCAAAGATGAGTTTTAAGGTATACAATTATTGACTACAGGGGGACTGTAACAATATTCCACAACATTAATATTAGAATCTTCAGGGCACTGAAATGAATTTGATGTCCTGTGTGGCAGGGTTTGCCTTTTTTCACCTCAGATAAATAATAATTTTGTTTTATTGATCTATTCAGCGCAGTCTCATCCCAAGACGTCATATAACTGACGTCTTGGGATGTCTTTTGACCATACGTCAATATCCGCCTTTTTAGGGTACCCTTAAACGTTGGTTAGATGACGTTATCGGATCCTAACTCTACCCCAGACCTAAACCTACCCCTAAACCTACCCCGTCACCTAACTGACGTTAAAGGTAAAGCGTCAGTTGTATGACGTCCCAGGATCGTCATCTAACCGACGTTTAAGGGTACCCTAAAAAGGCGGATATTGACGTATGGTCAAAAGACGTCCCAAGACGTCAGTTATATGACTTCTTGGGATGAGACTGTGTTAATCTATTCATGGAAATTAATGTTCAAGTTTGATCCCTTATTATTCATTAACAATTTATAACCTCTTGTTGTTGTTGTTGTTGTTTTGTCAGAGAAATATACAAATGGCAGGGATTAGGTAACTATTTGTTTGTTTTTCTTTTTTTCTTCTATTTCTCAAGGCAGCTTTTCCAACACTGTTTAACACTGCTGAGATATACAGTAGATGTACTATATATGCTATTGTTGTGCAATGTCTGAGTAGAATCTAAGTGAGGATCTCATATTCCTATTCCCAGGTACTACATTACTCTCCGATAATTTTCTATAATGTTGAAGCCATTCTGGTACATGATTTTCCCAAGTATGAATGATCAATATGCTGCAAAGAAATTAATCTAAATGAAAGATATAAAATATTTACCTTTGGGGACAGGGATATCCTACTGAATGCCACTTATCTCCTCTGCTTTCCCGCGTGAGAGGTGTCATCCTGCTAAGAAGCAGGATCAATGAAAGGATCAAGATGAAGGGGTAAAGGGGGGTTGTGGCTTTAGAGAGAGGAACAGTATATGAGGAATAAAACCTTTAGTTCCAGCCTAATCCTGGCCATGATTGACAAAGTCCGTGTGCACAATGTGAATGAGCCACACATAACCTGTGTCAGGAGACTTAAGAATATTTCAGATCTTAATCAAACCCTGTTAAAGCTTTTTACTCATCCTCATAATCCAGCCCTGTATGCATTTTTTTTCTTCAGATATTTTGGAAGAATGCTGGCATCCAAACAATGTTGGACGCCAGCATTCAATAAAAGCCACGGTATGGCAGACCCTGATGACGTCATCCAATCTTACTCCCTCGATGTGACAGTCCCACTTTCTTTCTTTTTTCAGCACTTGAAAGCTCAAAAGTCTGAATATTATCCGATTTAAATGTTATTTTTTAATGTTATTACCAAAAAAAAATTTGGTCAAACTCATTGAGTGCAGAAACTCCCATTTTAATCAATGAATCTGTTAAAACTGCACAATGAATCCTTTAATTACATCATGTCTGCTTTGAGAGGAATGAGAGGATTTGTGCTCATGCAGAACTTAGTCAACTTGCGCTTACTATAAACTTATTCAGCGTTTTGAGAGATACTGAATAGATTCTCACTACCAGTAACTTCTGATTGGTCAACAGAAATCGCTGTGATTGGCTACAATACTCAACACTGCAAAATTAAGCAAAGTTTGACCCTTTTAATTTTGTATTACTCTACAGATGGTTGTCATGAATCATGTATTTATTCTCCCCAAACTGCTCATGTTTGATCTTTACTTAATAAATCTGCCCAGTGATTCTCATCCAGCCTTTGGCCATATTGCAGATAGACTGTGCCTTATGATTGCAAAATGCAGCAAATATGTGAACACCGAATGGCTTAAAGGTGTTGGACACAATCTTGATTGATTTGATATCAATTATCACACTTCATGATCTGTTATGTGCATAGTTGAGCCAAACTTGTAGGATAGATCATATCTAAGGGTATGTTCACACTTGTAGTTCGGTCCGCTTGGTTCGTTTGGCCCGAACCAAAAAAAAAAAAAATTTAGTCCTGGTCCGATTAGCGTTCAGATTGGCATTTTTATCACCGAACCTAAAGGCATAGGGATATGTTAACAACCTGATTGGTCGACTTTTATGACGTATTGCCTATTTTGAAACGTAACTTACAGAACACCCAAACAATGCTGTGTGCTGGGATAAATACACTCGTTGTATATGCGTAGCTTACATGGGATGGTATTTTGACCAGCTGAGAACTTTTGAAGAGCTTATAAAATGTGAATGTTGGGGGCAGTCATGGCCTAATGGTTAGAGTCAAGCTTGAGCAAGGCACCTAACCCCCGATCGCTCCCCGGGCGGCACAGTAAATGGCTGCCCACTGCTCCGGTGTGTGTGTCTATGGTTTGCACTGAGTGTGTGTGTTTACTACTTGCTACTCCTAATGAGGGTGCACTAACTTGGATGGGTTAAATGCAGAGGACAAATTCTGAGTTTGGGTTACCAAACTTGGCCTTCACGTGTCACTTTCACTTTTGTTTTTGCATGGCAGTTTTAAGGTCCACTTATGCAATTGAATTTTTATTGCAAAACTCCAAAAATGTACCTACATATTTACAAATGTACTGCAGTTTCCAACTAAAATGAACACTAGAGGAAGTAAAACACCAACAACAATGACAGGATCACAAAACAATCTGTGCTGAAATGTGCCACCCAGACTGTGAAGGTCAGACTGAAACGATCAGAAGAATCACTGCCCAACTAAATGTAAAGCTTTCCCTATGGAGACTCGAGATAGAGGCACAGATTGTAGATGTTTTTCAGTGTGCCTCAGAATATACAACAAAGGGTGCCAATTCAACAGTGAGGGAGTTGTTAAAAGTGATTGTCTGTTTTTATATAAGTGTTTCTTCAACCCCAGGCACTTCTATGCCAAACACCAACAATTATCGATTAATAAAGACTTATTTTTGCACAATTTCTTGCACAACACTATTGTTTGACCTCAAAACAGTTTTACCATAGTGCATTACTTGTAAACTAATACAGTTTGACATTTGCATCACATAACCAGCTCCACATGTATGGTTTTTCTGATGTAAACTTGCTCAGTAGTTCACCTGATACAGCACTGCACTTGTGATGTGGAGAGTTTGGGGGCGATTCAAATGAAACACGAGTAACAATAAAAGCGTTTAAAGACTTGTAGAAGCAAGCTAAAATGGCATTGTTGCTTCAGCAAATGCGGTTGTATCTCTCCTGTTTGCTTTTGTTAACACTATAGGTCAGGGTTAAGTGTAGGCAGTACATTATTTACATGGAGCATTAACCTTTCATTGCCACTCACTGGACATTTAATTAACTGCTGTGATACACACACACACACACACACAATAACCAACGTAAAAAAGACTGCCAGATTCACATTCATCTGTTTTGGATAAAACTGAACGTGCTTTTACCATCACTCACTGCACATTTGACTTTGAAAGTCCCACAAAACGGGCAAGAATCAATGTAATATCATTTTGTAGAATTGTCGCCACAGGCACGTATTTTCAATTGAAATGGATGTGTTCACTCCCTTTGCCTTTTCTCCAGTTTTGCTCACACGCTGGCTTGTGTGTTTGATGTTGTGTCAAATATAGTTAGTTACCATAATGCCCCTTCTTCCAAAACAGTCTCTTTGCAAAGCCTGCATTGCGACAGATTTACAAAACAATCCAGGCTGCATCAACAAATGGCCTTTTTGGAGAGGAAGTTTTGAGTCCTGAAATTTACAGTATGTTTTCATGGTACATCAAACTCTTTTATCTCAAAAGATCAAGGGGAATTTGATTCGTCATGATATGACCCCTGTAACTGGCCAATCCATCAATAACAGGCTCTTTTTAAAGCCCGTATTACATTGTGACAGGATCACAAAACAATCTGTGCTGAAATGTGTCACCCAAACTGTGAAGGTCAGACTGAAATGATCAGGGCCCTTGTTAAAAGAAAGAACCACTGCCTTGCTATATATATATACAAACTTTCAAGCATCACTGTATAATATCCACTTATGAACATTGATAGTGTTGATTATGAGTAGTATTGATAGTGAGTCATTTGAAATAAAACATATGAAATACGGCATACATACATGCGGTTTGATCATTAACAGTCAGAGATACAGCATGTTGCCCTGAACAATGTGTACTTTTGAATGAATTCTGTATTCCTAAACATACTGCTCTCACACTGGCATCTCATGTTCCCAGCTGTCTCTGTGCTCCTCTTTTCAATAGATATTTCTGCCAGAGGAATTATCTAAAATAAAAGTTATAAATAAATAAACATGGCGATGGGGATGCACTTTCTCTCAGGCTTGAATCAGCTTGTTTGCCTGTGAAAGTGCTGTTCTCAGGAGACATTTGCCTCTCTGTGGCGGTGTAGTTTAGAAGGAATTGGAATCAAGATCCTGTATGATTTTTATTGGTTTATTCATTTATGGTAAAAACACTATGATTCATTTCATAATATGTGTAATGCCATTCAAATTTAATGCAATACTCTATTTCTTTGAAATAACAATGGTTCTACAAATCCTTCTCCATGTATAACCTCCTGGCACCCAGCAAGAGCTTTTGGTATTTAGTTTTTCTTTGTGCATCATAAAGTTTAAAGCAAAAGAAATCATGTTTTATGAGCAAATAATAATAATAATAGCAAATATATTTATATTTAATTACATGCTTAAAACATGTTTTCTTATAAACTCTATAGTGATATATTCTATGAAAAACAGTAAAACAATCAATGTAATATACCAAGGCCCCGTCCCATCTGGTGCACTTCACCCAAAGTTCACCCAAAAATGACATGCATTGTGAAGTTCGCGCAAGAAATAACAGAGAACTAAATAACAGAGAACCTCCACTTCTCATGCAAGCTTAACAACACACTTACATCACGGGTTACTATGTCCCCGTCGTGAACGCTCATATAACAGTAGACTGGAAGCATTGATTTTTAAAATATTTTTATTTTTCTTACACACACTTATAGTTTTGCTTCAGAAGACTTGATTCCTCCACTGGGGTTGTATGGATTACCGCCACGAATGCGGTGTGTGGGTTTTTTTAGGCATCAAACGAGCATCAGCCAGCATTATATGGACTTCCAATGGTGGATTCAGTTCTTCAAAATCTTTGTTTGTGTTTATTTGAAGAAAGAAATTCAAATACATCAGGGATGGTATGAGGGTGAGGAAAAGGTGAGAGAATTTTCCTTTTTGGTTGAACTATCCCTTTAATGTGGATTTGCAGTCTTGTAGCCTTTGCTTGCATGCATATGTAAAGTCTACGAGCCTGTAGAGTTTCCAATTTGTCATTTTATGATTCAGAGGGTGCTCACAGTTGTGTGCTTTCAATGTGCCCTTTGCTGAATTGTCATGTCCGACATTTAAAACAAATCAGAGGACTGTTGCATGTGTAGAAATTAAAATATTAATAATGATGCTCTCTACTAGAGGACGAAAATGAATTGCTGGGTCCCAGGAGGTTATCAATGCTGTAATGAGATGATCTATATGATGTTAATATGTAGCCATACTGCCATTTCTCCACCCCCATCAGCTGCATATTGAACAGGAATTCAATCTGTGCCTGCATGTAAAGTTTTATGAGTCTCATTTGCACCTGTTATAAGGCTGCATTTCTATTCCACAAGCATCTGGTTTGAATATTTCTTTCAGGCTTTGATCACTCTGTTTATTCAAAGCATTGATTTGAAGCCCAGCTCAACTTCTTGAAGCCTGCAGCAGTCAAAAACCATGTGTTGACAACCGAGTGGCTGTAGTTTAAACTTGTTAGATGGAATTGCTATATTCTTCACAAAAAAAAATGTAATCAAAGACAAACTAGAAGGCTCTAATGGTCTCCAAATCTATACACCGGCAAGCCATAGCTCTCTCGTTCAGTTAGGTGCATTTAAACTCAAAGCAGATATTAATCACGATATTAGACAGTGGTATCCTACACAACAGGACAAATAAACCACAAATATTTCATTATGTTGTAGTAGAAGTTTTTACTGGGCCTTTAAACGTGTGAATGTTTTGATGCAGGATAGGTGCTAGAAGAGTTTAGGACTGTTTTATGTTCTTCTGGTTCCATTCACTAATCAGCAATGTCAATGTTATTTTTCTGCAGCTCCAGAGTGATTAGTCACAGGACATTTACGACCGCCCATGATGCAACAACCAGGTCGCATACTTTTTGTGCTGCAGACATTGCTGAACAACTTCCATTGAGAAGAATGGGAATGCAAAAGGACATTTTCTCCAGGTATTAGAGCCCAATATCAATCCCTGCTGAAATCAATTGTGAGTCTAGTCTCCCGTGCGCTTCATGTGAGTAACACAGAGCTGCTCGATTTCCAAATAAGCCACTTATGAGGTTCCATTTTAGTGGTTATGCTGACTTAGAAGCGAGCAGACTGGGTCTTTGAAAGGTGTGATTTCCGCTGGACACTTTATATCAGTGTTGCTTAATTAAATTTCATACTAGTGCCAGTGAAAAAAACATAAACAACAGAAAAACTAAATCACTGAGGGATGTGTCATCTTATTATTCCTAATATCAGCTGAAAACAGAAGGTTGTGCCATAGAGGGTTTTCAACTAAACTAACCATTTTAAGCTTGCCATGCTCATTAAGAATATACTTTGTCACAATGTTAGCATTGTTGAGTAGAATGCCTCATTTGTCCGTCCTCTCCTGCATCGTCCTTGTGGTGTGACACATTTGTCTCCTTGTGAGACATTTGTCTCCTTACTGCAGCAGAAGCATTGCAGGAACAACTGGAGCAGTCAACTGTGGGTGCCGTCGAGGATTCTGGGACCTGAATTAGTGACTGTATTTACATTTGGCCCCTGTACACTGTTAGCATTCTCGTGTTCTTGGGAGCCCTGGGATCTCATAATTCTCTCCTGGTAAACTTTTCATGGTGGCTGAAAAAGCACTGCGCAGTATTTCAAATCTGCAGGCCCTTTTCAGCTGCAGATGAAACAGGATTCTCAGTGGCATGAAACATTCTCTTGAATCAGTTTTAAAAAACACATTTGACATTGTTGCAGCACCTCTCTGTCTGTCAGTAATGCTCTGGGCTGTGTTTCCAAAAAGTACCATAAGCTAAGTTGATCATGTTGTGGCAATGGTTTTACGATCTACTTAGGCTCACGATGCTTTTGGGAAACACAGCCCTGTTTAGCTCCTGGCTTTATGAAGCCCCTCCTTCCGAAAAGAGCAATGTGCTGTGATTGGTCAACCGCTTTGAGCGCGTTTCAGAAATGTCACGCCCCTTTACCATAACCATAAGTTTGAACACACTACTAACGCAACTCATCCTTGGGTGATAACAGAGGTGGACAAAGTACATAACTCCATTTCTTGAGTGAAAGTATACTCTGCTCGTGGATCGTTTGCTCCGGTCTGCCTCGCTGTCTTGCTGCCGTGTGGTTTGCGTCTTTAAGCTCCGTATAGCTTTCAGTTTTGAATCTCTATTTACTATCATTCCTTGTTGTTTATATTATACTTATATTATACTTCGCTAGGTTTCATCTAAATCACTATCGCTCGCAAAATGCGCTCGCCTTCCGCTAGCCTGTTAATCTGCCATCCGTGTTTGATGTCTTTTTTTCGCGCCTTTTCGAGTCCATCAAACAACTGTGGTGAGTAGGATCAGTCAACAAACACAGTGAGTCATGTCTTCTCCTATTATTGTCACTTGCACTTCATGTTACATGTATAGTATAGCCTTCTCTGTCAGCGCCGAGGGCTTCACATGTGATAAATGCAGGGAGATAGTCAGGCTGACGGAGAAGATTTCAGAACTAGAGACACACATCCAAACTTTAGAGGATAGTAAGAATGCAAGGGCTTTAGATACTGCTTTGGATGAGAGTAGCTTAGTGAACTCTGTACATTGTTCGTTTCCGGTTGTAGAGCCCATGCAGCAGGGCAACTGGGTGACCGTGAGACGTTGTAGTCGCGGGACAAAACTCTTGCGTTCCGATAACAACATTAAACAGGCTCTCTCCACTCAGTGAAGCAACCACTGAGAATCCTGTTGAAAGTGTTCAGTGTTCAAGAAAGTGTTTCGTATTACACGGAACGTGAAAATAGAGACACCAGCCACCATAGTCACATGTTTGCCGGGAGCCAGAGCGCCGGACATCAAAGCAAATTTAAAAGTGCTAATGTTAATCGTACATTCTCTAAGAATATTATTTACGTCGGCACTGTTCGACTGTAGAACTTAGTAGAATGTCCTCAGTCAATGGCTGCATAGCTGGAAGAAAACAAAAACTTTTCGTGTAGAGAGAGCATGATTGCGTACAGAAAGGCCTTAACACTTTTACAAGAAAACAAACACAACCCCTAGGCATTTATTCGAAACAGTGGCTAAATTAACGATACTACTAAATACTACTCCAACACTGGACGTTTCCAAACAGCACAGCAGTAATGACTGCATTTGCACAGATGTAGATCATGTGTTTTTCACAGAACAAGCTTCGCTCTATTTCTAGCATGTGTTAGGTCCCTGTGAGTCAACCTAGCGTAGCCTGACAGATGTACCGGCTGCACTTTTAATTATGATGCAGGCCCGAACCCAAACTCATTAAAACATCTTGAATAACAAAGGCTGGATTGTCTGAGATCATTTGTCCCGCAGACAACAAAATGCTGTATTCCAGATGAGTCGATAATTTGGCGTAATAAATGGAAAGCCGGCTGCCTCACGCGTGGAAGATTTATCTCTGATGAGCTCGGTGGTCATTGTTCTTACTCATTGGCTGTAAATTGATGGGTCGTTTCAGAGTTTAAGAGCCAGATCTTCTGCCCCAGGTCCCTTTGAACAGAACAGATGGAGAACATTGTCACCAGAGCTTTTACTCTGGTGATGCTCATAATGAATTTCACACATTATTCTCTGCTTTAGACCATTAACGTGGTCTAAATGTGTGTATTTTTTCATCTTAATATGCAGAAGCATCTATAAATGCGCTATTTGTAGGTTAATTATGAGGTTAGCTTAACCAGTGGCATGAGTTTGAGTCAGGGCTATCTGTGTTTGAGTGATCATTTTGCTAATGTCATAAAGTATACACTGTGTTCAGAATATGATACTAATATACTAAGGCTCAGTATTTCTGCATTATGTAGTTGTGCATACTGTGCATTGTATTGTTGATAGAAATTAATACTTTTTATTCAGCAATGGTGCATTAAATTAATCAAAATTGATAGTAGAGGCTTTTTACAGTTACAAACGATTTATTGAGCAGCAAAACAGCATATTAGAATGATTTCTGAAGGATCATGTGACACCAAAGACTGGAGTTATGATGCTAATAATTCAGCTTTGCATCACAGGAAAAAATTACATTTTAAAATATATTATAATATAAATAAGTTATTTTTAACTGCAATAATATTTCAAGTGAATGCAGCCTGGGTGAGCATACTCTTTGAAAAACAAAGAAGTTTTACAGACCCCAAACTATAGTGTATATTTTTATTTTAGTCTGTTCTTCACATAGCATTCACACTGTCATGCGCTTGTAAACTAATCATAAACCCAGCATCTAACCCGGAGATCACAGAGGTTATTTGCTATTTTAGCAATACCGCTTTACCCAGAGATTGTTCAAATCCCTTCATGATGCTGGCATTTAGAAGCCAATTAGAGGTGTCACTTACAGCAGCAACGAAGTTCTTTGTTATGAATGTTTTTTTATTCATTCCATTTATTTAAATACATTTTTTGTAGATGTGTTATTTTATTTATTTGTTTGTTTGTATAGAAAAGCCTGCATGAGAAATGCCATTGTCACTGTTATGACACTTTTTTTTATAGTGCACATCATTTTCGGTTAGCTGTGCATGAGATTCAACACATGACTAGGTTTTGTGCCGTCTCTGCAGTGTTTTGAAAATGGTTAAATATGTGTCAGAAAGAAAGAACTTATCGTATTGTTCTATGCACAATACTCGTAAGTGGTTGTTTACTGGCCAATCTCAAAGTGTATGTACTATTCTAGTCTATAGATATGATTTGGGTCTTTCCTATAAAGTAAGTCTATATGCGATGTAAAAAAAAAAAATCTGTTTTATTGTTTGCCAGATGAAGATTGTCTGTCTATTTGATTAAAATCATAAATCGTTTTGCATGCTGAAATTTACTACTTAGGTTTATTTTTTAGAAAGTACCACTAAAAATAGATTATTTGAGTAACATAAATACATTTAGGCCCTGCAAACACCGCATTAAAGGGGACCTATTATGCAACAATCCCTTTTATATTGTTTTTGAACATAATTATGTGTCCGCAGTGTGGTAAACAACCCTATTGTGGTAAAAATCCATCCACTCAATTTGTTATTTTCCACATAATTCTGAAACAGTTTCTCAAAATGAGCCATTCAGAAATGTTCCCCAATGTGACATCACATTGCTTACGACAGGCACAGAATCAGTTCTATTATCTTAGCTCCTCCCCTGAGTGAGCTGTACACAGTTCGCCATGTTTATCTCCTCCCCAGATCATTTAACAGCATTCAAGTAAGAAATGTATTCTCATTAAAGCTAAAGTTATTTAAGAGCAGTGAGTGAATTTCTGTTTTTCTTTTGTTGTTTGATTCATATTAACAGCATATAAAGCAGTAGGCACTGTATATTATGCTGCTGTCACTTTAATACACAGATCTGATATACACATGCAATTTCTTTCCCTGCTGTTTACATTCACAGACATAATCGTCTGTGTTTATGTGAACTTTGTGTTTTTTTGACATATCATTGTCTGTATTTGACAGTTTAACTGCAATAAAAGTGAAAGAGAACGTAGTTTAATACTCACGGGACACACCATCTGACAGCCAGATTTCTGTGCACGTCCTTTAGATGTGTGCGCTCAGAAAAACGAAATCAGAAGTTATGGTTTTAAAACACTTGCAAAAAATAACTTTCACTATGACTAAGAACTGCAATGTCTGAGAAAAACTGATATTTTGTTAGTTTTTGGCCGAGTATTCAAGGCACGGGCTGTAAAAGGCACAAGGCTATTCTGGAGCAGCAGCTCATTTGCATTTAAAGATACATGCATGAAAACAGAGTGTTTTCTCGGGACACCTGAGACTTATATCACGTCTTGTAAAAAGGGGCATAATATGTCCCCTTTAAACAAAATGGTTGCACTTTATTTTGATGGTACACTTTAGACATTCTAATAACTATCCGTATCTTTGCAACTACATGTCTAACTACATAACTAACTCTCATTATAGTATTAGTAGACTTTTAGTAGGTTAGAGTTAGGTGTACTGTAGTGTTCGGGTTAGAATAAGTTGACAGCAAATTTAGGCTACTTATAGTTAGTAAAATGAGTGGACCATCAAAATAAAGTGTTACCGACAGAAGTCTTCTGCCTCAGGTCCCACTGAGCACCCTAAAACTGCCAAACAAAGTCTTTCCCATGAGCTTCCCCATATGTTAGCAGTCGGGTCTGTTTGATGTCGTGACTTACTGTGTTTATCATGTCTTGGTTGGGCTCGCAGGGCTGGGTGTGAGTCACTATGGTCGATTTAATTTTTTATTGGCTTGTGCATGTCTGTGCTAGTGTTTATTAAAAGGGCAGAGTAGAATAGCTCTGTGCTTCTATAATTCATCAAGCTGGAGTCCTCAGTAAGCAGTCCATTTCCATTTGAGCTGGACCAGATGAAAGATGTGTGTGGAGAGAAGGATAGATCCCTGTTTATGTGTCCTTTTCAATCTCTCTTACATACAGTCACACAAACCCTGCTTTTACAAGGGGTTTGTACCCACAAATCCCTGTGCTGTGCTCAGGATATTCATGATAAGAGCCGTGACAGGAAGGATAATGAGGAGGGAGCGATGAAATGGAGAAATAGATGATAGGAGATGGTAAAGGAAAAAAAAGTGGAAAGAACAAGGAGGGGGAGATTATATGTTTGTGGCTTTTCACTGCAGCCGTTAAGAATAGTCTCTCTTTCAGTTCATGAGTGTGAATCGAATCATCCATACCCTGCAGGATGTTGAAGTAGAATTCAGTTGGAAGGGTTACTGAGTTGCAATTCAACATGGTAACATATTAAAAGAGTTTCATTAGTTCAACACAAACCCAAAATGGGCAAGTGATTTTATTTATTTATATGTTTAGGCTTTAGAAATTTCTCTTCCAACATTGTTAATGATAACATGTTTCTTGGAAATTCATACAAAAAATATATATTATATTATATGTTATATTATGTAGGCTATGTTAAATGTATTATAAAACGCATTTACTCCAACTATGAATTTCTTTGAATAATAGCAATCTTCATTCATTCGTTCGTTCATTCGTTCGTTCGTTCGTTCGTTCGTTCGTTCATTCATTCATTCATTCATTCATTCATTCATTCATTCATTCATTCATTCATTCATTCATTCATTCATTCATTCATTCATTCATTCATTCATTCATTCATTCATTCGTTCGTTCGTTCGTTCATTCATTCATTAATTCACAGGTCTGCACATTAAGGTAACACTTCACTTAAAGCCTTTATATATAAAGCATTATAAAAGTATTTTAATGCATTAATTATGTCTTGCAATGCACCTTATAATGCATTGAATGATCTTATGAATAATTGTAACCACAGCTATAATACATTGTAATATAAGTACTTATGTATGCTGTATAAGTATATTCTGTAAAATGCGTTAAAATGTCTTTCTTCTGCTGAACACAAAAGATGATATTTTGAAGAATATTGGTAACCAAAGAGTTAATATAGAGTTATTATAATTAATAATAATAATAAAAATGTGTTTTATTTATATAACACTTTTATATAACACATTTATATTTGCCAGCAGCCATATCACCCTGTAGCCCAAGACTGGTTGCCCACTGAAGCTAAGCAGGGCTGAGCCTGGGCTGGGTTTCCCAAAAGCATCGTAAGCTTAAGTTGATCGTAGAACAATTGCCACCAATGGTCTCTACGATCAACTTAGGCTTACGATGCTTTTGGGAAACTCAGCCCTGGTTAGTACCTGGATGGGAGACCTCATGAGAAAAACAGGTTGCTGCTGGAAGAGGTGTTATGAGGCCAGCAGGGGGCGCTCACTCTGTGCTCTGTGTGGGTCCTAATGCCCCAGTGTAGTGATGGGGACACTGTACTGTCAAAGAGTGCCGTCCTTCAGATGAGACGTTAAACCGAGGCCCTGACTCTCTGTGGTCATTAAAAATCCCAGGATGTCTTTCGAAAGAGTAGGGGTGTAACCCCGGTGTCCTGGCCAAATCTGCCCCTTGGCCTCTGTCCATCATGGCCTCATAATCATCCCCATATACTGATTGGCTTCATCACTCTGTCTTCTCTCCACCAGTAAGCTGGTCTATGGTGGGCATACTGGCGCAATATGGCTGCCGTCGATTCATCCAGGTGGATGCTGCACATTGGTGGTGTTCAAGGAGATTCCCCCCGTCCTTGTAAAGCGCTTTGAGGTCCCAGATAAAGCGCTATATAAATGTAATGAATTATTATTATTAATTATACAGTGCTTTTTCTGGGACCTCAAAGAGTTTTACATGGAAGGGGCAATCTCCTCAACCACCACCAATGTGCAGCATCACCTGGATGCTTACTGGTGGAGAGGAGACGTGATGAAGCCAATCAGTATATGGGGATGATTAGTAGGCCATGATGGACAGAGTATTCCTACTCTACACACTCCTACTCTTTTTCCAAGGACATCCTGGGATTTTTAATTACCATAGAGTGTCAGGACCTCGGTTTAACATCTCATCCGAAGGATGGAATGGAGTTGAGGATGGAGTTGACTTCCATAGTATTTATAAGTCTATAGGGTCCATCAACTGTTTGGTTACCGACATTCTTCAAAATATCTTATTTTGTGATCAGCAGAATAGAAATTCATACAGGTTTGGAACAACTTGAGGGTGAGTAAATGACAGTTACAATTACATTTTTGGTGAACTATCCCTTTAAATAAAGTGTTGCCATTAACTTATATTATAAAATATACTTATAAAAAGTATATTATAAAAGTACTTGTATATATATATACAAACTATGAATTTCTTTGAATAAGAATGTCTTTGAATTTTTATTTCATTTTAATTCTGGATTGCAATTCTGCATCCTGTTTGCCACCTCAGTTGAAATGCATTTCCCCAAAAAAGGAAAAGCATATGGTTTTGATGGGTGAACATGAAGGTGAGTAAATAACAGAATTTTCTCAGAACTGTCCCCTTTATTCACAGGTATTTTACTCTTGATCCCAACTCCAGAGAGCCTCTGTAATTGAATCTCTAAACACCTTGGCATATCTCACTTACCAAGATGCTCATGCTGTAGAAATGGCACACTGTCCCAGCATCCTCCTCTACTTTTTATACCTAAACTTTCAGGGACTGAGCAAACTAACTTTGCTTGCAAACGGTCCACATTCAATCCAAGTTCTCAGACAGCCAACAGCAATAATCCATCAAATCAGTGTAGAAATTCTGGGACAGCTGCCTTCTGAGTGCTGTTTGCATTTTCTTACATCATTACCTGTCTGTAACACACACATCACAAATCATGACTGACTGTGTCCCTCTTTCATCTTTATTTCTGGAAAATATTGTCTCTGGCGTTTAAGCAATAGTTAACCCAAAAATGAAAATTCTGTCATCATTTACTCCCCCTCACATCGTTCCAAACCTGTATAAGTTTTTTCTGTAAAAAAACAAACAAAAAACATTGGACTGGACACTGCTTTGCCAATGTGCACTTCAGCTTTCAAGTTTCTTATATTACAGGTCCTCAGAAGTCTTACGGTTGCAGGGCAAAAATTTAAGACCAAAATTTAAGATGTTATTCCTAATAGTCATGACAATCTTCCTCTGCAGAGAGCAAGAAATGGCTGGGAATTGATCAGACTCATGAAGTTTTGTGAACTGGATCAAACTATTCCTTAAAAAAACAGACTCGCTAGAGTTATTTCTTCTTTCAAGAACTTTCGAGAAATAGAATCAATATCAAGTTTTCCAGTGAATAACGACTTTTCCTATTATAAGTAATATGTTATGATACTTTAAAGTCGGCATGAAATGGAAGTTGCGGTAGTATTTTCTCCCCTATTGTGATGTATATCCGAGTGAAATGACTTCTTGACCAAGAAAAAATGCAGGATGGGACTTGATTTTGTCCATAAGGAATTGGATGGATGGATGGATGGTTGTGATTTACTATTGATTTTATGTGAGTGACAGGTTGCCCCGTCCTCGCGCCAGTAAACATGTGATCAGAGAAGAGATGTCACTGCAACAGAGAGGGGGTTGTTCTTTTGATTAAAGAAAATGAGTGGACATGAAATTTAAAAAGACAATTATGTGCACAGATAAATAATTTATAAAAATACTGCAATATTCCATAAAAAAATCAAGAATCATCCATTTTGATTTAATGGTGGTTTCTTGTCATTTTATACTCTTTATTCACATTCATTATACCAAAAAGTGTGTTCAGGATATTAAAAACTTTTTGTGTTTCACATAACACTTTTGTGTTTCACATTAAAAAAAAAGAAAGGCATACAGTTTTGGAAATGATGACATTTTCATTTTTGGGTGAATTATTCCTTCAACTAATATGCACCCTTAAGCAGAAGAGGTGTAAAGTAAAGAAATAAGATGAGTGGGTGGAAAGAAGGTATCTCCGTCTATGACTAAGTTGGCATGCCCTTACACACTTCTTTAATTGCATGCAGGTTAATGCCACACGGCGTCACGTTGCCTTTCAGTCCTTCACTTTAGCAGCGTTGCTTGTGCCTAATTAAAAACAACACGGGAACATGGAACAGACTCAGCTTGGAAAGCAAACGGAATCGTATTCTCAGAGTCTCTCAGGAAATAGCAAACAAATTAGCAGATGGCATGCAGAAATAGTTGTAGTGATGCACCTGGGAGGGCTGACAGAGAAGGGGGAGAGCCAGAAGACGAAACTGCCAGCATATGTCATATATATAGAGCTCAGACACAGCAGGGCTGTCAAACAGCATGATATGTGCGAGAAAAGCCGGATTCCTCATGATGGTGTGCTGTTCTGAAATACAAAAGACTCAAGTGCCCCTAACATGCACTTTGGGTGATAGCTCAACGAAACGATATCACGCCCATATGCTTTAATCCAGAGACCTTGAGAGAAGGACTTCAGGAAACCACAGAGTGAAGACAGAGTCCTGTTTTAGAAAAGCTTTTAGACAATATTCACTGTTGAAAAAAAAAACCTTCCATTTTGTCAGACTAAATTCTCTCTTCCACCCACAATACGACTGAGGTGCAGTGTGTGTTCAGTCACTACTCTTTGCTATTTGCATAATGCCCGCCTATGCTCTTCATTGGCTGCCCGTGAACCACATCTACATTGACCCGCCCTCAAATATTGTAGTTGGAAATGTACTTGGCTGGACCTTTGGTGGTTCGGGTTTATCAGCTTCTTCTTCCAATGTTTCATTATCAGACTCTGGCTGAAATTGATCAGGTAAAACTGATGCGATATAATACTGTTTGTATTACTATCAAGTGCTGAGGAAGATCCAGAGCTGAGATTTAGTTATGAAAGGGGTGTTTCGTTTCAGACACTCATTCTACCAGGGGTTACTCTGATGGTGTTTCATCTTTGTGTGTATGACCCTATGCATTGTCTATACATTAGCATTGTAAAATTCATTTCTACTGTAATGTTAATAGGATGTTTTTTTTTTTTTACAATGGAATCCTAATCATGTCGATTTGTAATTAGTTAATTCAACCCAAATTAGAAAGTTTACTCACAATACAGACAACATCATCAACTTGATTACACAAGTTTGAGAGACAACATTTTCTTGAAGCTTGAAGCTGCTAGCCTTAATGTTTTCTGGAAAAAATCTGTTATTAATATGGTATGTTTTTTTAACAACTTATAAGGTTAATTGCATTAGTTGTTTGATGGTAAAATACGCGTCATTGCTTGTCACGTGACACACCGCAGCCACGCTGAATGACTGATGATCTGCTTTTATTTCCCTTTTTTGTTCAAAATATTCACAAATTTGTTAGCTATGGCATGAAATATCGGATATTCCGATTGTCAAATATGCAAGTGGAAGTTATCGCGTTAGTTGAGCTATATGCGCCGCTATGTTAGTTTGTGCCACGGTTCAGAGAATCGGATCTGTTGGATTTAAAGGAGAACTCCGGTCAATTTTAACATTGAGCTAATTTTTTTGTACATTTGGAGTGTTGTCAGTACAGAGAACAACGACAAAAATCGGCGTTGCCTACATCGTGTTATTTTCTTTAAAAAATTTGCACCCTGTTGACTTCAATGGGTAGTAGTCGATTATCGAGTTCGCGCGGTCGGCCAGGCTGTATGAGATCCCATCCGATAATCGACTACTTTGGACTTCGACCGAAAACAGGAAGAAAATACAGGTATGTGAGCTGGCTGAATTATCATTTTTATTAATATCTTTCACATCTACTGCAGTCAGATTGACCGTGTTCACTCTTAATAACACCACTCACATGGCTGTGCACTTGTAATGACAAAGCAAGGATGTAAAGCAGGTTTAAAACTTGCCCCATTGAAGTCAACAGGGTGCAAATTTTAAAAAGAAAATAACACGATGTAGGCAACGCCGATTTTTGTCATTGTTCTCTGTACTGACAGGACTCCAAATTTACAAAAAAATGAGCTCAATGTTAAAATTGACCGGAGTTCTCCTTTAACGTTACAGGACGTGAATTCATCCCTTCTCCCGAAATACATGAAAGTAAGCGGCCGGTGAACTGGGAGAAGAATAGAGTTAACTTTAAAGTTACTGACACTTGTGTATCTGATATGAATAAAACGTGTTGTCTAATTATAATGGAAATTATTATTATTTCCGCTTCCATAGTGTATTTTACAAGTTCTGAATGTATTTTTTTTATAACTTATGTGAATTTAAATGTCTGAAACCTAAAATAAACATTATGTGGTTAAAGACACTGAATAATTGTGATATTTAATGCGTCTGAGTGGCGCGCGTCCGGCTCTGGCTCAGCGCCAGCCAACTGCGCGAAAGCACATTTGAATTTAGCAGTTGATCACGTGATGCACTGTCTGTTCTACTCACACCGGTGTAATGTAATCGTATCGTACGCTCCAGGGTACAAGACTGATCACACCGGTTTGATCTTACGTGCGAAATTCAGTGATTCCTCTGCGTACCACTAGAGGGAGTCTGCGTACCACTAGTGGTACGCGTACCACACTTTGAGAACCACTGCATTAGAGGGTTTTCGAGCATGAACGGCCTTTTTAAGGTCATACCACAACATCTCAATAGGATTCAGGTCAGGACTTTGGCTAGGCCACTCCAAAGTCTTCATTTTGTTTTTCTTCAGCCATTTGGTGGTGGACTTGCTGGTGTGTTTAGGATCATTGTCCTGCTGCAGAACCCAAGTTCGTTTCAGCTTGAGTACACGAACAGATGGTCGGACATTCTCCTTCAGGATCTCTTGGTAGACAGCAGAATTCATAGTTCCTTTTATCACGGCAAGTCTTCCAGGTCCTGAAGCAGCAAAACAGCCCCAGACCATCACACTACCACCACCATATTTTACTGTTGGTATAATGTTCTTTTTATGAAATTCAGTGTTCCTTCTACGCCAGATATACTTGGACACACACCTTCCAAAGAGTTCGACTTTTGTCTCATCGGTCCACAGAATGTTGTCCCAAAAGTCTTGGGGATCATCAAGATGTGTTGTGGAGAAATTGAGACGAGCTTTGATGTTCTTTTTGCTCAGCAGTGGTTTTCTCCTTGGAACTCTGCCATGCAGGCCATTTTTGCCCAGTCTTTTCCTGATGGTGGAGGCATGAACGCTGACCTTAACTGAGGCAAGTGAGGCCTGCAGTTCTTTGGATGTTGTTGTGGGGTCTTTTGTGACTTCTTGGATGAGTCGTCGCTGCGCTCTTGGGGTAATTTTGGGCGGCCGGCCACTCCTGGGAAGGTTCACCACTGTTCCATGTCTTTGCCATTTGTGGATAATGGCTCTCACTGTGGTTCGCTGGATTCCCAAAGCTTTGGAAATGGCTTTATAACCCTTTCCAGACTGATAGATCTCAATTACTTTCTTTCTCAATTGTTCCTGAATTTCTTTGTGTCTCGGCATGATGTGTAGCTTTTAAGGATCTTCTGGTGGACCTTACTGTGTCAAGCAGCTCCTATTTAAGTGATGCCTTGATTGTGAACAGGTGTGGCAATAATCAGGCCTGGGTGTGGCTAGAGAAATTGAACTCAGGTGTGGACAACCACAGTTATAGTATGTTTTAACAAGGGGGGCAATCACTTTTTCACACAGGGCCAAGATGGTTTGGATTTTTTTTCACCTTTAATAATAAACACCTTCATTTACAAATTGCATTTTGTGTTTACTTGTGTTGTCCTTGACTATTGTTTAAATTGGTTTGATGTTCCGAAACACTTAAGTGTGACAAACATGCAAAGGAACAGGAAATGAGGAAGGGGGCAAACACTTTTTCACACCACTGTATGTGATGACTGACACTCACCATTCTCTCTGTTTCTGTGTCTGGTTAAAGGTATGATCCGTCATCAGGAGGATTCAAAGAACTTCAGCCTATCATAGGCTCTGACACTTCAACATAAAGCAATGAAAAACTGGAATGTGTGACGGCTCTCACCTGCAAACATTCCTCTTCCGTCTTTGAAGGTAATTGAGTTTTGATCCATATGTCTGTCTTTATTTGGCTCTGTTACTTTGTCAGTACTTGTCTTTCTAAGAGCTGTCTGTTCCTTCTGGTGTATCCTCTCATCAGTATGATGGGCAAACAGCAGGAGGGGTTGAGCAAAATGCACTTTATAAGATGTCTAATACAACGCCACAAATATATGCTTGAGTGACAAATGAGAAGGACTGAACGTGTATTTCCCACTGTATCTTCTGTCGTGATTGACATATTTTCTTTGTAGTGACCCACATCAGACACGGTATGTGTGTAAATTGTTTCTTGATTGACACTTATTATATTAAACTATGAAATTATTATTTTATGTTAATACATTTCCTTAATTATCATGAGTGAATCTCGTGACATGGCAAGAACAAATTCTGACCATATTTTATCCTAAACTTTACACAAATAAGCACATTATCATCCACATTCTCATCACTGTTATGCAAAACAAACAAAAAATCTTATTTACACTGTAAGGTACATGGTAGTATTTGTACTTTTTTTGGACCTGGGCAGGTTTTGTGCAATTCAGAAATCCATCTTTTATGAGTCACATTAGATTCTCATTGAGTTCCACCCACTGCGCCAGGAGTTGATTTATCAACTTATCAACACACTAATGCTATTAAATGTTATCGAAGCATGACAGTATACCCAGTGGCACTGTCTGCTGTCATCCTGTAGTGCTAACGGGGGACCGAAAATCAGATGTCTGCACTAAATTGCGCTGTTATATAACATCTGAAACACAATCAAGTAAACTGCCTCTTGAAAGGCCTCCAACAAACTTCGGTCAAGGGCGGTCGTGAACTTCAAGGTCAAGTGTTCTGTCAGTACTTGATAGGATTTTACTGTGAACATCGGCCTGCTGTTCCCTCACACTATATTTAGATTTAGATATACACTCCCTTAGATTTATGGATTTGAACAAACCTCAACTTTAAGTATCCAAATTTGGCTCATCCTGTACCATTTGTGCTACAGACTTGAATGAAACTGCGCAATTGTTCAGGAGATGTACTCTATTATTTTCAACAGACTTACGACTGTTGCCTGACGGATGAAAAAAGAGACAACAAATCTTACTGTGAAGGAGGGATCTTTCAACAGATGTCTTGGGAATTTTTTTTTTGCATTTAGTTTATTACTTAGACAACAAACTTCCTGTTAACTTGCAAGACTCTGTCAGACATTTTGTGATGAGGTTTGCAATAGATATTGTGGTTTCACTTTATTTTGATGGTCCCTTTAACTCATTCTTTTGACTATAAGTAACGTTGCACCTTCATGTCTACTAACTCTCATTAAAGTGTTAGTAGAGTATTAGTAGACTGGTAGGGTTAGAATATGTTGACATGTAGTTGCAAAGTTACTTATAGTAGAATGTCTGTAGGAGGACCATCACAATAAAGAGTTATCAGTCAACAGCACGTTCAAAAGGTACCATCAAAATAAAGTGTTACGGATATTGTGTATATTTGACACTTGTTTTTGGTTAAAGCAAGGCATTACTCATCTAAAGAAGCCGTTTTAAGTGCAGCCCAGAAAGTCCCTTTTATTCTTACCTCAGAAACCATTGAAGGGAAAATGATCTCTGGTCATGCATTTAGTAAACAGCTTATATCATTTATTCTTCAAATTTTAATGGAATTGTTCACCCAAAAACAAAAAATTCCATTGATGTTCCAAACCCATATGCTGTCCATGAAACACTAAAGAAGATGTTTTGCTTTTCTTTACACAGCCATTTTGCATACAATGACAGTTCATACCACCACAGCTGTCAAGCTCCAAAAACATCATAAAAGACTAAATACACAACATAATTCTGTGAGGAACAAATTGAAATTCAAGTTATTTTGGTAATTTTGGGATGTATGGGATTTATTGTTGCCTAGCAACTAGCAGTTACATTTGCAATATTCAAAACGTCTAGAGTCTAAAAACAAAGAGAGTTCATCTCTTCATGGGGATCCAGTTTGTCTCGAGGATCAATTGATCTGAGATTTTGGTAACACTTTATTTTACAGTGTCATTGCTACATATTTTACATGTAGTTATTATAGTAATAACTATAAATTAAGCATAATTACATGCAACTCACCCTGAACCAAACCAAACCATTATCCTAACCCTATAGTATACATGTAGTTGCTTAATATTACCTAAATGTATAATTACAGTGTAACAAAGACAACCTTAAATAAAGTGTAACCGATATTTGTTATATTTGTGTTACTTCTAATGCAATAGATTTGTTAAGTTAGCATTGGCATCTTGCATAGGCACTCGAGCACCCACGGTAAAACAAGAGATCAAAAAATCGATTGAGATTCGGGAACCTCTCTGATCGCCCCGGGGGTCAACAACCTGACATAAACTCGGGAGGATTGGCACCCACAGGATTTTTGGACTTTATACCACAGTAAAATATTAACAATAAATGTATTTTTTATTACTCAGAATGCATGATTACTTTTGAATGTCTATAGAACAGTACGCTGGAAGCAGTATACATTATTCTAGTATATTCTGTATATATTATTTAAGCCCATTTCATCTGCTTCTTTACAACAGTTTCCTGCTGAATTGCGGTTTGTATATATATTTATGCTAATTTTAGTTGTAGTTAATAACGTATTGTGCCCCAGCATGCCTTGACGTTTTGTCCTAGGTTTTACCATGACCTTCATTTTGTCCTTTGCTTTTGTTGTGCAACTGTGCATTTAAACATCCCTGACTTAGCTGTCAGTGCAGCGGGATTCAGCGCTATCTTAGGAGAACAGGGGTCATTTCTCTCTTGTTTCTTCTCTTTGGCTGTCAGGGAGAGCCCTCTATTATATGGCTGTATAGAGGGGTGGACAGCATTCGCAGGGGCAGTGTGTTGTTTGTTTAAAGGCTGAGGCAGAGGCTGACCCAGCAGAAAGGAGCTCTTGTATGCCAGAGACACAGGATGCCAAAGCTCACCTTCCTCTTTCCTGCCATTCCCCCTTAGGGGCTCTGCCAATGCAAATGGGCACCTCCAGCCTGGAGCCCAATGAATACACTCACAATAAATGACTTCAGTTCAGTCCATTTAGCTCTGTTTCAGAACCTAGCGAGTTGCCTTGCTGTTTTCCTTCTAAGGCAGCATGTTAACTGAAATGAACCCTCAAAAGTGACTGATTTGGAACATTCACTGTGAAATTTGAATGGAGGCACTTGTATACTTAAAAACTGCTCGATGTATGCAGGTTTGTTTGGATTGGGACCCATCAAAGAATTCCCCTTTCCAATAATGTTAATGTTAAAACTATTTGCTATCTGTTTAGCTATATAGCTTTTTAGCTATCTGTTTTTCTGGAAGAGATAGATTACAAACTAATCAGTAAGATTGTTTTATATTTTAGAAATAAACTCACCAAGGCATTTTTTTTTTTTACAATTTAAAAAACAGTATGTTTTATATATTTGAAATGCAATTCATTCATGTGATGACAAAGCTGAATTTTCAGCAGCATTACTCCAGTCTTCAGTGTCACATGATCCTTCTGAAATATCCACCTGATTGGGTGCTCAAGAAATATCTCAAAATATATATTTTTTGTAACATTATAAATGTCTTTACTGTCACTTTTGATCAATTGAATGCATTTTTGCAAAATAAAAAGTATTAATTTCTTATCAATTAAAAAAAATATCTTACTGACATTTTTAACTGTAGTGTATATTTGAAAAAAGTCTATTTTATCATGTTTGTTTGATCAATGTGGTCTTGAAAGAGCTATTTCTACATTACTTTTATTGATGTAGCTCAATGCTTATTCAAGTATGGTAAACCGTTTTTATTTAATATTTATTCATTTATTACAAACTAATAGTTTAGGTTAACTGACAAAACATTGTTTACAGTGTTATGCAGGACCTTGTCATGCCAGTAATCTTATGCGCATAAAAGATATTGGGGGAAATAGTTTTTTTTCTATTAGGCTGAACTGTTTTCAATGAGCTTATTGTCATCCATTCTGGCATTGCCTTATTCGTGAGGAATACATGGTTAGAATTTGGCAACAACAAATAAAGCTACATATCTCAGAAGGCAGCATAAGGTTGCTGCCTACCATTTGAAACCACCTTTGTGATGCCTTAAAATCATGTCTAGGTTGGCAGCTCACAAGGTTTCAGAACAGCTAAGGTCTGTCTACATATGGAAGGTCAAAACAACACGTCTTGCATCTCCGAATTTGCATTTTATTTCAACCTTGGCAAATCAATGCTAGATCTGGACGTAATATATTATGTGAGATCAATTATTTCCTTCTCTGGCTTTCTCGGTAGAACCCCGAGGTGTGTTCCCCGCCCAGGCGCAGAGAGCGTGCCGGCAAGGTTGATTGATAACCTCCCTCTCACCGCAGCACTCATCCCTCGCCTGCCCTGCGGTTTCTCAGCTCCGTGGACTGGACTTCCTCTGGGTAAGACAGAGATGGCGGGGGCCCATTAGCAGGCCCCTCACGCAGGTGTCGTCAGAGCCTCATGCTGTGCAGCGGGCTGGATTCACCTTGCCTTTGGAGGAGAGAGCACTAGACAGAGAAACAACAAGGTTAGGAACGATGCAAGGGGAGGTTGAACAGTAAATTTATTTAACCCTGCAAGCACAAATATTGCTGGAGTACTTAAGGGTTTTCTACAGGATTAGAAATGCTGTAAATAATTTGGCAAACAATACTATTTTATTCAACCCCCCACTCCCCCGCACTCCCACTACCCCCACCGTCTTTCCTAACAAAATTGCAAACCTCTTTTTTATTTACTATATACTGTATTATTCACTATGTTTTATTATTTATAACTTATTTATTATTTATATTTTTTTGAAAGAAGTCTCTTATGCTCACCAAGGCTGAATTTTTTTTTGTTCAAAAATATGGAAAAATGTAATTACTTCAATAAGCTCATTGTTTCTGCCACAAATTAATTCATTGTTAGCTAACTGCGTGATTTGTATGTACATTTCTGAAAATACATTACTACCTCTGATCAGGCCAGCTGACAGTCTTGCCTGGGCCCGGGACAAGATAATCTTAGATGGGCCCCCCCACGCCCAGATCTCTCCTTTTTTCTAACCACTTTACAGCAGTCTTCCACATTTTTTAAATATTTTTTTTATAAAACACCATATAGCCTACTTTTACCCAAACTGAATAATAAAAACACGTTTAAATGGGTACATTTTCTATAAATGTCTTCATTTTCTTTTCTGACATATAGCCTATACTGCAGTTCTTGTTAAAACACACTAGACATGCAAAATCTGTGCATTTTGGGCACTTTTTGTGTGAAATCATATTTATTTTTTGTCCATCAAAAGTGTGCTTTCACTTTTAATTAAGCATGAGCAGCGCAGCAAAAATAGACTCGGATCTGGCCCATTATCTGTTCACCGATTTTTTATTTCTCATCTCCATAAATATATCTAGTACAGTAAAGCTAATGCAAAGGCTAGAAATCAATGAATTCTTTGCTAATACTTCCTCGTCATCATGGAGAGCGCAGCTTTCTCCTTTCCATAAGCGCTTGCTCTCCCGTGGCGTCTGTCGTTGCTATGCAACAATGAACTTGTAAAAACGAGCGCGCCGCGTCGCTATTATGAGCTAATATCCAAAATATTTCCATATGTGGCTCTTTCCTCCTTTCTTATCAACAAGTGGATTTACAGCCACCACATCAGCAGCGCCGCCGGTCGCCATGTCTCAGCGCTTTTATGAAGAGGACGCAACTGCACGCGCTTCGGGAATGCACGCGCATCAAGTACCGGGTTTGAGCCACTATTTCAAGGACAATTAGGAAGAAAACAAATAAAAAGCTTTTATGTAACTCAAATATTAGATATTCTTTCCACAAATATGCCTATTTTATTTATTTTTTAACAATTATTCCATAATTTAATAAGGGCCCAGTTCTGGGCCCCCCCCCTATCCTGGGCCCGGGACAACAGACCCGTTTGTCCCCCCCTGTCGGCGGGCCTGCCTCTGATAACAGATCACTTTAAAGCTACAGTCCGCAGTTTTTCCTCTTTGTCACCATCTCTGTTCGAAATCTGCAATTGCAGTTATTTGCGGAATTATCAACTTTACGTGGGTTGTAAATCGGCATGAAACAGCGCGGATGAACACAGTGTTTTGAGGCGAGTGCTGCTGTCAGTCACCGCGCTGTGTGGATACTGTCATTCAGAATCACAGATTCACTTTTTGAAAGTTTGACCGACATAAGAATTTTCACCGGAAAATATCTTCTGAACAAGTAAGTAACATCCATTTTTGTTCTGATCAACTAAGGGGGAAAAAGCATTCGACATGACAAGCGATCGTTAGATTTAATCAACGCAATTTACAGGAACCGTGCAAATTATAGCATACTTTGTTCTCAAATTGTTCATGTTAACAACATCAGGATTGCGTGACTAACGTTGCATTTAATGTGTTTTATTACCTGTGTAGTTCAGAATTCATATTCTCCATAATAGCTAAACGAGAAAGGCACAACAAGGAAACTCCATAACTGTGTGAATTAAGAAAACAGTGGTACTGTGATTGAACTATTGAAATGTCTTACTTGTTAAGCAGAAAAAAGTGGTCTATTCTTCCGTTTTGAACTCTTCAAAACACGCAGTTCACGCACCTTTCAAAAGTCCCGCTGATGTTTATCCTTGTGTTCGCATGAGACGGTTAATTTCTTTCTCTTTCTCTAGCCACCTTAAATCCGAAGTACGAAGTCTTTTGGGTTTTATAACTGCTGAATCTCCAGTTGACTCTGATGATTGTTGTTTGGATCTTTTTCGGATCCGCCATAAGTTTAATTATGTAAAGTGCTGCGAGAAAAGCCTTATACAACTCAACATCATCTCACGCGCAGTATAGCCGGAGTTTACAGCCGAAACTCCTTCTTTATGTGTACGGATGTGACGTAATGACGCAAAGACATGCTCGAATTTCCCGCGGAAACCCACCAGTACCACTGGAATTAAAATCATTATTACAAGCTAACCGTTTTGAATCTAGCTATGGCAAGCAGATAGATTTGAACACTGGCTGAAGATGTTTTTTTTTAAATAATTATTTTGGATTATTTTTAACTTAAAAAAATTACGGACAGCAGCTTTAAATTGTAATATGCATTTTCTGTAAAGCTGCTTTGAAACGATATGTACTGTGAAAAGCACTTTACAAATAAATGTGAATTGAATTGGGGGGAAAAAAACATTAATATTGTCAAATACTATTACAATTTTAATTTATAATTTATTCATGTGATGGCAAAGCTGAATTTTCAGCATCATTTCTCCAGGCATCAGTACATGATCCTTACAGAAATGATTCTAATATGCTGATTTGCTGCTCAGATATTATCAGTTATTAATGGTGCTCAATTATTAATAATGGTTCTCATTTTTCTCAGGATTCTTTGATGATTGAAAAATGTTAAGACATATGATTAATTATTCTTCCTCTAGACATACCGCTGATCCATAGGGCCAAAAATTTTTGTTTCATCGCTCCACAGAACAGAATCCCAAAATTTCTGTGGCTTATTTATATGATTTTGAGCAAATTGGAGATTACATTTCTTGTGCTTTTGGGTCAGTAGTGGTGTACGTCTTGGAGTTCTGGCATGGACACCACATGCGTTTAGTACGCGCCTTATTGTGCAAACTGAAACCTCAGTGCCTGTTGCCACCCAGTCTTGCTGCAGGTCTTTTGCAGTCCCTCAAGGGTTTTTCTGAACCTGCCTTCTCAGAAATCTGGCTCCAGCCGTCGATAGCTTCCTTTTTCTGCCCCGTCCAGTTAGTGTAACCACTGTTCCTTTAAATTTGAACTTGCGAACTGTGCTTCTTACAGTGTCTAGGAACATTTAGTGCCTTCGCTATCTTTTTGTATCCTGTTCCTTGTTTGTGAAGGGCAATGATATTATCATCTCTAAATTTTTGGACCATTCTTTTGACTTAGCCATATTTCTTACATGCAGTCAAATGTGACACTCAACACACCTAGCCAGTTCATAGCTCAAACACAACTGGTTCAACTAATGAAGCCCTTGATTAGTTGCATCAGGTGTGCTTGAGACAACACCTGTTTTGCAGATTTGTGCTGTTGTGAGGAATTCTATTCAGGGAGTTTAATAATTTTGAGACTGCAGAAGTCATTAAAAGTTTCATTTTCAGTTGATTTTGGGGAAACCACTTGAAGCATTTTTGTGTTGAGCTATTTCAATTATTTTTGTTTGATTTTTTTTTTTCATTGAAAACAGCTGAAAGTCTGTCAATTTTTCCAATAAGCCTGATCTGCAATGGGGGTTGAACATTTTTGATTACAACTGTATAGTGTTACAAAAGATTTCTCTTTCAAATAAACGATGTTCTTGATTCTGCACATTTATAGACAGACAGATAGACAGACAGACACACATAGTTTGCTGCAGAATGTCGAGATTCATTGTGGCTCGTGATTGATTTGTGGCAGCACTGTAAATTAGCACTATTTTATAAACGATCTAGCACAGTGTTGTGCAATTTTAGACCTAAATTGTTTTTTATAATGTGATATGGCACAATTAGGATATCCATTAAAATTTAATTGCACAAAAGAAGTATTTCAGACCCGTACCCCGTGATATAATGATAAACAGAAAGAAAATGGGTAACGCCATGTGGCCTGTGGCGCTTATTGAATCTCTAAATAGAAATAAAGCCACGTAGCAGGCAGATCTTTACTCGTGCTGCAATTAAGACCTGTATCGATCCCCTCCCTATTACATTAAAACCATGCAGGGCTATAATTTAATCCATTTCAAGTTAATGTCCCTAAGAACACACCGTACATAATCGTCAACATGACTAATTGTACCATGCCTCGCAAATAAACCACAGAGGCCCTATCATCCCAGCAGCTGATTACAGCGGGCTGATATATGAACTGACCTTGTGTAACAGAGATCCGGTTTACAAATTCTGAGTTAAAACTCTTGTTGCAGACTCAGTTAGCAGGCCAAAAATCATCGTAAAAGAATAAAATTGACCTAGGGCTCTGACACCCTTTTCTCATAGTGGAAGCTCAGAGTACATGGGTCTCAGAAAGGCTTATCAGAACAGAAGAGGTAAGAATGAAGAGGGGATTATGGGTGCTTAGGTCTTCACTACGGATGGGAATTTTATGGAATTTAACTAACTCTGATTCCAATTCCATTTAGAGACCAAATGAAATCTCTCGACAAGTGCAGTTTTCTGTATTGACAAAATTAATTGTTCAAATTAGCTTTTATTAAGTATCAATTGGAAGTGATTTTCCACTTTTGTGAGTGGAATAGTTTTATGAACTTTTCCGAAGGATTTTTTTCCTAACTATATAAAAAACAAAGCATGCCACACATTTATGTTAAATCTCAGGCTGACAGTTATGGCTGTAAATGAAAAAATTTAATGCACAAGATATTTTAAATAGGGAATATTTGTGTCTTTTGGTGGATTTTTTGCACCAAAAAAAAAGCTGTTTCGTATAAATGCTGTTCTTTTTAACTCAATTATGGTTTCCATAATAATATTAAGCAGATCAAATGTTTTCAAAAGTCCTGTTTAATGTTTGTTTATTTTTTCTCTCTCTCATATTCTTTCGCATTAGTAGATGAAAGTTGAGGAAGTTGGTTTGGTTACACTTTATTTCGATTGTCACTTTAGACGTTCTACTAATTGTAAGTAACTTTTCAACTACATGTCAACTAACTCTCATTAGAGTATTAGTATATTATAGTAGACTGACAGTAGACTGTTAGGTTATGGTTAGGTGTTAGGGTTCGGGTTAGGAGAATAAGTTGACTTGTAGTCGCCAAGTTACTTATAGTCTGTTGGGGGACCAACAAAATAAAGTGTTAGCAGATATTAAGCTGACAGTCTACTAATACTTTAATGACAGTTAGTTGACATGTAGTTGAAAAGTTACTTATAGTTAGTAGAATGTCTAAAGTGGACAATCGAAATAAAGTGTTACCAGCTGCAAATCTGTGTGAAGCCATTAAAAAAAAAAAAAAAACGTTTTTGCAGTTATCCAAGGCAAATGCATTAATGAAGCAAAACATAATGGGACTGATATTGAAATTCATATCTTGTGTCATGGAACGGATTAAGGAAAAAGGTCATTGCTTTGATAAGAAAGAATAAAAGCTATCAAAGTCACATTCATCTTACCAGAATCCTAACAGGGAAGGGTCAACATAGAGGCCAAGCTCTCCAGTAGATAAAAACACTCTACATGGAGATAAAAACTCTTTTAAATGGAAATGTTCTAAGAGACACATGAAAGATAAATGTAATAAATACATAATATTTATGCAACTAGATTATTTTGCATTTCAAAAGAAAATTAGTGGTGCTTTTCCAGTGCAAAACTTGCTATGTTAGGCTGTATATGGTTGCTTTGCCATAGCTAAGGTGGCTAAGGCTTCTTCAGTGTAAGTCTTTCTAAGTACTCTGTAAGTTGTAAGTAGTCTGCCAGGCTGAAATCATTCACCTAGAAAAATAATCACACCTCTCACCAACAAGCCGCATGATTTGAGACGTCATTCTGTAGTGAAAACGGTCCAGAATAGGGCTGCAGTAAAGTCAGATATTTAAGATAAAACCACTTAAATGCTCTTAGAATCCTCCGGATAGATCTGTCAAAGATTCAGTGTGAATGTTGGCTTTAGCTCCATCAAAATATAATCTGAAAGGTTTTTGAGCTGCTGTGGTTAGCTCTTAGTACACACAGACCCAAAACAAGCTATTACGGAGATACAAGAAATGGATCCTCATTTCAAGTCTTGACAATGTCTCAATTATTCGAAAATGACTCACCATATAAGCCAAATTACATCAATTACATCCAATAGCATGGCCAAATGAAAGCATTTAATGTAGAGTTTTACATTTGGCAAAATAAGAGAAGGTATATCTGCTGGGATGAAGCCACAACACCGTTTAATTGCTCTAACTTGTATAGTTTTTTTGGCTGTAAACACAATTAACATGTTCTGACAAACAATCTAACTTTGGTGACATTTTCTAACAACATGGCAGTTTGCGAAGAATGAGTTAATGGGAAGAACTGTTATTCAAAACAGTCCATTAAAGATGAAAATTGCTTGAAATGTAAAATGACTGCTTTATGATCCCATGTCAGCGACTAAAGAAGTACAATACAGATTTTTTTTTTTTTTTTTTTACTGCATAATTATTACATGTCCTCTTAATCTTTCTGTCTGTCATTCGTTCAATCAGCAGAATATCTGTCTGTCTGTCTATCTATTTATCATTGTTCAAGTAGCAGAATCTGTCTGTCTGTCTGTCTAGTTCATTCATTCATTCATTCAGCAGAATTTATCTATCTTTCTGTCTGTCTGACTTGGCTAAGTGTTAGTTTTGATTGAGGATCATTCTCAAGCATATTCTCATTTGAGTCTTTCAGAGGAGTTGATAACTGATGATACATTACTTTACTCATAGTCAGGCTTCTCATTACTCAGTGAATACATTAATTAGTTTCTCTCCCTACAGTTACCTGCAAAGCTGGTGAGATTTCACTCAGATTTGATGGTGGCTCAAGGTGACGTGGCGTCTGTTTCTTTAAAAGGTCGGTCCAGGGGAGTTCACACGTGTGGTTTCCTGTGTGGGTGGTGTATATTGGTCTCAATATTGAGACTGATTGAGGTTGGCGACCGGCGACCCCCCCCCCAGAGAACAGAATTGAATTGAATGAGGGAAAGGCCAAATCTGATTCAGCCCATTAAATCTTACAAATGATAGCTACATACGCTTCCTAATGGAGGTGTTGCTGTGAGAGAGAAATGACCATGAGTCACTCACACCTCCACTGAAGATATTCTGTGACTCATCTATACAATAGAAATCAAAGTAATGCTTTTGTTTAGAGTAGATGTCTTATTTATGCTCTTAACGAGTTACCCTCTAATGCCTGTGTCTTGTTACTTATGAGCTTACTTGCATAATCATATAAGCATTATGAGTGTCTCATAAGGAGCTTATATGTTAATCACAATGTACTGTTTGTGCGTCCACTCTTTGGAATAACTTTTACTCTTTTGATAGGTTGGAAGTCGTCAAGATGGAACAATTACTGAGTTTAAAGGTGCAATAATACTTTTTTTATAATTTACTTATTATTTCATCTTTCAAAATTCTCCTTTTGTGTTCTGCAGAAATAAATGACAGCATACAGGGTTGGAACAAAATGATGGTGAGTAAAATATGACAATTTTATTTTTTTGAGTGAAGTATCCTTTTACACTCCTTGATTTAAAGCAGGGGTCTCAAGCTCAAATTACATGAGGACCATTAGTCAGTTGTTGGTGAACAGCTTCACCAATTACAAGGGTTTTTACCTCCACATATTTTTATTCAGATATTGCCACAGTTGTACATTTAGTGTACAACTTATTTCACATGTGCACACTATAGATTTTTCGACAGATGTGAGCAAGCAGACTTGTTTCTGAAAAAACAAAGGGTCGTTCCAAACCCATAGAACTTTATTTTCTTCTATGGAGCACTTAAAGTACATTTTTAAGAATATTCTGGTCATTCTTTTAAATATAATGAAAGTAAGGCCTAGTGTGGTCAAGCTCCAAAAAATTATCATAAAATGTGCCCATATCAAAATATTTGTCCATCCTCTATTCTAGTGCTTATAAAATATGATAACTTTGTTTGTTGTACAGATGAGGGTTATTATCATTAAAAACTCAAATTACTTAAAAAAAAAAAAAAAAACTTAAATGAAATAAAATAAAATATAAAACAACTTTTATTTCAGCTAAGGCAACATTTCCCATTTTCTTGAACTACTAAAATGACTAAAACTAAATAAACTCAAATGAAAATTTAATGAAAACCATATAAATTTTTTTTTAAGAGAAAAACACGTAACAAAATCACTTCTTGAAATAAATTTTAAATTAAACATACCAAATCATAGTCTATACATAACATAGTCTAATCATAGTCGTAGTCATCCCAATTTAAAATCCTACACTGACAATCCTAAGTGAAGTCCCTATTATCTTGATGGTTCTACAGATAATCTTATCAGATTTCCCTGTGGTGTGAGGTGTGTTAAGAGTGAAGAACATCGGAGCCGCCCCGATCGTGAATTGGCACACCACACACTATAGGAGCAAAACTGTTAAAGGAGCTGTATGTAAGAAATGTATTTCAATTAATCATAAAATGGCCCTGATATGTCACTAGACATTAAGAAATCATGTTCATTTCAAATACTTATATCACTGACAACAGTAGTCCGGCCAGGATATTGTCATTTAAAAAGTGAAGTTGCAGCCCTCAACTGATGTTGATGTTGTCATGTTGTGTTTTGGTCTGATGCTCCACCCTCCACCGATCTACCAATCACGAAGTCAGTAGTGTTGCGGCATCCGGGTTGCCAGGATTTTTTGTCCTCATGTTTGTGGTCTCTCACATTTTGAAAATCTTATAAGATTTTAATATCTTTTGGTGTGACCCCAGCACAATTCCTGTAATTATGTACGCCAGGCTTTGCACAAAACTATAGTAAGGCTTTGAAGGCTTTAAATATTGTGCTAAAGTTATATCTTTTATGATACTTTTGTAGTCCCTTTTGAAGCTTGAAAGCTCACTCGTTCATTGTTATTGCAGAGATAAAAGAATCTTCACTTTTTCCTTTTGCATCTACATGAGAGTGATTAAATGATGACAGAACTTTCATTTTTGGTTGAACTATCTCTTTAAGTAGTTCAAAGGAAATTTCAACCGCTGATGTAGACAAATCTGGGAGATTAATGCTTGTAGGACAGCAACCCTCTCCACTGCAGATCCTCAGTACAGACACTGCCAGATGAAGATGATGTGTGTTCATACAGAGGCACTGGAGACAAATTAAGGACGTTTTTTCCTTTGTGCTGGAACTGAATTAATCGCTTGTCTCCAAATGAGCAGCGTTGCAGCCCAATACTCAGGGTGCTTTTGTCGTCACTATCTGGGGCAGCAGCCACCACACGCTTGACTGCTCCGCCAGCGCCTCCCGCGTGCCCCGCTGTGACTCACACAGGGGCGAAGAGTGTGTGTGTGTGTGTGTGAACATGCCAGAGAAAAACAAATCTTGCACAATGCCTGTTTGTCACTTGAGGAGAAAGGAACAGACTGGCCAAAAGGTGTGTGCTTGTGTTGGTGTGTGTGAGACTGAGAGTGACTTTTATAGAAGGTTTCTGCATCGCAATAACAGGATGAAATATCTTTTATGAGCTTGTTTTGCAGCATGCATCTTTGATTGTACTGTGACTGAAGGTCATTCAGACAGACATGCTGCTCTGTTTGGTTTGACTTGAATATGCATTATGAATATTCTTTTATTGGAGTGTTTTCCAAGTGCAGTGACAGAAACTTCTTTATGAGGAATTCAAAGCAATGATCCAACAGCAATGCACCTTTTTCTTATCAACTCCACTGTTTATCATTCTTATGTTGCTCTATGGTTCTTTGGGAATTAAAAAGTTATTTTAAAAGTATATTAAGAGTTATTTAGATCAGAGAAGATGTATTGGTTTTCTAAAGAACTAGAGAATTTAAAATTCTGGCTCTTTCTCAAAATATGTCCTTGAATTTTCAGACTTGAAAGGGTTTAGAATTTTCAGCAAAAAAAAAAAAAAAAAAAGAAGGCACAATTCTATAGCCTAATATTCTATTAAACATTAAATAGTTTGACTTTTTTTAAACCTATTTTCTTACCTACCTCAAAAAAGAAAAATTTGAATACAAATAACAGAATTTTATAACCTCATATTTAATGAAATAAGAAATATTTTACTGTGTTGATTGAGTAGTGGAAAGAGTTCAAAAATTGTGCAACGAAGCAAACCAAAATAATACAAATCATTCAAAAACAATGTTTATCCCTTTATTTCATGCCATTGATCTTGTCAACATTAAAAACTAGAAATAAAATATTAAAATACTAGTTGTCCCTAAAGATGTTATATATTCTTCTCAATTCTATTCTTCTCTATGAGAACTGACCTGAACTGAATTAAAAAAGTCAGTATGTTTTGAGGTTATAAATAATCATGGATCCAGATTCTCCTATATCAGCCGTCTACTTCTTATGTCTATTGCCCAGTATGAGTTTATTAAACAGAAACCAGAGGAATCTTCACACACAGCTCTGTAAGACTTTCCCCGGTTCATTAGGCAAAATGGACAAAAATAGAAATGGCTATCTACTTTTTCCATCAGTTTCTTCAATTATTTTTGCACTTCTGTCAGGATTGATTGGCAGTCGTGGCTCAAGGTGGACTGTGAACACAATGTAAACGTGTCAATATAAAATCCAATTTTTGAGACGCACTTTCTCCATTGCATTATGGATATTATAACCACAGTTTTGACAGATCTACTATTTTCCACCGAAGAAAAGGTGGTTCAGGGCTGGATGATTTGGAACCGTGTGCCGGTTTTGAGAGAGGTTTATAAATCTGCCGGCCAGAGTGCATTTTGGCCAAAAGGGGTTTCTCTGTGCTGCGAAAAGGAGCTTCTTCCCTGACTGTAGGGTGCCAGACCTGGAGGGGAAGGGCCTGCTGTGAGAAGATTAGTGCTTTCACTTTGGACCCTATTTCAAAGCCCCGTCCCTCCCAGCTACAGATTCACTGCCAGTTCAGCGCTGATCCACAAGTCCCAGAGCTTTACAGCTGCAAGATTAATCAATACCGGGCTTCTATGATTCTGAACTCTACCTCTTCTACGAGTCACCTCTTCACCTCTTCAGAGAGCTGCTCTTGGAGGGCACTTTGTGTTAAGGTTGGTGGTATATGGTACACACAGACCTATGCAATTTCAAACTAATTTCAGGTGCTGACACATGTTTGGAAATGCATTGTAGTGTACTGTAAATGCTAATCATATCTGATGCATCCCATTCAAAAGTAAAATTGGCATCACCTTACTTTTCAGTAAAAACAACATCAGAATGACTTCACAGAACATCTTCAGTATTCTGCAGTGACAATTTGGATTAAAGCATCTGGTGTCAGTTTAATACAAGTACTTGAATAAAATAACATTAAGCTTGAAAAATCAAACAAGTTTGCATTAAAGTATGCTACATTTGATAGTGATGTGATTTCTTTTGTCTTTCTTGCACTTAATCACAACTGTTTGCACAACTGTTTTCAACATTGATTATAAGAAATGTTACTTAATGAGCAAATCAGCATATTAGAATGATTTAATAAGGATCATGTGACACTGAAGACTAAATTATGCTGAAGATTCAACTTAGTCATCACATTATATATTAAAAAAATTTTCACTGTAATAATATTTTACAATATTTTTCTGTGTTTTTGATTTTTGTATTTTACAGCCTTAGTGAGATTTTTTTCAAAAGCTCACTTGTGGCGAATAGCCTACATTTTCATCTCATAAACTATGACAGAAGCACAATTACTTAATAAATAGTTTATTTTCTTCAAGATGCCATGTGACTGAATCATTTACTAAATGATTGGCTACTTCATTTCTAGTTTGCTCCGATTTCCCTTGAAGTGACAAATTGTTTTTACATTATTCTGCCCTACACTCAACAAAATCTGATCACAGGACATGCATTTGAGACACGTTAATACCAAGTTTAAACAGTTAGGTGTCTCATCAAATCACCTGAGATAGCTACCCTGTCCCGATGTAAATTCAGCAGATGAAAACCTCTGTCAGACAAGTAATCCGCAACGCCTAAATCAGGACTAACATGCTGTTTTGCCTTCTGGCATCTAAACTTTTGCATTCAGTGCAACGGCCTGGAGATTGAGCGAGGAGAAAGATGATTGGGTCTTGTTCGTGTCTGTGGTGGTTGGTGCAGAGATTGCTGGTGTTCTTCCTCTGTTTGCTGCAGTGAGGTTGACACTGATAAAGTGGACTTTGCTCTCGTCTCTCCAGGGAAACGGGAGGGCACGGAAAGAAATGCTGTCTGGGTAGCTAACACAGATCTCTGCTGTGTTGAGACTACAAGCCTCATGTAAAACATTGAGTTCTAAAGATCATGTGCTGCAGTTTTGCATACCCTCGTTAAAACAAACAACCTGTGCCAAAAAGTATTTAAAATACATTTATTTTATATTAAGCATACTACAACTCATTAATATATTTACTGCATATTTCTTGAGACTTACAGGTATAAATATTATAATTAAACTTGGAGTAGGCCTACTTCTTTATTACATAATGCACAGTTCTTAATATTAAGCCTAAAATGTGTTTTAATATTACTTTTAGTAATATGATCACTGTATAGACCTTATGCGCCAGAGAAACGAGGGCGCAGCCATCTTTAGAAACTTGCGGTCGCTCTGTATATTTCTATATCGCTGTCGAGGAGTAATTAGCTTTTGAAGTGGATTTGCTTAATGTAAAGTTTAACGAAAGTTATCATGAGGATTGTAATGTTTAAAGCAGATGACTTAACAAATGTCAGTAGACGGGGAAGATTTTAAAACGAGCCGTTCATTCATAAATACGCAAGATCGCTGTGAAAATACAGATTGGAAGACAAAAGACAAACGAGCGCAGCGCTGAAAAGGGGCGGGGCTACATAAGGCCTGAGTCTACTGGGTGGTTGCCCTGCACGCTTAATAAACAAATTACAGCTGGTTCAAAACGCAGCAGCTCGAGTTCTTACCAGAATCAGGAAGTATGACCATATTAGCCCGGTTCTGTCAACACTGCATTGGATCCCTATTAAACATTGTATACATTTTAAAATATAACTGATTACTTACAAAGCACTAAATGGTTTAGCTCCGCCGTACTTGAGCGAGCTCTTAACGCATTATAGTCCTTCATGTCTATTGCGATCTCAAAATTCCGGCCAGTTAATAATACCTAGAATATCAAAATCGACTGCTGGCGGTAGATCCTTTTCCTATTTAGCACCAAAACTTTGGAACAGTCTTCCTACCATTGTCCGGGAAGCAGACACTCTGTCAGTTCAAAGCTCGATTAAAGACACATCTCTTTGACCTAGCATTCACATACATTATCGACTTCTATAACTCAATGTTAGGCTTCATAGATTAGTTCAGCAGGAACATGGGAACACTTCCCTTAAATCCTGATGTACTCGTTACATCATGAGAAAAATGGCATCTACGCTAATTTTAGTGTCTTTGTTTATCCCGAGGTTTTCCCGCAGCCTGCCGTATTCAGGCCGTATCCAGATCTGACGACGGATCTTCGCCTGGACCCGATGACAATGCTGTACTGAAGTGCCAACTAGCCTCTCCCTATGGAGGATCCCTTTACCACTCTACAGATAAAGCGTTGTGGGAAAATTCGGTTCACGTACCTACCCCGAAGTGATAAAATAAAATAAAATTCTGTATCAAAACAAAAAGGCAAGACAAGTAGTTTGTTAAGGTATGGTTTGTAGGGAATTACAAACCTGCGCACATATATTCAAACGCACATAACTATGGAATAAAATCTTAATGCGCATGTGAACGCCATCGGCGTTTGTCACAGATTCGCGTTTAAAGTCTGTTTAGAGAGAACGGCGTCGTCTAGTTTAATAACAAATGATCATTTCGACGGAAGTGAATCAATCAAAACTAACTTTAGCTGGAAAATAACATTATTCAAGAACCGCTATAAAGCCAAAACAATCTCTGTTGCCTTAAATTATATGTTTATCGCTGTGAAGCTGCTTTGAAACAATCTGCATTGTTAAAAGCGCCGTATAAATGAAGATGACTTGACTTGACGTGGTTTATTTTCCCTTTTCTGTTGTTTTATAGAGAAGAGCTACGTGAAGTTTCTTCAGAATTTCTCCTTTGGTGTTCCAAGAAAAAATAACAGCCTATAAATTTGGAACAACAAGAGGGTGAGTAAAGAATGATATAATTTTTTTTTTTTTGGTGAACTGTTCCATTAAACAAGTCATTAGGCTGAATTATTGTACCTAATTGTCTGTGTATCTGGGAAACAACTGAGAAAGTATGCGGTTGTGATATTTTACACCTCTGTTTGTACCCCCTTATGGTGATCCATAGAAGATTATATGAGACAGGACTAGTTTAGATTCAGTTCCGCTGTGGTCACTGCACTGTGATCAATCAGTCAACATAAATACACTCTCAAGGCGGTTTACGTCTGTCTCCAAGGATACAGCAGAAAACACTGTAGTACAGACAGCACGTTTTTTGTTTTTGGCAGAGAATGAGCACAGATGCTGAAAGCTTTCTTCATAACTTTTTTATAAAGACAGGTCATGAGATGATTACATATTTAAAATTTGGTTCCATATTGTTGTTCCATAAATGTACTGAAATGCATGTATTTTTCAGGATTCAAGAATATGGGTGTTCTATTAAAGTTCTAGTTTCTAAATTTCCTTTCCAGCAAAGGTCCAGAACTTCATATATTTCATCATAACTATTTCAGGATTTGTAAAATACATATTGACTCATACATATACGTATTGACTAAGCCTAACGTTCAAATGGTTGCGGTCAGTACGATGTTTTTTTTATTATTATTATTATTCAGCAAGGACAAATTAAATTGATTAAAAGTGACAGAGACTTTTACATTGTTACACAAACAATCTATTTCAAATAAATGCTGTTCTTTTGAACTTTCTATTAATCAAAGAATCCTGATTTTAAAAAAAATTATCACTGAAAAATTTTCCACAAAAAATAAAGTAGCACAACTGTTTACAACATGGACTGGAGTAAGGGTTCCTGACAATTCTACTTTGCCATCATAGTAATAAATTAACATTTAAAATATATTTAAACAGTTATTTTACATTTCAATACTGTTTCACAATATTACTGTAAATGCATTATTACTGTATTTTTGATCAAAAAAATCCAGCCTTGGGGAGCCATAAGAGACTTCTTTCAAAAACATTTTTAAAAATCGGTAACACTTTACAATAAGGTTCCATTAGTTGAGGTTAGTTGATGCATTAACCGTTCTTATTCATCTTTGTTAACATAATTAATAAAAATAGAACTGTTAGTTCATTTAGTAATATTAACAGATACAACTTTTGATCATGTATAAGTAAATGTTGAGATTAACATTAACTGAGATTAATAAATGCTTTAGAAATATTTTTCATAGTTAGTTCATGTTAACTAATGTAGTTATTAATGTAAGCAAATTAAACCTTATTGTAAAGTGTTAAAAAAAATCTCTATTTTGTCTCTATTTGTCTTTATATATGAAAGTTGAGGCCTGCCACTTCATTTTGTACTGAAGATAATACATTAAGTTTACAGTTACATTATGTGAATTTATGAGAAAAGATTTGTGCTCCACATGGAACCAATCATGGGTCTGGATCTAGACCTCTAATTAGTACTAGGTTGTGTTGCAGTAAACAAAAACAAAAAATGTGGAAACGTGGTGTATGGCCATTGATGCAAAACTTCCTCTGTAATTAGTTGCCTTTAAAAGGAAAGGGAAGTTTCTTCACTGGAATATTACAAACATCACCATGATTTTTCTCATTCCTGAGGAGTCTGTCATGCAGGTTGCCTTCCAAGAGCAAAATTGTATTGCTTTGTCTTCTCAAATTCCTTAGGAGGAATAAAAATGGACACAAATGAGACAATTGTTGACTTGCAGTAAGTGCTATAAAAATGAATGTGGATGGCATATAAGAATATTGAGAAATACTGGAGTTCATATCAAGATCTTTAGTATCTGGATTAATTTTAGCACAGTTTGAGATATCCTCTTAAACATTGGTGTTTTTTTTCAGGAGAAACATCTTCTGATAAGTCTTCATTTGCTCTTAAAATTTCAAAGAAATCTAAGTGAAAAGGTTCAGATCCTGTATTAAAGAGAACTCATTAGCAATTTTGAGTTTTTAAGCATGGTGCATCTGCTTTGTGCATCGATTCTACACCTGAAAACGTATTTGTTTGTGCAAAAGAGGTGCGGTTTGGGTCATAAAATTCACAGGCATGAATTTTCATGTTTTAACGATGGAAATAATGAGTGCAGGAACACTCTGTGTCGATCAACAATCCGCGCTGGAGTGTCAATCTAACTTTTCCAGCAGCGTTCTGGGCCACATTATCCTCATAAAGCACATGATTGACAGGTGACGGAGGTGGCTTCTTCTTTGCCCGTGGGCACAGAACCTGTGGGAGTCATTGATAAACACTCGGTTTGACTGCCGAGGTCAGCTTTCTGCAGCTAGATTGACTGCAAGCCTGATGAGGGATTGCATTTCACGTGTCCAATAGATGAGTTGGAGTAGACTAAACAAACAAACTGGAAAATGTGTGTGTGCACGATTCGCACATGGAGAATAATGATATCATTTGCTTCTGTTGACGTCTCTGTTGTGTTTAAGAAGCCATTATTGAAAAATCCTATCGGTCTAAGCTTTTCCCTCTGGAGGAAATCGGTCCCGTCGGTGGGTTTTCAAAGAAAGCTGAGGGGGCAAAGAAAATGTTTGCTATACGCTTTTGCTCTGGTTCTACAGGTCTGATGTGTTGCATAAGCTATTAGACATTACAGACCTTAAAAGGCAACAGAACAGAGCTAGAGAGGGTATTCATAATTCCTGCAATCGTGCACTTGGCCATCAGACAGAATAACTTTAAAATAACCATGAGCTGATATACTGTATGTATATATTTATATATACATGCTCACTTGCTAAAAATACTAAATATTACTTTGAAGTCACTTCCATAGCAACAACCATGAAATGTTGTTGTTTTTCAGTGGTAGCTATGAATCCTGATATGAACCTCAGAGACACGCTGCAGCAGTTCTTATCCAAATAAAGGCATTGTAGCATGACTTGCACGGCACCTGGCATGAACAGGCACACCCAATGTTCTGTTTTCCTTATTAAAAAAAAGCAAATAACAGCTCATTTACGACATTCACTCGCCGGTTGGGTTGTTTATTGCTGTACCCTCAAGCACTTGGTGTTCTGATTAAACAATGTCGGATGGATATCAACTTCCTCAATGTGTCAAGACATGGATCAAAGTATACTGACAGCAGGATTCCACAACAGTGCTGCTTCGTATGATGACAAGTGGCTCTAAATTAGCATTTCCTGAAAGGAACAATGGTGCTTGCTTCTGTGTTATGATGACGTCTTTGCAATGTAATGTTGCCTGATAGATAAGCCATGTGAATGCATACTTTATTTAAACTTGTTGCATGCACCGTTCCCTTCAAAAGTGTGCCAGAGTGTAATGTATTGTAACTTCAATATCGAAGCACTGATGTTTGGTTTGGTGTACTTGCATGAAGTATGTTTCTGACCTAATGATACATTCATGTCGTGAGATAATTCTATTCTTTAAAGTTATTGGGATCAGTTCACATCATCGACGGAAAGCTCTCAGATTTCATCAAAAAAATCTTCATTTGTATTCCAAAGATGAACGAACGTCTTACGGGTTTGGAGGACATGAGAGTGCAGTAATTCATAACAGAATTTGAATTTGTGGGTGAACTAACCCTTTAATGGCTTCAAAATGAGTAGTTGAAAAATGTCTCCCAGGTCTTTTAAGTTTAATGTGAGACTAAATATTCACTATAGGATTCAAATCTCGGCTCTGACCAGTCCAGTACAAAACATGAGCCTGATGAACTTGTCCGCAAGCCATTTCTTAGAAGTCTTTTCAATTTGGACAGAAGCATTGTCTTGTTATAAAATAACATCTGATCATTAGATATACATTTTTCAATCTGGAATATTCTCCTGTACTCCAAAGCATTGAATGGCTTTTCACAGGGAAGTAGCTCACCAATACAAGCAGCTAAAAAGGCTCCCCACACAATGACATGCTTCACTGTGGTAGAGATGCATTTATGATTATGAAAGAAGCTACTTTTTTTACAAAGTAGATATGACTTGGTCTATGTGTGAGGTTTAATGCATATGTTGTGTAAACTGAGTGCTACAGCCTAAACACAGTCGTCACTCTTCTTCATAATTGTAACCATAAAAGTCCAAACCATTACAGAAAGTCCTCTGAGTTTCTAACATAACTGAACATTAAATACTAACATTAACTAACAACATCTTTACATTTAATGAAATACCACTTTAATCCCTAAATTTACCCTCTTAATGCAGTCCCTTGCAAAGCATGCTGGGAACTACCAATGCCCAGTTAGTTGTCAACTAGTTGTGTAGTTTTCACACAAATGAATTAAGTAAACTTCAGTTTTAAATATATTAGGTTGATTGAACACAATTAAATAGTGACAAAATATGAAACAATCGAGTTACTTTTGCTTATTTTAATTAATTGAATTTAACAAGAGGCAATAATCTTTTTTTTTTAGCAGATTTTCGAAGACACTGCTCTGGAGCATCACCGTGCAACTCGTGTTGCATTGAGGTTCATCACTCCACACAACTCTCCTGAACCTGAATCAAACATCCCATATTCTGCCAAAAACTTCATTCTGTCTTTGATGTTATTCTGAGACAGCCATCAAGTGCATTTGCTTAAATGTTGCTAATTTCCTGACCAATAATTTGTGGCTAAGACAAGCTTAGTGTTTAGCCATTTGGGGCTTGGCCCTTTTTTTGCCCAAGAGTCTATTCCCACACTTATTGTTAGAGCATGAACATTTACTATCCTTATGGTTTTATGGGACCATCTGAAAGCTCTTAAGAAACGAAAGAAGGGTTTGGGGTTGTACACTAGGGAATGTATTTGTCTGAATCATCCCACTCTCCGTTTTGGCACTTTTTGCAGTGCATGGTATGGTATTTATTAGAAATCAATTCTGCACTGAGAACCGACTCCACATGTTACGAAAATGATGGATGTCAAATGTGAAATTGATTATTTTTCATTCATGTAGTTATTGTTAGATGATAATGGGAAAATTGGAGGAATTACACAACGGAGGACATTACCTTCACGCGCACTTCATGTAGAAATCTAATTTAGAAAAGACACAGGGGTTGGTCTCAACTGCAGGAATTAATTAAATACTCACAAATGACATGATTACGGTCAGATGATTTTTTACAGAATGTTGAGTCTAAGTCTGTGTTTTGTGTACAGCCAATTATGGCATCATGCTGGATGGTTGTAATTTACTCAAACATTTTTCTCAGGTTGTTTCAAGACTATTTTACATCTTGTCACATACAAGTTAAAAAAACAAATGATTAATTGCCTATTTTCTCCTTAAAATCCCTTTTTGGTCCTGATGCCATTTAAAGTGTCTATGAAGTTAGTACATGAATATAGACAGGCATTTTTGATAAAAAAAAAAAAAAAATCTTGAAAGGAATAGATCATGTAAAATGAAACACTTTTGTCATGACATCATTTTGTTATTTTCCTTAAAAAAAAGAGCTGCTCCTTTCCGTCCCAAAAAAATTATATAAAATAAGTATAGTGCAATTGATGTATGCACTATATTGCACAGTTTTCAAAAGTAATACAACTGAAATTTCCGTTGGTATTTGCTGATAACCCCTTGTCAGAAATTTCAAAACTCAATTTTTCTCTTTGTGAAAGAAAAAACAGAGGTTTGGAACAACTTGAGGGTGTGTATGACGACAGAATGTTTATTTTCAGGTGAACGGTTCCTTTAAGACTACACAAACTTTACACACTACAGAGATTTGCACATGTCAAGATGTCTGCACGAAGAAGTGTTGAATTCTCACTTATTCTGACTAATTAAGCTGACAAAACGCAGGCCTCAGTATTTTCTGCCTCACTGCTTGTAAAACAGCATTATATTCATTAACGGTATTCTTCTATCCTTGGAAACACCCAGCCTGCAGCACTGTTCTGTGAAACACATTGAGAAAGCAGCTAATTAGTACGAGACCATGAGGGTGAGCAACCACATTTTTTTCACAGCTTCAGGCTAGGCTAAATTGTTTGACTTTAATTATTTTTTTTATATATATAAAAATATTTGACAATTTATTTATTTTTTGCCCCACGGGCAATGTCTCAAAAGCCCCATTATTTGTTTTCTTCACCAGGGGTTCTTCACAATACTGCTCTCTCTCTCTCTCTCTCTCTCTCTCTCTCTCTCTCTCTCTCTCTCTCTCTCTCTCTCTCTCTCTCTCTCTCTCTCTTTCTTTACATTGGCATCATCGCTGACAGACCACAGTCGCACTTGCCAAAATGAGATGTTTTTGAATGGTTCCCTGCATGTAAGCCAGACGTTTCGGCAGCTTTGTTGAAGCGAGAGAATGAGACGTGTTTATTGAGTTGCATATTGCCACTTTGAAGTCTTGTTGTTTACCAGCTTTGTGACAGTTTGCAGTGTAAGTGAAGTTGAAGGGGAGGCAAGTTTTGTGTTTATGTTCCTCCCCACTGTGCCAGGCCTGCCAGAAGGTTCTGCTCGCCAACCATGAGGGACGTCTGACTGCCTAGTCTTTTTTGCCACCTTGTGTTCTGAAATTGATAGCTAGATTAGTCAATGATTAGCTAGGTTAGTCTAGGTTAGACACTCTTTCACAATTTCAACAAATGATTCTACCAAAAGTGCTAATTCAGTTGTCAGTTACTACCCTTGTGTTGTTCCAAACCCTACAGCACATTCTTTTATTTTAGAAAACACAAAAGGAAATATTTGAATGGAGATAATTTGTTCACACTTCTGCATTTACATATACATTTAATAATTTAGCAGACACTTTTATCCAAAGCGACTTACAAATGAGGAGAGCAATTGAAGCAATCAAACTCATAAAACAGCTCGGGTTGAGTTTGTCAGGTCATTCCACCAGCAGGGACCAGTCCAGGTAAAGGTCAGTGGAAGTGATTTTGTGCCTCTTTGAGATGGCACCACAAGACACCGTTCTTGTTCTTGTTCAGTGTGACAAGACACGCTACCATGTGTTTCAGAGCAGTTTCGTAAACACATGAACTGGCTACACCAGCTAATGCGCATGTGCAGTCCTATACGCGAGTTTTATGTTTCTATGGGAACCGGAGCTTCTAATGGCAGCTGCAGTGACGGAATGGCTTTAACAATCAGCAAATGGCTCTTTTATTCAGAAATTCCACCATATTGCATGTTGCTGTTTCTCTCATTCATAAAGGAGTGAACCGTCTTTCTATAGTCTTTGACCATTGCGATCAAATTTTACCTCAGACAAAATTCTGTCAGTCCTGCAGTGTGACTTCTATAACAACTGTAAAATCAAAAACCAATAGGAGTGCAGAACTTGATGACGCAATTAGTGACAACAACAAACCACCACTTGCTCCACATGCACATCTTAATTATTTAAGCCCCATTTTCTTTTCAAGAGAACCCATGATCAAAATGAACACTAGAGATTGTTTTTGTTTGCTCTCCCGCATGTAAACGCAGCTCACAGTCACCGAAACGCTTCGCGGCTTGACGGCGTAAAACTCCGGATGAGTCTTCTTGCGCATGTCCGTTTTTAACGCGTCTTGACTGCCGTACACTCTGACATTAATGGCAACTGAGATCCTTCCGTGATCGTATACCCTCACAAGCAACAATCGCAAAGGACTATTATAGATTGTACAGTGAGCACCCAGCTTTACTTTGCATTCAAGTTTTACATTTTATTAGCATTCCCTGGGAATAGAACCCATGACCTTACATTGTATTACCATACCATCGCCATACTCTATTGTTTCTTATTGTACAATAGATAGATTAATAAGACCAAAATGAATTGTACCTTGTGTTTAAACACTATCTATCTACATAAGAGCCATTGGCAAATTGCCGAAGGACTGCCCTAGATAAAGCTGTTCTCGCGAGTACATGAGTGCATGAGTACATGACTGCCTGGATCTCACATCTCAATGCCAATGAAAGTCAATGTCAGAATCAAGAACCAGAACGAACTGTTGTATGTAATACATTAACATTGATGCAAGTGTATACGCAAGCCACCCTATGAAAATTTAATACATCTAACCATAGCCCAAGAATAGACTATTTATCAACGCATATAACATGTCAAAAACATGAAACCAAACACCTTGTAATCACTGTTGACTTTGCTTACATGAGGAGATATCATACATCTAAGCAAGTTATTTTGGCCAAACTGACGTAACCAAATTCAAGGTTATTTTGGCTAGAAGTTGTTTTCTCATAGCCGAACTGTATCGGGTCTATAGTTAACCTGGTGAAATGACTACTATTGCTTGCTGGATAGCCACAATAACTATATAAAACAGGCCTACACTGTTAGACTTTTCAAGTTTTTTTTACAGTAACTTACTGGCAACACTGTTGCCAGTAAGTTACTGTAATTACGATTTACAGTACATAACCGTATTTCAGTTTTACAGTATAACTACATGGTACTGTAATTGTGTAATACAGTGCATTACTGTAAAATCAGGCTAATCAGTACACTACTGTAATTATTTTTTATTTGTACTAAATATAAATTAGATTTCATAATTTTGATATAGAATTAGTTTTTATTTGTATCCTACATAAGTACTACTGACATTCAAATCAATTAGACAAAATTATTACAAAATAAAAAAAAATTTATTTAAAACTTCATATACATCACAAAATAAACAGTCTGCCAATGCTGGAAATGATGTTAAATTTTTACACATTAATGGGTGGGTTTAGGTTTTGTGTTAATTTTAACAAAGTAAATATGTCAGAAAGGTTAACACAAAAATGTGTATACATGTTAAATTAACACATTATGTGCTGTCCTTCACTGCACACATTGTTTAAAAAAAGTACATAAAATCCTAAACAAAACGTTAGCATTTTACAAAATTATTGTAGAGGCATTGGTTGTTTAGCTTATACAATTATTATAATGAAATATCAACCATTACATTCATAAAACTGCAGAATATAAATACATTAAGCAGTCAAACAGGAAATGTCTAACACAGGCCAAAACACAGTTCTTTTCACAATACATGACATATAACCACACCTTCAAAATAATTATTTCCAAAAATTTGTTGGATTCATGTACACTGGTGGCCAAAATAAGTATTTAATGGCACTTTTCCACTGCATGGTACGGTACGGCTCGGTTCAGTGGAAAAAGCAACCAAGCTAAAGCGAACCGAACCGTGCCGTACCTAGTCGAGTCGTACCATGCAGTGGAAAAGTGCCATAAGTGTCCTGATGTTTTGAAAGAAGTCTCTTTGATGCTCAAAAAACATTTCTTATTATTATCAATGTCTGACTGTCTACTCCTCCATCTTTTCCACAGCATAGGAGTAAAAGTCATCATCAAAATAATCTTTAAAAAGCCAACAAAATGTTTTTGTCCACCTTTGTGAATAAATGAACTTCTCCAAAGATTGGTTCCTGTTCAGAACTTGACTGACAACATCAGAATGTTTCCTGGTCTGTACGCATGTCCACAAACACAAATGTACTCAGTCCTTCAGAGGAGATCCCGATTCCAACACTATATAAAACAAGAGAGAAAGAGAGAGAGAGAGGAGAGAAAATTCTATATAAATTTTTTTATATATTTTTTTTATACATTTTTATTATTATTTTTACTAAAACTTAAGAATATATAATTGCATTTTCAAACATTTCAGATGGACTAAATTAAATTATGCCAGATTGTAATACTTACATATCCTAAATTCTGTCCAAGAATGCAGAGATCCATAGAGAAAGACTGAAATCGATGTTTTAGCCCATTTCAGCTTGTCTGGAGTGAAGGGGTTCCTGTTTGAGACAAATACACATTAAGACACATGCAAGAAATCACTGAGTGATGATCGTTCTCCTCCCAGTAGTTAACTCACCCATGCGCTGATACTAGGTCCTTCCTGGTCAGGTGGGACTGCAATGGTAGAGTCTTCTTCTGCCTAATAAAATATCAAAATAATGTAACAAATATATAACTTGAGTTGTTAAAATGCTAGATTTGGTATGAATGAAGTAAGAGTTTTACTGCAATACTTACTTGGATACATTTAATCTGGTGAGACTGAACATAGAAAATGGTCCATCTTCTGATTGGTTCATTTGCTGTGTAATAAATATAATGTTAGACTAGACATGATGCAAAGGTCACTTAGCCTATTTGATATAAAGTTAGCCAATTTTATAGAGATTTTATATAAGATATTGTATGCTACCTGCACCAGTGGCTCCAAATCACTTATCACATAATGCTAATCATTTAAGCAAACTTATGTCAAAATGATTTTCAATTACAGTTTAGGCTTACCTCAGGAATCTTTCTAGACGTCGCTGGCGCGAATTGGCGCTTTGTTGCAGTTGCCTTTTTAAACACATACAAAATTGCAGTAAATATTAAGTTCCATTAAAAAAAAAAATATATATATATATATATATATATATATATATATAATATGTTATAGTTGGCAAACTAATGCTAAGAAAGGTGGCCGCTAGCCATAAAACATGTTAGCCAACATAGGTCTATTTTCTCAACAGTAGGCCAACATTGCTACAACCAAAACTATATAGCCTAATGTAAACTAAGCGTTGCTCCTCTAAATAACAATTTAATAATCCAATTCAATTAAATAATCCAACAAAGTATGTAAAATGAAACGTTAGCGCAGTTTACCGTGGTAAAGTTCGTTACTGCCATGTTGACGAATATGTTCAACTATAGGGAGCACAAACCTGTCAACACAGACAGAGGGCCCTATCTTGCACTCAGCGCACGATCTGAAACGCAAGTGTCAAAGCGCAAAGCGCAAGTAACTTTGTGGGCGGATCCCGGCGCTGTTGCTATTTTCCCTGCGGGATAAATGCCTCTTGCGCCTGGCGCAAATCTAAAAGGGGTTGGTCTGAAGTAGCTTCATTATTCATAGGTGTGGTTTGGGCGTAACGTGAAATAAACCAATCAGAGCGTCATATCACATTCCCTTTAAGAGCATGATGAACGAGATGCGCTTGTTCCATGGCGCAATACTATTATAACGGCGCATTTACCAGGCGCGCTTCAGAATCGGTTCACAGCCGAGGAGATCGATGTTCTCGTCAGGGCCGTAAAAGAAAGAGAAGTGGCATTGGAGATGGGACAAACCCACCCAAATTAGCTTCGGTTATACATGCATATAATAATTTGGGTAAATATGTAGGCCTAAGCTTTATGCCTATTTTTCCGATCGCCATGGACACAACATATTAATACTGTGAAGCTGCTTTGATACAATCTCTATTGTGAAAAGCACTATATAAATAGACTTGACTTGACTGGACAACAATGATTTCCCTCGTGTTTCCTTATAATAATGTATCATTTGCAAAAAGGAAAATGCATCTGTGTAGATGAGAGAATCATCTACAGTGTATGCGCGTTGTTCACACTCTGTATTATGACCAAGCACGCGCGCTTAAAATAGCATCTGAATGTACGCGCAACGCGCCAATGACTTTAGACTAGGTTTTTTCTGGTCAGTGGCGCAATTGTTTTCTGGAACTGCAAAATAGCATGAGGGAAAGTTTGCGCCGGAACACGCCTCCTCTTTGCGCTGAACCGCCCCGGGGAGCGCAAGTGTATTTCTTAGTTAACCGACGTGTGTCTGTGGAGGGAAAAGTCCGCTTTGCGCGGGTGCAAAATAGGAATGATACATGCGTCGGTGTACAAAGTCATTTGCGCCGGGTGCAAGATAGGGCCCAGAATGTTTACCTTGCTTTCTGGTCTCTTTCTCGGTGAAGTGAATTCCGTCTCTTCCCCGGGCCAGGCACGAACGGCGCGGTCCAATAAAAGTCAGCCAGAACCCGGTGATGTTGCACTGGATGCTCCGGCGCGACACGACAAATCCCAGACAGTGTATTATGCGCTGTTATATTTCTGACGTACGGTACTCCGACTCCGAGTCCAAGCGCTCGCGCCATTTCTGACAAGGGACATGTTTGCATTTGCATTAATGGTCCGGTCGCTTCAATGTGTCCAATATAAAAAGCCTCTGACTGACTGTTATAACGTAGACACGGGGAGTAAGGCAAAAATTAGGAAATAAAAAGCACGATGGAATGGTGCCAGTCAGAGAGACCGTTACGTCAAATACAGTAGTATACTGCAAAATAAAAAAATACAGTAAGTCTCTGTATACCACATACAGAGACTTACTGTATTTTTTTATTTTGCAGTATACTACTGTATTTGACGTTGGACGTCACAGAAAATTCCCATGATGCAATGGGAATTATTGTTTTACACAGTTATTTACTGTAAAGAGAAATAACAGTATAATACTGGGTGATTTAAAGTAAATAACTGTAGAAAGTACAGAAAAGTCTAACAGTGTAACCCTAAAAAATACTAACCCACGCGCATTTGTTTATTTGTTTATCAATAGTAATTCAGGCTATCGAATGGTTATTGAACATCAACTGTGCTGACAAAAGGAGCAGCTGATGTTGTCACAGTCAGGGCAATCTCTCTCTCCTCGTGAAATCCAATGCTTCACGTGATCTCTGGCGTGCAGGACTAAACCAATTCGCTACATCACTCAGAATCTCCAAAAGACGTATCATGTGTCTCAGCAGACAGCTGGGACAGTGAGAGACAAGAAAGTGTCACTCAATCCCACGGAGGTTTCACCTGCGTTCAAGGTGGATCGGTAAGGCAAAGCTCCATTGTCCGCCTGTTGAAAAGCAGAACCTGGAAAATGAGGATTCTGACATGAGAAAGCTCTTGATTGATTGAGATGACATTGAGAAGCAGGGAGCAACAAAGCCGCATGAAAACGAGTAAAAATCATCCTTTATGAATGCATAATTGATATTTTTCTGCCTAAATCAAATGTAAAAGACGTCACACTCATGCTATGGTTAAATTATGAAGTTATGCAAGTACAGGTTGAATAAAATGTTTGTTAACCGTTCTTAAATAGATAATGCTAGAGTCCAGAACAGGCTTTTCAAAGCATCCTGAATCGCACAGTTTTTAACACAACAGCTGATCGTGTATGAAGACACTAATGTTTATATGAAGAGGCTTACCATGGCCCTACAAGAACTTTGAAATTTTAATGAACATTTAATTTAAAAAATACACTCTCACTCTGTCCCTTCTTAAATGCCATTTCTGTCTACAGCTCCTTGTATTAAACACAGTGTGTTGCAATGAAGTTACAAAATTGTATACATTTGGGATTTATTTTTGTTTTAATTTAAATTAAAATTAAGTTTCAAGAATTTTTTTTGAGTAGGCCTAAACGTTAATACAATAAACACTAAATTAAGGTGCAATATTTAGCTCACTCATTAGGAAATTAGTGGCAGCGATCATGTGACTTTGCACTTTGTATTGAAGCACAAGATGCTCATTGAAACGCCAAGTCCTGCTGGAGAACATGGTCATCAGCTCTAGTTAATAGTTTAACTACATACTCGCATTGTCTGATAATGTAATTTGAAATGGAAGCATTTTCACTAGTTTCAATAGTGTCAGATTTCTTTGGACCACTATACATTTTTCAATAGTGTCACAGTATTGTTGTTTATTCATCTAAATTTGTCTTCATCAGGCTGATGATTCTCATCAAAAGATGAGTTTCTGGTTTGTTTAGGATCACAGACAGCAGGATAAAGCAATTCTAAATGTTAATAATAAAATGCAGCTAATTCAAAAACTATGAATTGTTATGATGGTAAAACAAATACTCTTTTAAAAGGTTAATTGAGAAAATGCTTCCCATGTGTTTTGTTGCTGATGTCAATGTTATCCAATCAAATAAACAGTATTTTGATGTAAAATCATCTGTCATTTGGTAAAGTTAAATGCAGCTTAATGTATTTTGTGCTGTGAATTACTGTTTTTTAATTACATTTTTCCAAGTAATGCGTTACTCCGAAAAAAAAGTAACTAATTGCGTTATTTACTTTTTTCTATATTAAACATAATTATTGCAGGTTTGTGTAAGATTTTTTTTCATATAATAATAAGTTTAAGTTGAGTAAGTTTTTATTCATTTTGATGAATACTGAATCTGTTTTTGTGCAAGTGAGATGAATAAATGCATGGTCACATTTAACCTGTAATACACTACAATAAGCTTCATGTTTACACGGCGCACACAACGCCCCTTCACTTTACTGCTGATTTCTCTCAACATGGGGACAGGAGAACTGTCAGTCAATAAATGGGAAAACAAAGCAACTCAGATATTTTGTTGTAAAAGTTATGTTACTTTACTTGAAAAAAGTAATCTAACTTGCATTACTTGTAATGTGTTACCCCCCAACACTGTTCCTGATATTAACACTTTTAATGTTTGACTCTAAGGACGGGTTTGTCCGATAATAATTTTTGTTCTGTGTTTGGTTCCCACTTGATGTCTTGGGTCTTGAAGCTAATAATTTGAGAAGCACCACTCAAGACAATACTCATTCTTGAGTATCCACAGAGCAGTAGTCATTATTTACAAACCATCAAATGTGTGATTGTGTCATCTCGCAGTGGCATTACCCACCGGCCTCCGCACGGCTACCCTGGAGAGAACTCATACCACACTTGTTAAAATCTCTCGGCTTTTCCCGGTCTTTCCCACCTCCCTCCCTAGTCATTGCCTCTGTAGTCTCATTAATCCATTATGAATTCATTATCCATGCTGCCGGGCCTAGTGTTCTTTAATCTTTCTCTTTCATCCAATTGCAGTGCCTGACAGCCTCGCATCGTGAGTGGAGTCGTCTCGTGCTTTCATCGGTAAACACAATGTTTGAGTACTAGAGCAGAGAAGGGAACCCTGACCCTTAAACAAAGACTATACTAGTGTTGTGAAATGCAGATGACTCTATTCTCATAGTTCATTTTATAGTACAGGGGAACTGCAGGGGGTTCATGAGTTGATGAAAAACTAATAATTCATTCAAATGTAAAATGACAATAAAAAAATGTGGCTGCTCAATCAATCGAAAAAGAACCGAAATTGCTATATAGCAGAGTGCGATTATCAAATCAAAGGCAGCTATTAATTTAATGAAGTATCTCATCTGTGTTTCAGACTGAAGAGCAGCAATGTGTTATACATGTGCAGCTAACAATAAAATATGTAATTATCAAATATTATTTTTTTATTTTACAGGACAGACAATTTAATTTACAACAAGAATGTGTGTATAATTTATTATTGTAATACTGTATTATTATTATTTTTACTCAGGCAGGCTGATAGGACCTTAACTTGCAATCACGGGCACGTTCAAGATCACAACGGTGCGCAACGTTTTGCTACGGTTTCCGGGTTGAACGTCATGTTTCCTGGAAACGGCTTGCACCGGTATGCAACGGGGTTTGAGATGCGTTTTCTCTTGTTTGGTGGGCGTGTCAGAACTGCAGTCCAATCAGCAGCAGCATGTATATACAGCACGTGGTATTAAAGTGAACGCGCACAATCGAAGTCATTTACAAATGTGTTCGATACGCAACAACTGAGGATATTAGAAGACATGTTTGTTGTAAATTTTATTGTAAAAATATAGGATATCAACATGATGTAATTGTTTATATTTTTAGCTTCATTGCAAGTGTATGACATTTGGTATAGAAATAAACAATGGTAAAGTGCTTTTCCTAAAAATGAGAAATAAAATACAGGGTATTAATAAAACAGTATGAACAACAAATAAAGTCAGTATGTGAGGCTAAATAGATGTGTTTTAGTCTTTATTAGGTAAGATGTGTGCTTCATTTCAGTTTCCACAAATCCCTTCACTTGATTGGGATGTTCTCTTGTGTTCTGGGCGGCAAGTGCAGTAACTGTAAAATCGGGCATATTTTGTAGTATTAAACACATATTTATACCGACTTCATCATGCTCCGAAAATTCTTCACAAAGAACACAAAAAGCCTTCTCAGCTGCCATAGTTGCAACTCTTGCGTCATCACAACAGTGCGTTCAATGCGTCACCGTTTCTGTTTAAAAAACGTTCTGCAACGTTTTGTCGGCGCTGAACGCAGCCCACATCATTCTCTATAGGGCACAGCTGATTGGTTCCCGCTATATCAGTAGCCAATGAGCTCGCTGCTCAACCTTCAAATACTGCTTACCTTTTGCTGTAGCTGTTGCAGTGTGCTTTCAGAAATCCTCCACCTTCCCCAGATCCACCTGTGTAGATCTGAATGAGTCTAGAATCAAATGAGTGTTACCAAGAATAAAAAAATAAAACCAATCAAAATAAAATACTTAGACCATTGTGACCATAATGTCATGTGACCATTAACCAACACCTGAGAACCATGAACATGTAAATTTGTTGTGATATTAATAAAATATTAACTTCAGGTGTTTATTCATTAATTAGGTAACTAATCTAAAAAGAAGTCAAGACTTGCATTGCATTACTATTACGACTGGGGATAAGATTTTCATAACTCCCAACCCTAAATATTAAAAAAAATCTTTTACAAGCACTTAAAGGACAAGGTCGATATTTTACACTTAAAGCCCTGTTTCTGATGAAATAGAATGGTTAAGATAGAAATTTGGACACATGCTGCTGGCCCGAGAATTTTCGGTTTCTGTGGTAGCACCCCCCACCTCCACAATGGCTGCATAGGTACACTGGAACAATCCTTCATAAAACGCATTAAACTTTAGTTTAAGATGTGAAACTCACCGACTGGTCTGGGGTGTTCACTGATAAGCTCACACAAAAATCGCTGCAAAAGATGCTTTCCAACAGGTGTTTTACCATTCGTTGTAAAACTGTGGACCTTTTTTTCCAAACGCCTCACACTCGTACATTCTTCCGTAAAAATGTTTGGATAGCGTATAGCCACCGCGATTGCATAAGACTACAGAAAGAATACAAACAACCCCGTTTCTGTTTCCGGCGGCGGAGTAATACTGTAGGCTACCTCACAGAACAAGTCAATGGAGTTGGACAAAAACTACGATAAAACCTGTTGGAAAGCATCTTTTGCAGCGACTTTCGGGCCAGCAGCATGTGTCCAAATTTCAATCTTAACCGTTCTATTTCATCAGAAACGATCTTAAAACAGGGCTTTAAGTGTAAAAACCGACCTTGTCCTTTAAAGATTGAAAAAAAACCCACTTAATTAAGTGGAGGACTAATGGTAAAAATAAATAAATAAATTCTCTAGAACTACATTGACTTCCATAAGACTCTAGTAGCAACCAACTAGACTAGAGCTTAGCAAACACGGTAACACTTTATACGACCCGCAAACAACTGCGCAAGTAAACCGAACTTTAATTTACAGCCCGCAGGAGTCGCACTTACCCTGTAACTACACAGAACAAGGGGGTAACAAGCGCCACTTTAATTTAAAGCCCGCAAGAGTTACTTACACTTACCCTGACCCTGTAACTACACAGAACAAGGGGGTAACAAGCGCCACTTTAATTTACAGCCCGCAGGAGTCGCACTTACCCTGTAAATACACAGTTGAAACGGGTAACAAACACTACTTACTATGTAACAATACGAAACAACACTATTTGCACAGTAATTACAGAGAAAGGTACTCTTATTAAGAAAACAAAACAAAAAAAACTATTTAATTACACAGTATATTTGCCCTGACATTTAAGTGTCATTACAATACAATGTGATAAGGTAAGTACTACATGGTACGTTCTAAATTAAAAGAACTAATAGAACTAATTAGCAGAAACAAATTTTTTTTTTGGCTTAACGTTAAGTAGCCTAGTTTAGTAAGAAAAGACAATAAATTAAATTTGTATCATACTGTGCTTACATACAGCCATATATATATATATATATATATATATATATATATATATATATATATATATATATATATAATGTTTAATTTACAACCCACAGATGTCAAAATTACCCTGTAACTAGCACAAGAACAAATTTTGCCAGAAATGTGATAAAAACTTTTATATACAACAGACGCACAATTTGTGCCTGGAATATATTAACAGAGTACCTGTTAGTTTTAAAATAATTACATTATAAATAATTTGCTTATATATCTGGATGTACCCCTTTATTACCCAAAACTTATACCTACACGGATGTACACTATAATTACAGAAACGTACACCGTAATTTCGGTTTACTTACGCAGTTGTTTGTGGGTCGTAATATAAAGTGTTACCGCAAACACATAGCAACGCCCTGGCCACATCATGCCAGTGATTTTACATGGGTAAACACCACTCAAAAATCTTCTGACATTTGGCTTTATTCTTGAAACACATGCCAAATTAATTTAAACTGTTTATAAATCCATTCTTACATAATTTGAATACAACAATTTATTTATGAAAGATTTTACGGACGATTTATACAGATTTATTCTGTTCTTGTTTCATGAATAAGGCCCATTGATCTTATAATCCAATCAGAGTCAAGACAAGAGATGAAAAAATGCAATATTTTCAGAATGTGCTGTTTTAAAGATATTTCTGACCTCAATCTAATGCAGAGAACTCCCATAATCCAGTAGATGGGTAAAGCTTTTTGGAGTTCAGACAGGTCGGATGTGTTTTTCTTGCTGTGTTAACAGTGCTGACCCCTTTCCTGTCTCTGCTCTCTATCAATGATGCAGAAGGCTGGCAATCTCCAGAGATGCTCACCATGTTCATGTCCACACTCACCTTGCTCATCTTTCCTGCAAAGCTCACAGAGATGTATATTTAGCAGCTGAGTGTAATACCACAATATGATGGTGTTGTTTGCACTGAGAGGAAGTGATTTTTATGAAGTTTATTGGCAGGGGAAACCCAGACGCAATTTGGAGGTTGCTTTTTCAAAGCGAATAGTGTATTGTCTGTAGAGTTATATTTATATTTAGTTATAGAGTTATATTTATCAACATTGTTTCAGATATTTCTCTATATTTCTCCATCTATCTATCTATCTATCTATCTATCTATCTATCTATCTATCTATCTATCTATCTATCTATCTATCTATCTATCTATCTATCTATCTATCTGTCTATCAATTCAATTCAATTCAAAGGGGCTTCATTGGCATGAAAGTTTGTGAAACAATGTTGCCAAAACATATACAAAATATACAAATAAAATATATATTATATATATATATATATATATATATATATATATAAACATTTAACACCATGTTTGGATATATTTGTGTGTGTGTGTGTGTGTGTGTGTGTGTGTGTGTGTGTGTGTGTGTGTCGGTCACTCATTGCCTATCTATCTGTCTGTCTGTCTGTCTGTTAGTCCGTACTTCTGTCTGTCTGTATGACCGAAAATCATAAATAGCAACCCATTCACTGGCCAGCTTTCCCATTGGATGACTCAAAGGACACATGCAAGATGAATAAAGAGCATTTCGTAAAACATAGGCGTACACTTGCAGTTAGTGCTCTCAAGCATCTTAACATCTCAGACCTAGAGACTTCTTGACCTTTGCATTGGTACCTGCTTTTCATGAGTGTTTAGGATGGCTGCTCTCTGAAGACTCTGGCACAGAGAGAGAAAAAGAGGGGTCAGATTGCAGGGGCAGCTCTAGACGTCCCCTGGAACAGACGGGGGTAAAGAGCCTCCATATAGGAGAAATAACTACAGCGATTGATGGGCGCTGCAGGCTAGCTTTGAAAGTCTTTTCCATTATCTGTCTACACTGAATCCAAAGGTCATGTGTGACGTGAAACAGTCGCAGCAAATCAGAAAAGACTTCATGTTTAATATACAATGAATGTACAATTAGACTAATTAGGTTTAGGATACCCAGAAAATGACCCGTTACTCATCTCTTGAATGGTCTGACTGGTTGAGTGATTTGTTAGAATAAAAAAATGCCTTAGTATACTCTTAAAAATAAAGCTTCATTTTTTTATTTTTTTTTATTTAATAATTAAATAATGGACGCAAAGTTCTTCATGGAATACTGTGGATGTCAATAAAGAACCTTACTTATTTTAGAGTACAGCATGCTTAATTCTAAGTACTAAATAAAACTAAATTATGACTATTTTACTGCAGAGGACTTTACTAATATTTGAAGTGTTAAAGTGGTCAAATAAATTATTTAAAAAGTGTGATATGATGTGGTTATATATGCTATAGTTATTTGGCTGTTGAGACGTGACACAAGTTGCATTAAGGTTGATGAATTTTGACTTTCACTGTGGATAAATGACATGGATTAATCAGGAATTTGGGCATAGGTCTTTATCATTTAAGAAACTGTATTGTTGGACCAATGTGCTTTTCACATAATCAGTGACCTTAAAGTCTTCCTGTCAAAATTCCCACTGATGCAATCTTGTGAAATATTTTAAATTCCTTCCAACATCTTTCTGTTTGTCGGACGAAGAGGACAGAATATGGAAATTTTTAACATATTCACCCGAGGCTTTGATAAGGTGAGTCGAGGGGTGGACAGGGTTGTCTTTTATTCACTGATATGGAAAATAAAATACATTTACAAAATTACATCCTGTGCATTCAATAAACTGTGCTTTAACTGCACAATTTCTCAAAGGAACAGTTCATCACCAAAAATCAATCTATTGTGTCATTCCAAACTATGTCTTTCCAAACCTGTATGACTTTCCTTTAGAAACAAGTGTAATGAAAATGAGCCTGTCAAGCTCTTATTGACAAAACACACATAAAATATGGCACTATTAATGTCTGTTCCTCACACAACACTATCAAATAGTTGAGTAAATATGAATATGAAATATATTTCAATACTATTATAATAGCCTACTGTATATTTTGTTTACTATATTTATATTAACATACTTTTAAAACAAAATTTTTAATTGGAGCACCTGGTATGATAATTTTATAGTGCTTTTATAAAGCTAGAAAGTTTTATTCTTTCATTGACTCCCACTCAATGAAAGAATAAAACTTTCTAGCTTTATAAAAGCACTATATTTCATATATATTTAAGCAGTGACTGATATTTCAGCATTAGGAACAGAGCAGAATCAGATTGTATCCTTCACAGTCCCGCAATGAAGAGCAAAGAGTCTAAAACTGAAGCATGTGGAAGCACAGGACGGGACAGAGAAAGAATGGGGAAAAATATCCACATTCTGACATACTTCAAAACCCTAATTCTTGCCCTCAATATCTAATGATGGGAAAATCAATAAACAGTGCACTTCTATAAAAAAACAACAAAAAAAAAACAAACATTTGCTCTATTGATTTCTCCCCATTTGTCCTTCCAATTTGGTCTGGACACAGAGCTCAATATTCTGCCTATTGTAGATCAGATGAGTTGTGCCCTACTTAGTTTAGCAAATTAACAAAAAAAGGAGGATAAACAAATGGTGTAAAGTGCAATCTGTCTTGATTAAAGGCAACAACATTTTAATTTCACTTTTTTCTTCTTGGATGATGTAGATAAAGTTTGTGCAGTTTCTCTGAGCTCTTCTGTAAAAACTAAACAGTGTTCCCTTACAGAAAACCTGGAAATATCAGGGAATTTATGAAAATGGGATTTTAAAAGTGACACAATCTTAAAAAGTTGAGGAAAAGTCATGATTTAAACATTTATTTGGCTAGATATCAATCTTTGTGAGTGTTTGGGCTGCGTCCAAAATCACATACTTTCCATACTATATAGCCTAGGTGAAACATTGACCAAAAGTGGTAAAAAAAAGAGAGACATTTTTTAAATGTACTTGTGCCTTTTGTCAAGACAGAGAAGTATAATTTCTTCAAAATACATTTCTGTATTTCTCTGTTTCAAGTTGAATATATTTAATCTATAGGCTAAGTAAGTTAGCTGGGGTAGTAAGTGATAATTTAAATTTAATGTCATAATTTGGATAAAATAGAGGCTAAATAAGACGAAATGTATGTTAAGAACATTATTGTGATCATATTTATTACTATTATCAAACTGGAAAAGTTATGGGACATGTTTTGTCCATATCTCAAGAAAGAATCAGAAAATTACAAAGGGAACTCAGTATAAAATAACATAAATATTTTAGTAGACTGCAACCCTTTAAATAGCTGTAGCCAAGCCAACTATCATCATCACTCTGTCGTTTACAGACATAATTAATTAAACACAACAAATTAGCATTTTTATCTTACAAATGTAATCATCCGTTGTGTTTACAGCCAATCAGTTTCCCTGTAGTGTGCTCCGCGAATCAGATTCGTCGCTTGGGTTCAGCCTCCCGCCCTGACGGACGCATTATGGGCGGTCCCTGCACTCCTTCAGCCAATCACAGTGTGTTTCTTTAACCACGTTGCGCGCTACCGACGGGCGACCCCGCGAGAGTATTCTAGGCCGCTCGTGTGATCAAACAGATCTACTCCGTTCCCGGAACATCATCGAGATTAGAGGTGTGGGCTCTCAACTTTATTCCAATGGCGGACTGGGGTCCTATGAATCTGTATTGAGGTGCCGATCGCCGCATCCACACCCGTGAGTATTGACGTTTCTCCACTCTTGTGTTATTTTTAGACGCTGGATATTTCGCGCGTGTTCCCGCTGTGTTTATGTAACGCAAATGGATATTTTTTTAGCCGGAGCTCCTCAGATCCTCACGCAAGTTAGGTGAAAATCTGGTTATTTGAGAGTAATAGAAGACGTAGAACTGGTGTATAGTAGACGTTAACCCTCCTTCGCTGCTGGAAGGTGCATATTATGGTGTTTAGTGGTGAACGGGAACGCGCGTGTAGTGTGAAACTGTAATAACGAACGCGATGCATCGCTGCAGCTCTGATCGGAAGCGGGGCACGCGAGCCTGTCATAATGCAGTTCCACAGAGTCCACAATGGAAACGCGCACGGAGGATAGATGGATAGAAAACAACGCGCTTGTGGTAATGAACTGGCTTGTTCTGGATGAAAACACGAGTCCGACACGATGTTATTAGTCATGTGCTTTTGCAATGCAACTTCCAAATAATATTTCTGTCGAAAAATGTGCTTGTGTGAAGCAGCGCCGTGACAGAAGTCACACATTCATATGTGTAAATGTGGCCAGCCAGCTCAATTTAGTCGCTCCTTCCGCAAATAATTTGGAAAACACTGAGAATTCTGTCATCGTCTATCTACCGTTATTGTTTGGCTTTTTTTCCCCAGCAGTGAAACACAAAATGAGTTATCAAAACGTCAAAGCTCCTCTGTCATTCAGCGAAGGCATATGGTGGCAGCTGTCGAAGCTGTCAAAAAAAGTGTTTACCCTGAAAAGTGCTCTGTAAATAAATTATTATTATTAATATCACTTTCATCATTAACCAAGATTAAATATAACCAATAAATAGTATAATATTTCAAAAACATTTTTTATTTACTCTTACATCCAAGTCACTTGGAAGTCCCATCAGGTTGGTTTATTTTTTCTAAGTAGGCTACTAACTGCTCAAAATATGTTTACTTTTTTAATGTAGGCTATCTTACCACAAAAATGTTGTTAGGCTGTTATATTAACCCTTTCCCTACCAGTGTTTTTGATAATAAGTTGGCAGCCACTGCCAGTGTTTTTGATCATTTTCCCAAAAGTTTCATGTCCCCCAGAATATTTTTTTTGTTTGAATTTTTTTTTTTTATTGTGGCTTCAATCATGCATTCCTTTTTTATAAACATTTTGAGCAAAAAGCTGAGAAAATCGCGTTTTTTGATCGAGTCCATCAACACTCCCAAAGCTTCACAGTCCTATAGCTTGTCCTGGGTCGACATTTCATTTGGTAACATTAGGCAGTTTTGATTTATATGTGATATCACTAGTTTCTGCTGTTTTGATCAGGAGATTCAGTATTCTTTCAGAGGATGCGTAATAACACCCACTGTAACGCCACTGTATAGGCCTAACAATGAAAAAGCGGAAAGCCATTGCCGTCAATGACAGGGAAAGAGTTAGACCAATAGTCACCTTTTTTCAGACCATTAGTCATAAAATTCTTTGTAAACCCCATAAGTGTACATTTATGGTGACAGCAGATGGTGCTTTATCATATGACAACTAGCTCACACACACATCTTTTTGTGTTTCAAGTCATTTCATGTACATTTGGATGTGACCACAGGTTATGATATCTGAGTGGGTGATTTATTTACATGGTTACTAGCCTCACCATTTCTACCAGTTTGACCAGTGCACCTGGTGTGCATTTTCCTGTTTTACTGTGTTTGCCTCTTTTATGCACCTGCCTCTCATCAACAAGAGTGTACGTTTTTATTTCCCTAGCTACTTCGGTCATCAAAAAGACATCAAAAGACAGCAGTCATATTTGAATGCTCCTATCTCACATGTATCAGTTGTCCTTAATTGTAGAGTTCAGAAATGTCCGTCTCCTTTTTACTGTGATATTCTTGTGGGGTCACTCACTGTGGTATGTTTTGTCCTTTGTCAAATCACTGGACCGTTTTATGTTTCTCATCAAGGCTTTTGAAATGAAAAATTAAGTTGAATGATAACTGGTTAGTACTGTATATCAAAGCGGTTCTATTATTCTGACGTCCTGCTGAAGTTATTAATGCCTAGCGTGGTGTGGTGTCATATAAAATAGTTTTAATATTGTAAGGGAAGAGCATCCATCAAAGCAGTTTAACCATCCAACCTCAGAGTAGCCTGTGAGATAACCTGATGATGGGCTGTTGTCCTCCGCGGAGCAGAAGTGCATGATTCACTTAGAGACAGCCAATCTAATACTGCTTACTCCTCCTTAGTCATATATACCCTGAAGACTCAAAGCTTATATTTGTCTCCTAATAATGACTTGGCTGCGCTAATCAGAGATGTGGAAAAACATTGAGCAGATTTTTGCATGTTTGAGAGCGTTGATATTTGACTAGCTGTTCTTATTTGGATGTTATGTTGAATTCGCCACATGCTATGCTATTATTTATACATAAGCTTTCTCTGACAGTCTGCTCGCCACTCAAACACACCGAGGTGCTGCTTATGTTTGGCCTGTCGGCCACCCTGGCTGTTAAAGAAGTGTGTAATCCGTCACATGGTATCACTGCATCCTTGTTAACAGCTTGTTTTAGGGTCATGCCGTCGTCTACATGAGCAGTGCATCAGTTAATATGTTTTCGACCAGTTCGTTTAGCCTGCTGTGATGTGGAGAGATTCCTGTGCTGCGATCTGTATTGGTTGGACAGACGAGTTTAGCCACAGGGCACACAAAAAGTGCCATTGAGTATTGGGTGTCTCATTTGATGTCAAGTTCAGAGTTGAAGGTTAGGCTTAGCTGTGTATTTGTTCTTCTCTGTGGCACTTTGTTGCGCCAGACGTGTCCGATTGAATTTCATCTCGAGTCAATTGGCTTCAGTTTGTCCATTGGGCTACTAACAAAATATGCAGGAAGTGACACGGGTGGTGTAGTTTGATTATTTGAACCGCTGATAAAATGATCTATTTATACCATGTGCAATAGAGCTGGCCAGCATATTTAAAAAAAAATAATTGATCCACTTAATCGTGTTGTCAAAAAATGTCAATGTATCGATACTGAAATATTTGGAACTTTTCCAATACTCCTTTTCTGCAGTATCGATTCACAGATACCAGGCTACGCGTTCTTGCTCTCTCTTCTCTCCGACGGCAAATTGACACACACCCGCCTCCATTCACTCACTCGTCTTATTCACTCCGATTGATTAGTGCTCGGATTGTACATCATTTTAGTAAATCCTGCAGGTTTCACTTTCACACAAAAAAACATAAAACCGCATCATTAACAGCTCGTTTAATTTACTGAAGTTTATAGAGCCGCTCTCACACTCTTGTGTTGCTAGACATGGAACAATTGTGAAACTAGTCTTTAGGGAAGTTGAATAAAAAGCACATTAAATCACTGCGATATTCATTCATTCATGGTGCCTATTCATCACAGATATTCATGTTTCTTATTTCGCCCAAGCCTGTGTGCAAGCCTCTTTTCTGGACTGTTCCTGTTGTACAAAACTGGCACATCTTAGACCGTTAGTCGAGTGGAAACTACCAGCACTGATTTCTAGTTAGTCTAGAGGGAAGATTGAATAATGGGAGTCAGCAGCAGTAAATACAGTAAGTTATTGTATGGTGCGATGCACATAAATAATGAACACAAAGGGAGCTATGTGTGTCACGAAATGAAAGCTGCAGCTTTATTCATGTCCTCATTCTACCCCCGTCTAGAGCTGCGTTCATGATATCTGCATCCTTAATACTTCATAAGGATGTTTCTAGTGTTAAAAATGGAGTGAATACTTTGCTGAAATCTGAAGAAAGGGCTTCACTGAGTTGTTTCTAATATATTTATAACATAGGCTATCACCCTGGACTTGTTTACTTGCTTAAATGTTCCTCGAAATATACTGATAAAGATATATATTTTTTTATTCTGTTTTTGTTTAGTTCTGTTTTATTTTGAGGGGTGCTGCTATGTTCCACAATATAAGGAGCTTCTTTTGTTGACGTAGTATGTGCACAAGTACAGTAATGCTTGATCATTATTATATACAACTGCATGTATTTCATCTCCTCCAGTTTCATACCAAAATTTAGCTATAAATATATTTACAAAAAGTGATCTCTATTTTTGTAAATTGATTTGGGTTTTGACAGTTTTTACAACAACCACCTTATCAGTTAGAATAAAAAAAAATCCTCCCCACATTTCTTAGTTTAATTTTTTTAGTGGTGACACTTCAAATTGGGGGAATTCTCCCCGTTGTTTCTAATGGGGGAATTGGCTGGGGAGGGATATTTTTAGACAATAATAAAAAAATAACCCTTTGTCTCTCCTAAATGTTTGCTCACTTAGGCCTATTGTATTTGTGTCACAATGTGGTAATTTTGTTTCTTAAGTGTAACACAAAATAAGGAAGCTTGATTTCAATCTTTGAATTAAAATTTAAAAAAGTAGCAGAAATAAATACAATAGAATAAAGATTAAAGTTAAATAAAGATATGTTTTTTTTGGCCAGGTCTAACACTAGTATTCAGGTACAGAAATACTACAGAAATGGAATAACCAAATGTAAAATATCACTGGATAGTCTTTTAGTCCTGTATAAGCGTAGGCTATTAATCCTGATTCCTGACAAGCTAACCTAGCTTAGTCTTAACCTAGCTAATCTTTTGCTGTTTTATCAACATTGACAGACACATGCTGGTGTCACTTTAATAGCTAGTGCATGGATCCATATACTGTTGCACATGTTTATTTAAGACACAACCATCTGTTTACAAGGATACTTGCAACGACCAGAACTTTGACACAGCTTTGTGTGCAAGTGACAATTCCGTTAACCTTCCCGACTCCTGAATTTCGAGAGTCTGGTATCGACGCCTGCAGCGCGCTTGACGCTTACCGTGTGCAGATTTAGCGCATTTTGAGAGAGAGAAGACTCCGCACCACTGAATCACTCACGAGTCGCGCTGTTTGTGAAATTACGTCTCGCAGAAAGTTTTAAAAGGACTGACTGATTTGATTTTATAATCTGTGTGGATTCATTTACTCCTAGATGCTGAAGTGAATCAGTAGCCGCGTTTACATGGTTCAATCGGAATTAAATCAATCCGATTGATGAATCCGAACACGGTGTTTACATGAACGATAAATAAAGTAATCGGGTTGATGTGCGCATTTATGTCACAAGATTCAAATCGGAATAGATTTTTTGACATGCGCACACTGCACGATCATGGCGCTGTTCGCACATAACTATTCTCCTCTATTGGTTCTTTATTTGTTTTAAACAGCAGACTTAATATTTCTCCGTCTCTGGTCATGATTTGGAGACGATGAGCATATGAACCGTAATGCCGCTGCTTATACTGATCCCGCAGTAAAACCCCGCACCCAAAACCAGTCGTGTCTGAAACAAGGGCTGGTGGGACGTTGTCCTGCTCCATTTCAAAGACGCTGAGTGAAATGAGAATTTTTTTATAACGGAACACTCATTTATATGACACTTTATTCAACAGGAAGAACAGCTCGTTCCGTGCGTCATACATCATTACGCTATTTCAACGTCATTGCACATGCGCAGTCCTTTTAGTTTCGGTTTTAAATCCGATCAAGTGTTTACATTCTCTCGAAAAAAAGGAGTAAACCACCCCTTTCAGTCGGATCGATTAAGGTGTTTACATGAAGGTTTTTTAGTCTGATTGAGCCGTTAATCCGATTATAAGGGTCCGTGTAAACGCAGATAATGTTTGCAGGAATTTCCCACATTAGTCTATAAACGCGAGACCTGCGGAAATTATTAAAATAATGCGCAATACCCGCAATCCTGTGCTATAATTCGACAAAAAAAGTCTACTCGTCTTTCATCGCTCCCGGCCAAAGGAATATACTTTGAAAGGCTTGGACACACATTTGTGTGCAAGAATGAGCGTCACTCGGAATATAAAGTACACCCGGTCCTTTAAAATGACCAAGCAAGTCTTTGCTGCAGTATTCTGTTTGATGGTCTCTGGCTTTGCTGTCTCACTGTTGCTCACTGTTGAGGTTTCTTGCTTTTTCTCTCCTTTTTTATGCTTTGTTCTGTGTTTATATTTGGAAAGTGTGACTCAAAGTTGTGTTAAAGCTGGTGAGTAAAGTTTTAAGAGTAGATTTATTGGACTGGAAGTATTGGCCCTTGGGTCACAGGGGTGGGGGAGGGTGGATGGGTGCTTCTTTAGGCTGACTAATTGGGGCAGCAGCATGGCCAGTGGAAATGGAGGAGCGGGATGCAGGGTTTTTGTCATGGGCCTGGTGATGAAACCGAGGCTAACATGGCTGAGACATCCTGAAAGCTTCCCAGAGGGCACATCACTGCCGCCCCATCTCCTCGTCACAAAATCTGGGCGGTGCAGAACCTGCAGGTTTGCAGCAATTACTCATGCTGAATAAGTTTGTATGTTGAAACTGTGGTTGCATAACTCCTTTTAGAACAAGTACAAGGCCTTAAGAAAGTACACCAATCGCATCAGCTGTGCGTAGAAGGGCTGGGGCACGGCCAGCCCGTTTCATAACTTCTTATACAAAAGGAATCAACCATTAGCGAAGAGGGGGGTGGTGGTGGGGTGGTGGGGTGGCTTCCTGCATATGACAATGTCGGGATCTGTGAAGCGTGAACGATGACTTCTCAGAACCCCCTAGTTCCAGTGCTCAAAGATCCTCCCTCACTGCACTGATGTTTGAACACAACACTCACCTTAAGGAGCCATCTTTCAGCATTTAACATGGTTGTGCGTCATCCATATTTATAGTGCACTGTCACAGAATGTTTAAACACTTGCTCCAGTTTGTTCCAAACTCTTTCACCAATGCTGCGGCCTACATAGTGAATATAAAAACTATTCGACTCCTACATGTATTAATGAGCTGTATGCTGTTTGTGCACTTTTTATATAGATTGACTGATATTGTTTTTAATATAATTTATTAATTATAATGAATAGTATAATAATAAAAAGTCCATTGTATTCATTCAGAGTATTTTTTTTATAATCAAAATGCTTTGTTTTCAGCTATATTTAACTGTTAAGCTTAAAATGCTAAATTCGTTATTTAATTGCAAATACTACTAATAATATACTTGTATATTATTTATTAACTTTTTTATTATGCCATTATATTTATACATGTGTTTTTGAAATAAGTTTGTTTTGAGTTAAGCTTAAAATTATAGATGTATTTATTATTATTATGCTATTATATGTATCCAGAGTTGCTTTGCGATTCTTCTTGAGTCATCTCAAACTGTTGCGCTTAAAAGGCAACGTTTCTCACTTGAGAATGATAATAATTTGTTTGTCATTTGAGACCGATAATAATTTGTTTTTAACATTCAGGCCATCCTTAAATATTTTGGTTTGCAGTAACAGCAAAAAAAAAAAAAAAAAGGGTTGGTAGGCCTATATTTTTTTTTTCAAGATTCAATGTAAAATAAAAATGTAAAATTTTGGTCATGGTATGAATTTAAACAAATTTGCATATCGTGACGTCACTGACTGTGTCTTCAAACCATGCCTTCTAGCGCACCTTTGCAAACCTCATTCTGATGCAGGTTATATAGATATGTCAAAAACATTTTTATTACATTAATTCCAGCTGCATTTATTAGATTTTTTTGTGGCAAAATCAAGAAAAAAAGAAGCCACTAGAGTTCAATGAAAGTGGATTTTCAGAGGTAAACAAATAAATTAAAATGACTTTAGAATTCACAAAATAACAGTTAATTAGATTAACATGCAATGTAATACCTATGAGAAAACATGTTAATGTGTTACATTTAGGATGTTTACATCCATAAAACATTATTTCAATTGTGTTACTGGTTACTAGTTTACTAGGTTACTGTTTTACTTGCATCCACCGCTAGGTGTCAATGCAACTTACAAATCAGAGACCAGTTACGCTGCTTTCGCTTGTCACTTTTGTGAAAAAAATCCTGTTTGTTTTTTTAGACAAAAGTGTTCATTTAAATCGATTGTAAAATCAAGTTTTCATGTCTAAAGACGTTTCCATTTTCAACGCCACATATAGGCAAATCCACGGACAACTAACAGGCATTAGGACGAACGTAAAGAGAGCGCGTGAGACGCGCACAAGTCAGCAATATTTCTGATGATTTATTGGCGTGAAGTTTCGTGCACAATGACAAACAGGACTACAAAATTCTCGAAAAACAACAACCGCTGCCATCATTACCAAGCGCGAACCATTGACAGTGAATGAAACGAAGCGAACGTGTCTAGGCCATATGTGACATGCGTATACCATGGTGTAAACATAATCATAGACGCCGTGGGTTTATATCTAAAAGAAAGAACGTAGATGTAGGCTTTTTATATTCACAATACTTACTAAAATATGATTTATATTATATTATTGCATTTGTATTAGTAGTTTGAAGAGTAAAAAAAAAAAAATTGGTCGGTCTTAACGCAAGTTTACAACCGGCAAGTCGGTCGGACTAAAAGGGAAAAAAAATTAATAATTGGGTCGGTCCTAAATTGACAGGGTCGGTCGGGTTACGGCAAACAAGAATATTTTTAAGGATGGCCTCAGCAGGCCAACGTAATGCAACAGAACAAAGATAAATAAGAACTAAACCTTGCTTTTTATTAGGGGTAGGCGATATACTTGTAGACCCGATTAACCGGTAGAGACTTTGGACGATCGTCTCCATCCCGGTTACGCTCACGTGACGTTGCTGTGCTATTCAGTCACGGAGGCTTATCGTTTGCATGCGTTTTTAATAGGGATGCACGATATATAATTTCAGCATCGATATTGCGATGTGACTATTCCGGATGGCAGGATGTGTGATTAGGGCTGTCGCGGTGAAGGAATTTCCCTTGCGGTAATTTTGAGTGGCTCAATAGCGCGATATGCGGTTTTATCGCCATTTATTTATTTATATTTATTTATTTATTATTTATTTGTTGCTAAATAAGTGTTACAATGTGGTCAGCATGCACAAAAACGAGGACATTTTCAATGTAACCGAAACTAAACAGCGTCTCTGCGCATTGAAAGGCTGTCACTCAGCACGCAGTTTCATTGTTACGGCAACGGACAGTTAGAGTGAGTCATTTAACCGTTCATTCAACGAACACGTTCAAAGACGCTGATTCATTAAAAGATAGATGTAAACAAGGTGTTAATTATTTTTAACTTTGAGCTCCACTTCTCAAGGCTCAGACAGCTGACCAGCAATGCATCGCATGGGTAACGCTGAAGCGGATGCTTTTCATTGATTCAATGCGTGACTCGCTGATTTTTTTCCTCGCGGCTTCCTCGCGCTGTGGATGCTGACCAGCGCGACCATTCAAATGGTAAATACCCTTAAACGTTAAAAGAAAGATACGACAAATGTTTCGCTTTCCTTGGTCACGGCAACCTTTTCACGAATATATGACTTGACCTCAAAGACAGACGCAGGTAATCGCACGCGCTCAGTCGATCTCTCATTCACTGTCTCTTTAGGCTTAAATGCAAATCTACAAAGCCTCAGTCTGTAAAAATCACCATGATACAGTCTTGTTTTCGTGATTAACTTATTTAACATTCAATAAGCATGCACAAAGTTCAAAACAAGAAGGATAGCCTTATGAAAAAAGAAAAAACGCGAATATCGCGGTTGCTGCGGTTACTTGCATTCCTCTGCGGTTGGCCTGTCAATAGCGCGGTACTACAATATTGCGGTTATCGCGACAGCCCTATGTGTGATGTCAAGTATATGGATCGTTCGTAGTTGATTCGTACACATGAACAAAATGGTTCTGTATTATAATACAGGGAGGTGTCTTGGCTTTTTTTTCTGAGTTCTGTCTTCTCACCAAACATAGCTTGCGACTTTCTCATTGAGAGACAAGTGCGTAATAGTTTGATTGAATTTAAAGGTGCTTTTGGCTGAGTTGAACATCTCCCTGAAGTGTCTTTTATACAGCGTTGCACTTTTTCGGAACGTTTTAGGAATGCAATTAAAGGCAGAAAGACACGACCAGCAAGAAGAGGTCTTGCCCTTCGATTAAATGACAGTTAGTTAGCAGTAAACACCAGTGACAAATGCACTTGGACATTGATGCTACGGCTAGAAAAGGCTGCTTGTATGGAGGCACTAAGAAGAAGTGATTAAAGATACCGGTTTAGGCTTTGATATGGTTTCTCTGATCCTACACAAAGTGGTTTGTTTGATTTGTGTGCGTTCAAGGCAGATTTTAAGATCATGGCCTTAGCCACAATGAGTCATGGCATGATGCTAAGATGCAACTGCCGGGCTATCTTGGTTGTCTTCACTTTGACTGCAGGTTTAATCTTTAGGATTTCTGAAACGTGGTTATTGCGTGATCGCTGGGCTTCTGGGAGAGGCTGTACGAGGGATTCCTCAACTAGCACTGGTGAAAGCTTCTGTCATCACTGTGCATTTCACAATAATTCAAACCTTTTGTTTTCAGTGCAGTGAAATAACAGTAGAGGACAAGCACATATCTGCAAGTCATGTGTTCTGTTGCTTTCTCAAGGAGTCATGATCGAGGGGGACTTGTATTTTAGATGGAATGAAAGATCCATGAATAATACACATGGATGTGGCTCTGGGGGGAAAAAGAAACTCTTGTTTGTTTTCTTCACTATCATAGACTGGTATCCTGTGGAAATTGAGTGTATTGGAACAGTGTTTGCTGTGGGCAAAAAAAAGACCCTATAATGTGGGGTTGAGTTATTGACTAAAGAAAATGGTTTAAGTTTTTTGTAATTTAGACTAGTGTCAAAAATAGAGTAGTTGAATTACTAAAGAAACAACTATTTTGTTAGTTAAGTATCTTATGCTCACCAAGGCTGCATTTATTTGATCAAAATATAGTAAAAATGTTAATATTGTGAAATATTACAATTTAAAATAATGATTTTCGATTTTAAAATCTAATTTATTCCTGTGATGTCAAAGCTAAAATGTTCAGCATCATCACTCCAGTCTTCAGTGTCACATGATCCTTCAGAAATCATTATAATATACCAAATGCAGCTCAAGAAACATTGTGTATTATTATCAGTTTTGAAAACATCGTGCTGCTTAAAATTTGTGGAAACAAAACAAACAGCGATACATTATTTCAGGAGTCTTTGAATAGAAAGTCTATAAGAACTGCATCTATATGATTTGGAAATATTTTGTAACTTTTATCTTTACTGTCACATTTGAACAATTGAAATTAGTGGTGCAACGGATCATCATTGATCCGTGATCCGTTCGGATCAATATCTTCGGTTCGGCACACACGTGATCCGCGGATTGATTTATGACAAAAAAAATAAAAGTTGTGCGCATGTTCAGTCCACACACAGCGTGATCATGACGAGCGGAGGAGCTTGAACGCCCCGCGTCATTTAAATCCCCTGTATGGGAGCGGCTTCCCTGTCAAATATAATGATGAAGGAAAGAGGTTAGTGGATAAAACCGTGACGGTGTGTAGGCACTGCGGCACAAGAAAGCCATATGACAGGAAACGTATCGAGCATGGCCACGCATTTGAAGCGACATCACCCCGGTGTTTAGTAGCTGCGTTTACGTGGTTCAATCGGAATTTTATCAATCTGATTGATGAATGAATCCGAACACGGTGTTTACATGAACGATAAAGTAATCGGGTATTCTTCTCCTCTATTGGTTCTTTATTTGTTTTAAACAGTAGACTTAATATGTCTCTGCTGGTCATGATTTGTTGTGCCGCCGCTGCTTGTATTGATCACGCAGTAAAACCCCGCGCCCAAAATCATTTGTGTGTGGATGTGAATCTGAAACAAGGACTGGTGGGACGTTGTCCTGCTTCACTTCACGGACGCTGAGTGAAATGAGATTTTTTTTAATAACGGAACACTCATTTATATGACACTTCAGCAGGAAGAACAGTTCGTTCCGTGCGTCACAGGTCATTACGCTATTTCAACGTCATTGCACATACGCAGTCATTTTAGTTTCGGTTTTCAATCCGATCAAGTGTTTAGGCATGTTCTCTCGATCGGATTACAAAAGGAGTAAACCACCCCTTTCAATCCGATCGAAATTCCAATCGGACCGAGCTCAATCAGATCGATTAAGGGGTTTACATTAAATTTTTCCGTTTGAGCCGTCAATCTGATTGGGTCCATGTAAACGCAGCTAATGACAGGAGTGAAAACGAAGGCTACTCAACAACTGCTCATCACCGCAGCATTTAAGCAGCCCCTTGTTGCACAATCAGACCGGGCCAAAGCCATCACAAACGCTACCGGTGTGTTTATTATAAGTTGTTTTTCATTAATTATGTTAAAAAGAAGATGGCATGCCTTGTGCACTTTAAGTTGATTTTATATATTTTAATTTAAAAGTGTTAATAAACAAAAAGACAAAACTTATGTTTATTTGTCTTGTCTTTTTTTTTTTTTTTTTTTTTTTGCTGATCCGAAAAATGATCCGATCCGTGACTCTGATCCGAGAAACGATCCGATCCGTGACTTTTTTGATCCGTTGCACCCCTAATTGAAATGCATCCTTGTTCAATAGCAGCATTCATTTCTTAGTGACCCCAAATAGATGATTGGTAGTATAGGCCTATATTTAAAAATATAAAAAGACTATTGAATAAAGTTTCAATATAGCTGCAACTAATGTTTATTTTAATATTCTGTCTTTTAATTTCTTTGAATTGGATTTAAAAAAAGCAGAATTTCCTGTATATATCTTCTGAGAAAATGGATCAATGATCAACCTTTTGCTTTGTGGCCTTTTTAAAACATGTTTTGACATCACTATTAAGACCTTGATTAGTCTTTCAAATGTTTGTTTGTTCTTACTAATTTAAAAGAATCAAAGACACTCATTCAATGCACCGCTGCACCAAGAATGACCGTCCTGCTGTTTCCACTAGTGTTCTGTGGCACACGAGGCTGAAACGAGCATCTAGTTTTTTTGCCACTCGGTGATTGGCCGGCGGTCGATTACCTGGGAGCCATTGTTCTGTTGTTCTGCAGTGAGGCCATCTGCTCTTTCTTCAGTGTCTTTGCACAATCTGCCTCGTTGTGTCTGTCCATCCTCCTTCTCCCACCGCAGTATATGGAAACTTCATCACACGCTCCTCTGGCTTGCAGTGAAGGTTGTGACGTAGTGTGTGTGACTGTTGTCTGCTTTTATTTGTCTCAGAAACTGCGCAAGCGTAGTAACGGGGATACAGAACTGCTACTGTATTTTCTCTCCCATACATATGCGTAACCACAGTAGCGATGTGGCTATAATGCATTATTGCACATGACAGGGTGTTTCTTTGCTAAATGATGGGAGAAATCAATGTTTGTTTTATTCACAAACAATCCAGTGCAGCGTAACGCAACACAAACTTGGATGTTCTTGGCTTTCGGCTTCTGTCGTGACTAAGAGAGAGGCTGCTGTAGACATCACCCCAATTATGTGGGTCGGTGGATTGGCTTTCAGGAATTAATGTAATGAATAATTGATCACAGTCGCCTTTATGTGGATGCTGACTAATCGTGCTCACCTGAGGCTGTGGAACGTTTTATGTTGTTGCTGAACAAAGTTGTGTAACAGTTTTTTTCAAAGACTGGATTTTATTCATACATAGTGAATATTCAATCAGTCATTCAAGAAAAGCTTTTATTTTTTATTTTTATTTTTATATGTGTAAGGAATCAGCAGTTAACAGAAGGAATCGTAATCTTAAAGGTATAGTTCACCCAAAAATTTAATTCAATTCAAATTCAAAAAACTTTATTGTCTTTCCAAAAAGAAAATTGTCTTTAGACAAGTGCTCAACAAACAATACAAGAGACAACCACACTACAACAATTTAAGATATACCCCCCCCCCCTCTTTTTTTATTTAAAATATCAAAATTGCCATTTACTCATGTGTATTGTTCCAAATCACTCTTATCAGTATACAATGAATAAGGATAAAAACGCCAGAAAAGTAATTATGACTCGTAACCTTTTTTGAAGCCGATCAATCGGTTTGGTTGAGAAATTAGCTAGCTAAAATTGTAATAATTATTCTCAAAATATCTTGAGCTTGTTCTCTGGTACATTCATGACATAAGTAATGATTTCTAATTTACGAACGAGTTGTTCTTTTGAGTTGAATCTTTTCAGTTAATCAGTTGATTCCCTTCTTAAAACTGGTTAATGTTTTGTTCACCTTCTTTTTCAATAGTTTCAAAATAATTAGTTTGTAACTGTACACTAAACAAAAAAAAAATATTTGAGAACTATTAAAAAAAGGTAATATAGTTAGTTAGTTAGAGATTCTTTCAGAACTGGTTTATCATTATATTTGGTACATGTTGACACATAAACAAACAGTCAGTAGTAATCATTTAGCCATACTTGATTACTCACAAGTTTGAGACTTAATGAGTATTTTTGACTAATTTATTGCAAAGAGTCATTCATACAATCCAATTACACTCACTGGTTATGCTGTATGTTCGTTGGGCCCCCATCTTTTGTGACATTATAAATGTCTTTACTATCACTTTTCACCAATTTAAAGCAACCGTTGCTGAATAAAAGATGTTTTAGCAAGCTCACTGAGCTCCTGATTCCCAGCCCTAGTTAGCCGAGTCGTCAGAGGAACTGTCATCCTCTAACTCTTCATTTCTGTCATGACTGCTCACAGCTTTTTTTTTATGTGTTTGATGGATGAGTCAGTAACCCCACCATTCCTCCTCCTTCCGTCCCCCTTCCTCTGTTTGATCTCTACTTCAGGCCAGAGGTTGGTGATTGCTTGAAATGATTTGAGATTTGAGTTTGTTTTTTGCAGAGATTGTCTCAACAACAACTACTTCTACCAGAAGTTGAGGTAAATTATACTTATGCGGCACTTCCCAATTCCCCCAGATCAAATTTTTTAGGATGTATGGAGTTACGTGCCTGTATTCCACCCCTGGTACCTTACAGCACAACTCAATGCTGGAGAGAACGGTGTCTGAGGCTGGTGGACCTGAAATCCACTGATGAAAAAATAATGAAATGGCTGGAAAATATAGGTTGTTAACTGCACTCCTGACTGGTTTTGAAGGCTGGTGGGTTTTCAGTGTGGTGTTTTTTTTTTTTTTATCTTTTATTTTTTTTTACGCTTTCTCTTAGTAGGAACATTTTAATGTGACCCAGTTTTTCTCTGTGTATGGAGCAGTGGCTGGTGCATATGAGGCAGCGTGAGGAAGATGGACTACTTGTTGAAAAATGAATGGGAAAAATCTCTGTAACCAGTATATGGCATCTGTAGCAATTAAAGTCCCACATTTCAGTTAAAAGAGCCAATTGTGGAGGCACAATTTGTGTCTTTACATTAGTAAATTGTGCTATAGCTGAATCTGTCTAAATATTTGTAATTTGAGTGGTTTAAAGTAGAGATGCACCTTTTCTTTGTCTTTTGTTCTTTTATTAACATAAAGTGACAGCAGCCTAATATTCTTGCTGCAGTCTGTTAAGAGTTTATGCACGGATCCAATATACTGTTACACAACTTGCGTAATCTTTCTCAACGAATTAGGTTCCAAAACAGACGGTTTAACTGAATACTCGCCAAGACTGGCATTTTGACATCATTTTGGGAATTAGTCAAATTATGCACAGTAGAAACACTGACCGGCCCCCGATTCCGTTACCTGGCTGGTCGATTGGTGCATCTTTAGTTTTAAGAGTGATTTGTAAAAAAAAAAAAAATCATGATGTTAAAAAAATATGATGTATCAAACTGATAGTTCTGGTCCTTGATTCTGATTGGTTGAGCTGTGTTCGAAGCCGTTGTAAATTACTCAACAAACATATAGGCTACCTGTTAATTTATTCAATTAGATAGTTTTGTGGACTAACCATTTTATAAAAGCAATAGCCAAAGCTCGTGAAGTCATGGTTTACATTGAATTTGTAATCTTATTGGCTTTAAAATCAGCAATTAATATATATATATTATATATATATATATAAACATTTTGAAGATGTTGTTTCTCCATTCAAGGTGTACTTGCATTATAAAACATAAAATGCACATTAACATCAAGCTAGTTATAGTTGACTTCTTCAGTCCTTAGAAGTCCCATAGTCCGAACAGCCATGGCTTGCCTGTCAGCACTTAAAACAATTGTATTGTGTCAGCATGTTAATATAGTGCCTAAAATAACGCTGTAGAAGGGCTGAATTCACACTAGCAAGAAATAGTTTGGTAAATTGCTTCCCATGGGCAGTTTCAGTGTTTAGTTTTGCTCTCACACCCTGCCTATCAGTGTTTTCTGAAATATTATGACCACTTTTTGTCATGCCTAAAAACACTCCTTAACTCTAGTAAAGCCATAATATCCTAATAGACTTGAGTGACTTACTGCAACAAGACTCTAGCTATTACTTTACTTTGTCCATCCAAACAACACTGGACCCCGTTGACTTCAATTGTATCTACAATAGGGCTGTCACTTTTGAGAGAAATAAAATTCGAACGGATATCAAATATCAAGCAATGTATTAGAATATATTCGAATATCTACGAGCCCTACTCGTAGATAAAAACAAAACAAAAAAACACCGTAACACAGATTCAATCACAAATGTAGTAATAGTCTGACAGTCACAAACAGGACTCAGGCCATAGCCTGTCTGAAATGTAAAAAAAAAAAAATTTGACTTAATGTTTGAAACAGCAGGTTATCAACTTAATCCATATGAAGTGCCACATACATAGACAATCACAAAATTAGGCTAACGTTACATGAAAAACTGAACCGGCACAGCATGGCACAAACAATAATGTGACAACTTAAACAACAGCAGGAGTAAGGCCTATAGCCTAGCCTAATTCATTTCTATATATTGTTTGCTAGAAACACCAATCTATCACCTTGATCTGGAGCAAATGCGGCTCTTTCTTTTGACGATGTTCCCTGCGGTGGAGAACACGTGCTCGGAGTGCACACACGTGCCTGACACACACAGGTATTTTTGCGCGTCAATGTTGAGAGAAGTGGTATCTACGGTGTAGAATCCAAAATATTTCCAGACACTACTATACGTCGTCCGCCCGTGATTTTTAACAATCCTATTCTCTCAACTCTCCACTCGATGCACCCTTTATCAAGAACACATCCGGGTACTTTCATTCTTGAGTATTGGAACCGGACTTTGAAGATTGATGACGTTGTACGAGAACAAAAGTACGCTTGATTGCTTAAGAATGCAATTCTCTGTGCAGCATCCAGCATGAGTGACCTAAAAATTTCTATATTTTTCACAATCACGGCATAGAAAATCAAAACACTGTCTTACTATGACTAGCAGAAAGCTACGTGATCCTCCTAAAATGGCGTCCAGACAAGTTACCCAGAATACGGAGTGACGTCAGCTTCACATTCCCTATTATTGACGGATAAGTGTTCACGGAGGATATTTTTTCCTGATAACAGCGGAAAGATCTCAATACTCTTGTTATTTTTGGTCATACAGAGTAGGACAACATTCAACACTGTAAAGGGTCTACTTTTGTGAAATAAGGAAAACAAACAGGGAGATCTTTCAGCCGTCATGGTCTCTGGATACTGGAGTACTTCTGTTTTTTTCCTGACTCATTCATAATCTTTACATTTGCCGGTTCGATGTGTCAAGCTTTATGCGTGTGCTTGAGTGCTTAATGTATATTTTTAAAGGCTCAATATTATGGTTTGGTAATTCTCTCTAATGTAGGACAATGTTAGCAATGTTACATAGAATATTCTTTCTCAGCCCTGAAACTCAAACATATACTGGGAGGTGGCATCGGAAAATGGTTTAAGTATTTAAATTAACATCATAAACATGCGATTAGTCAACTGTTGGCTTATATGAACAACTACTAGTCGACTATGAAAATCTTTAGTCGGGGAAAGCCTTTTTAAAGAAAGTCTCTTTCCCCTTTCTTCAGTTCTGAAGTGACCCGAGGTGCAGAATATCTACGATGATAACCGGTTGCATCATGCATTTTTAGGGAAAGGAAACTAATTCCTCTCTTGCTTTGTTTGAAATGCCATTATTTTATGCCCAGTAAAGTTCCTGTGTTTTGACCGTCCTGTTTGTCATCAGGGTCACATTTCAATGAGTGCACGCAGATTTTGAACGTGGCCCGGTAATGAAACCAGAATACCAAAACAATGTCAAGTGCAATGAGGTGCACTGTGGACAAGCAGAGGGTTCCTGTTTATTTTGCTATTGTCATCTGTCTTGCTGAGATTGTTTGTTTATTACTGGCATTTTTTTCCCCCTCTTCTCTTTAGGTTTTGTCAGCATGTTTTTGCTTTCTCTCTCTCTCTCTCTGTGCGTCTGTAGTGGTGCACTCAGCAAGGGTGAGTGTGATGCAGCAGTGTTTTCTAGTTCATGTCAATCACTGCAAGTGTTTCGTTTTCTCTCTGTATATTTTACTGCATTGCTGCTTTAAAGGTGCCCTAGAATGTGAAATTGAATTTATTTTGGCATAGTTAAATAACAAGAGTTCAGTACATGGACATGACATACAGTGAGTCTCAAACACCATTGTTTTCTCCTCCTTACTTAAATCTCGTTTTTGAAAAACACCCCTGAAAAATAGGCGAATCTCCACATAACACCGACTGTGACGCAACAGTCGGGATCATTAATATATACGACTCAAAAAATTTGCCAGCCCATGTTCAATGACAGGTGGAACTGCGCAGCCGAAGCATGGCAGTTGTTCAGTGTTTGGATGTACAAATGAACACAAAGGTTTTTAGTTCCTTCATCCGAGCCTCTGAAGAAACAATGGGTTAATTTTATTTTCTCTGGAAATTTCCAAACATTTCACAGAGACTGTTTCCTCAACTTGGGCCAATACAGAGCTGGCCTCGATGAACGTCTGAAAATATATCGATCGAGCTACCAAGCAACACTTTCTGATGTGTAATTGTTCAAGTTCAGACAGGTAATCTTTCTCTCAAAATCGTTCAATACTGTATTTACATCATTGTGTTTGCATTGGTGAAAGCATTAGAGAGAGTGCAGAAACTGCGTTGCAATGATAAGATCTTTATTCTCGCGATCAACTCACTGTCATCTGTTTGCTCAATGCTCATCACGGCAACATTTTATGTGATGGGAATAGATCTAAATACTTTAAAAACATCTCATGATTCGTTCATCTCGATAGCTGTAATAGTAAGAACGTATAATATCTGTAGTAAAAGTATTCGAGAGAGTTTCACATGTAATACGTAGCTATTTCATATGCAAGCATGTCAGCCAATCACAGCATAGGCCGGTTACACACAGCAGACACGCCCCTCCAAACAGAGCGTTTGGGCTCAGGGCTAAAATCAGGCTTGGAAAAATGCCTTTTATTTCTAAATTATGACTATTTTTGATCTAAAAAACATACTAACATTATAAGGGCAACCCAGAAAACATTATGCAATAAAAATAAAAACCATTCTAGGGCACCTTTAATAAAGCCTTAAGCCATGAGAAGCTGTCCGTTTGGGGGTTTTCAACAGGCATGAGGTGTTTCTGTGTCTTAAAACACCTTTGAACGTGGTAAAATCAGGTATTGTTATTGCCGCTTGACCAAATTGGATTAAACTTTAAAGGACCAAATATATATGTAGTTGTTCATTGTTTGAACTCTGGCCCTTAATATAGAACGTGTGGTTACAGGTTTGACTTTTTAACTTTTAATCGACTGACTTTTAATGTGGCTTATCCAATCAGAATCTAAAGACTGAATCATTTGTTTCATGTCAAGCCTAAATACTTCTTGCAGCTTCTGTTTTGGGTATAAATGCAGTGGCTTGTTTATCTGGAAATACATGCTACGCTTCCTCTCCATCTGTGTGTCTCTCTCCTGTCTCGCAGACTCTCAGCATCTGAGTGACATCTTCCGCCGGGAGCACTCCAGCCACAGAGAATTGTTTCCTCTCCTTTCTTAGCACTGCTGACAGGCTGTCTGTGACATATTGGGAATACAAGGGAGACAAACATTTGATATTTGTGTCTCGGTCCTTGTGGATGTAGCTGTTGTGGTTAAAATAAGGCCGCGTCGTGTGTTTGTACTTTCCACTGATAGCTTTACCTCTCTTCATTTGTTAATGATGGAGAGTTTTGCATTCTGTTACACTGTTACATTAAGTTTCCATGGCACGCCTCGGTCATGTTTTACTTGAGCTAGCTAATGAAAGGACAATGTACAATGCTCTCAATTCAAAACTATTTGAGATGAGCTGCATTGAAATTAGACTCTGTTCTAAAACTTTGAGCTGCCTGCATAGTATTTTAAGGCATCATAGGTATTTTGTACCTCGGATGCACTTCTTAAAATCCTTCTGGAAGAAATTGAAATTCACACATGCTGTTGCAAATTGCAAAGCTTTATTAAATCATTTTGAGATAAGATTTAGTCAAACACAATCAGATTGACTAAAGAAACACTGTATTTAATCTTGTTTTTTATTACTTGACAACAACCTTTAAAGTTGAGCGAGCTATGTTGAAGAGCCTTTCCTAAGTTTTCTGTTGTATTGACTGGAGGTGTAGTCAAAAAAGTTCCTTTGTCTTTTGTCAATAGTGTAGAGAAGTATGAAACATTGCTTACACACAATTCACTTTCAAACCAAGCAGCTTTCTGCAGCTTCCAAGCAGCAAAATTTGCATGTGGAAATCTTTTGCCCTCCACATGAAATTCCCGATTGTTTGGATTCCTATTGGAAGAATGACTGTATTTAACCTGAAAAAAGGGCAGTAAATGTGACAGTACCGTGAGTGTTTGTTTATAATGCTTTTGAAAGCACTTTTCTTAGCAAGCTAATCTTACATCCGTATTTAGAAGTCTGTTGTGTGTACTCGCTCTGCACTCAAGTAATGTGGTAAATTTTCGTTTAAATTAGGAAATTTAGGAGACCGCACTGCACCTAATTATCCACAGGTTAAGAAGTGCCATAAGAACATTTTAGCTCATTTAATTTTACACATTTTTATGTGAATACAGTTCTGTGCCTTTTTATGTTGAGCACTTCAGCTAAACACTCTGTATTTGAGACAAAAGCCACTTAACTAGCACCATTATTATTTAATGAAGCAACAACCACGTTCCTCGCCACCCTGTATTTGTGGCACCAGATTTAAGGGTAAATTAGATAAGGATATGCATGTATAATAATTGCTGTTTTGTGTTATGACACCAACCTTGACAGGATCTGACTGTCTGTATTGTTTGTTTGTTGTTTAGCCAGTCGTGTTCTGAAGCTGTTTGATTCCAGGTCTTCCGCGCAGTTATGGATCGTTGTAGGCGTCTGGTGTTAACGCTTATTTTTAACCTCAATGGGAAGTTGGAACAAAGCTTCCCAGTGTCCCGGTCTCCCCGTGCAGACAGGGATATTACCTCAGCTGACTGCCTATGTCTGAACACATTTATATAAATTTTTATAGAAATGTGCACACGCTGGGATCTCATTAAGTTGTTTTGTGAAAATGCTACAACATCAATTATTCAAGAGTTGGTTTATTGTAAAGGTTTGGATTTCCTCTTGGATTCCTGATGGTTAGGTTTCTCGTGGTCTTTTATTCATGGGCTGGTGAATACGGTTTCCCTCAGCAGTTGCAGACGCAGAAGTTAAATTAAGCTGCATCAGTTATGGTGGTCTGAGGGAAGTTTTTTCTCTTTGATAGACTCCTTATTACATGCTGAATTAGTCAAAAGCCTTGAGACAAAAAAGAATCGACCTTGCAGATGTACTGCCCCGAACTTCGTACATTGACTTGGAACAGAGTAATAATGGCTTAATATTTAAGCATCTCGGCTCTAAAAACAAAGGTTGCTGGTTAGATTTAAACCAGTGTATCTTGTTATGTGTGTTTGGATGTGGGGAAATATGTATATAAATGCATACTTTTTTGGCAGTTTCGCCACCATATTCAGTTAAGACTTTAGAAACTTTGGTTTGGAGCCTTCAGGCTAGTGTCAAAAATAAATGTTATTTATTTATTATGAGGCCTTTTTTTTCCTTATCTTAATCTGGACATTTGTTTAAACTGTTACCTATCAAATCAACATAAAATATGAGTTGTGACCATTTAATTTGCAAGATAAAGTTGCATATCACTCACTACTACTGCTAGTGCTACTACTAATACTAACACTAACAACTAGCCTACTACACTACTAATTTAGTAGTAGTATTATACATAGTAGTGGTAGTAGTAGGCTATTCATAATGTAGGCTATATTATTTTCATTGTAGTCTCATTGCTATTGTGTCAAAATTGGTTCTGCATATCGACTTTTAGGTTTATATACAGAAATGATCAGTATTTGTAATAGACGAGAACAACCAATCTGTAAATAATGGACAATATACCATATGTCTCTCTGTTACATTTTAAATGATCAGTGATGTATCCATGTATCCATTAAATGAAAACCATGATGTAGCCTAATGGAGACAGTGAATTTGACGGTGTTGACGCTCTTTGGGAAATCAATTTATGAACGGCTTATTTCAGTTGTTTTTACTTATTTAGCAGGTTTGTATAAAATATGCGATTTTTCTGACTTTTTTTTATTCACTCTCCTTGGAATTTACCCCTTAATCTGTGGTTTAAGGGACAGTTCACCCCAAAATTCAAATTCTCTCATTATTAATTCGCCCTCATTCTAACCCAGATGTAAAAAAAAACACACTTTAGATTGGTCGCACTTTAGATTGGGGTCCAATTCTCACTATTAACTAACTATTAACTATGGCTTTAGCCTCAATAAACTCATTATTACGGCTTATTAATAGTTAGTAAGGTAGTTGTAAAGTTTGGGTAGGATTAGGAATGTATAATATGGTAATGCAGAATAAGGCATTATTATGTGCTTTATAGATACTAATAAACAGCCAATTTCCTATAGTAATATATATGAATGCTAATAAACAGCTAGTTAAAGGGATAGTTCACTTTGAAATTCATTTTTGGTATGTTTTAGCTTACCTCAAGGGCATCCAAGATGTAGTTGTCTTTGTTTCCGCAGTAGTTTCAATTTTGATATTTTTTAGGTCAAACCGTTCTTGTCTGTCAGTCATATAATGCAGGTCTATGGTCACCACCTCAAAGAGCATGCACAGAGAAGTCCAAATTAAACATGATTTAATGACTCGTAAATAAAAGTACACATTGATGGCCTAAGACACGAAACGAGCGGTTTGTGTGAGAAAACGAACAGTATTTATATCGTTTTTACCTCTTGTAACCACAGCCACGTCCAAGTGATCTGAGGGCGCGGGCGCTTCGTGGCTGTGGTTACAAGAGGTAGCTAAAACATACCAAAAATTAATTTCAAAGTGAACTATCCCTTTAATAGTGAGAATTGGACCCTAAACTAAAGTTTTCTTCTTGTACATGCCTATCGTTTTGCTTCAAAAGACATTGATTCATCCAATTGTGTGTGGGTTTTTCAAGTGTCAACCTAGCAGCTCCCATTCACAGAGACTCACATAGATGTATTATTTATCTAAAAATGGTCACTTATGTTTATCTGAATAAATAAAGTCATATACATCGGAGATGGTATGAGGGTGAGTAAATGATGGGAGACATGACATTTTTTAGGTGAACTATCCCTTTAATTTGTGACCCTGCTGTGGACACTGACCAGTGTGTGTTATAGAAAAGGGGACATATGAACCTCACCAAAGACTATGAGTTTAAACACTTTTTCGCCGCCTCCCCCCTCCTCTTCAGCTCCACACCCACCCCTCCTTTTATATGACTTTGCCCTGACCTTGTGGTCTGGAGAAAAATGACCAATCTATGAGTTATGAGTGTCCTCTGACACATCATGCCTGTAGGGGCATCATTCTGCTGACAAAGACCTTGTCATAACGGTCTCTCTGCATCTGCAATTTTTTTTTGTCCTAGAAAACGTATTGGTTATGCATTAGGTCGTGCTTGTCTCATTATTGAACCCTGGGTGACCTTCGCTTGCGTGCGGTGGAAAGTCACCCGTGTTGTAGCAGTGCAGGATAAACTTACAGGCTCCTGTTGCACTGCCGACAGTGAATTACAGTTCCTGTGGATTCCTCCTAATGATGCAGGAACGGCTCTGAGATGGAACTTCCTCCGTCTGAAAGGCCTAATTGTTTGGAGCTTGTTAGGCAGAAAGCGTCTGCATGCATTAGTAATATGTGAACCTGAATGAAGAATATTGTGTCCCTCCCTGTTTTACAGTTCCTTTTTTAGAAAGTGTCAATTATGCTGAAATATGGGCTTCAGCGATGATGGTTTAATTGCTGTATTGAGTGTGCGAGTCTGGGGATAAACTGTGGCGTTGTGCTATATGAGCAGGCATGTTGAGCATATGAGTTCTCATCAGATATGGATGCCTGAATTCATTTACAACATATTATTTTATACTATTATGTGTAAGTTGGTTTTAATTGTGGATGCAAATGTTTAGATTGTCTAATGTCAGTGCTAAAACGTTTTCCAAAAGTAAATGCTCTCCTATGTATTGTGCATTTAGATTAGTAGGCTACTTAAATTAAGAAATATATGTACTTAAAATTTGGTTTATTTATACCTGCATGTAATGCAGTGATATGGAAATTTTAGCTAGTACAATTAATGGATTTTTTTAACAACGTGTATTAGGGCTTTGACTTTTTTCCAAAAATCATATTTGAAGTTCGTTTGTTTATTAATATTAATGAATCATATTTTGACCATTAAATGCCGCTGCATAGGCGCTGCGCTAACCAGGGTGCTAACGTCACCTACAGGAGCCCAGATGACCAAATGCTAATGATATTCGCGATTCACAACTTCACCAGGCGTGAAAAAGCCTCGGAAAAGCAACGTTTACAAGCAAACACATTTACAAAAAATAATACCCATAACAGGTTCGAATATTAAAGGCTGCCTAATATTCGTTCGAATTTCTTTTTTTAAATATTAAATAACGAAGTTCGGAGTCAAAGCCTTAACGTGTATATAACTGTATATTGTAAACCCCTTTTTTTTTATATGGTATTATTTGTAAGTTAATTTTAAATAGGGATTGCACAGAAAAAACTAAACAAATGTTTTGTATTAATATTTTAATTATTTTGTTTGATATAATTAATTTTTTTTACTCTATGAAAACACTAATATACAACTCCAATATCAGCATAATCATAACAATGCTGAATTATTTACTTAATATTAGATGAAACCAATATGATCACAAATATTTTGTGCACACTTAATTTCAATTGAGCTTTTATTTTCTAAATTTAATTGTAAGTTTGTTTTACTGTACTTGCATAGAATATAAGCTAATGTACACTATAATATAACGTATAAGCCAATTGAAACTTGTACTTTTGTATAACTAAGAGAGAAAAAAATTACCGTTTGAATTTGGGGGGGAAATGATGAGATAGTTTTTGGGTTACAGTATTTGAATGTCCAAGAGTATTAGTTATACGTTGATTTCAATTCATCTTTAAGTGTATCAGTTTTAAATGATAAAATATGGTTTCTATGTATCATATATTTGAGAATATAAATGTGTTTTCCAAGAGAAAAGATGTGAGGGCCTATGGTAAAAATGATGGGCTCCTTTGATCTCGATGACAGCTGGTCAGTATTTATTCAGGACAGAAGTTCAGCTCTTTTCTTCTCGTCTCTACAGCCCAAAAACAGCCTGGTCTGAGTAAAGCCCCACGTCTCCTCCGTTAAACAAAGGCCTCGGTGGACGAGCTGCGTAATGTTGTGTTAAGCTGTAGTAATTTAAAGCTGATAAACCGAGCAGACGTTTCAGGCTCGATGGAGAGGAGTATATGGAGAATGGTCTTGGTGGTGGAGAATGTTCAAGCCCGGGGGAGCTGGAGCGTTTCGGTCCCTGTCTCTGTGAATCAGTCCCATCGCCCAGAGACCCGACCACATCTGGCACCGTTTCCACTACTGAATCCCCCATGCAACATGTAGGGCCCTATGAAATTATTATTACATATGTGTATATATGTTTTTTTTAATTTTTTTTACCAAATTCCATTTTAATCTGTCTAATTATTGGATTAGTGAATCTTATATAAGTTAACAATTTATTAAAACAATGAACAAAAATTTAATTTTTTTTTAGGGCCCATTAAAATCCGTTTTCCCCCAAATTATATTTAATTTTTTTCATATTTGAATAGTTCTGGATTGAGTTGTAATGGTTTCATTAAATTAATAATCAAAAAAAGGCATGTTTGATCAATTGAATAATTCGTTTTATTTATTAAAATGTATTTGAACTTTATTATTATTGCTTTGAGAAGTACATTCTGCTGCACAATAGTATTTCATAGTATTTAAGTTAAATAAAGTTAAAATGTTGTCTTCAAGACCTTTCTGTATCTGTGTATAAGATATGATGATAGTTATAGTTTTATATACATGTATGTATATATCATGTATAATATCAAATAAATGGTGAAGTGCTCGTGAAGATAAAATGTGGACAGAGACATGCAGAACTTGCAGACTTCAAGTATTAAGCATGTATACATGCATTAAGTATGTATATATATATCATATTGTGATCTGATTAAATGCACTGCCCTAATTCATCCAACATTTGCACAAATTCCGTGTTACTGTAAATTCCATTTTTATGACTGGATTCAGTGATTCCGTCCGTGTTTTCCGCATCGCAGAAATCATAGAGCCCAACAGCATCGCAAAAGGCCGAAGACGAGGAAAAATAATGCCCTTCTTATCTCCTCAGAGCTGCACCGTAATGCTTGTTTGCTTTGCGCTTTGTAATGTGTCCTTGAGGGACGTGTCCCCAGTGTGGCGGCCGCTGGACCGCTCGTCTCTCGGTGGGAGGTTTGTGTCAGACTGCAGTCTGAGGGGATTTAGCTATTCTAAGCCTTCTCAACAATTGTGTTTCTGACACGAGCGTGCTTTAGTTTACAGGGATGGCGGAGAGCGTGGCTTTAATCCAGCGCAATACAGTGTGTCTTTTCTGCTGACGTCTCCAGTCTTGCGAGCAGCTGCGGACCCCGAGACCTCTTCCGCAGATTTTCTTCTTTGTGCGCTGAGCTGTGTATAATTATTTCAAAGCAAGCCAGTTTATTTTCCTCTCCTGCTTTTTGCTGCGGTCGGAGACGTTTTGCGGTCATTTTCTACCCCTCGTGCTCGCTCTGGTCGGCCCGAGGGCCTGCACGTTCCTACTGTTTATCTGAGTGATGCGGTTCTCGATTGGGGAAACGGTCACACTGGCGGCTTGGATGCTGTGTGTTTGTTCAAGCTTCTGCTAAGACTCTCTGTCTTTGTCGTCTTGTAAGAAATCACGCGTTGAAACGCTGCACCCGCTGGGCTGCCGAGTGGACTCCCCCGATCTGCTTGCACACAGATCAATGGCATTTCGGTCTTGTGGAAAGATCTCACTTCTCCGTAATAGTAGAAATGGGCCGCCTGCTGCTGCTGGGTGTTTATCATGAGTGGCCAGAAATTTGATCAACATGCGCGGTAACAAATAAGCAGTATCTGTTTTGTTGATGTAAGGACATCACCGGCCACTTTAAAGCAAAAAACCTCGCACCACAACTGACAAATGTTCTTCCTGTGTAGGACTAAACAATGTGGTTTAATGATATTATGATGTTGACACCTTGTGATTTGAAAGGTGAATTTAAAGGCGATCACGATCTTGAATTTTGTAGATGATTGTCAAAAATCAATGTGAAAATTAACAATTTTTTTGTTTTTTTGTTCAGCTCAGATATCCACAATCTATAATAACAGGCCTTTTATGACCACAGCAATTGCAATCGGTCCAATTTCTGGCTAATGTAAATGCCATGAGAATACAGTTTGCATAGAGTAAAAGTTGTGAATTTTAGTGAGACATTTTTGTCCGTTTTGAAATGTTGCCTTTTTAAATCGAATTGAACCAAGGAGAAATTGCTACGTAACACTCTCTAAGGGTGTTCACAAAAAAGTCTCAAACCTCTTTCAGTCGAGTACAATTCAGTTTTCTTTGCGTTCACATTTGTACTAGTACTTGAAAATGGATTCCCTCTTGTTTGTCTACTTATACATTTGTTTATTTTTTTTTTTACTTATAAAGCTTCTTGTTGAGTTTTAAGTTGTTTCATACAGAAGTGAAATGTATAAACAATCATGCTGTTACTTTAAGACTAGTCTTATTTAAGGGCCTCTGATTCGCTACATCATTCATGTCTCTCACTGGTTACAATGCTCAGCCTTGCAAAAATAAATGTTTGACACCATGCGAGTTGTCTTGGAATGCTGTAGTTAAACCTTTTAGCCATAATCATAATCTCGATAATTTATTTGATTAATTGTGCTGCCCTATAAACAATAAATATTCTGCATTACTCCTTTCCAAATAGCTTTAATTAAACAACCTGCATGGAATTAAGATCATAACTCAATGTGACGCATGCAAAATAAAGAACTACCTCTAAACTGCAACCTCTAATTAAATGACAAAAATATTTATTTGTTGTTTATGTCTGGGTGCTTTATCGTGCATAGATTGTCCCTGCAGTTACTGCTGTTATTTCCATTAGTCATGTAAGTCCTCTGTGTTTGTGAACCAGAAAGGGAGTCCACTTCTTTATTTATTAGAAGTTACATTGGGATGCTGCCGATTGCATGATGATTACTTTGAAAAGATGATGATTTTATTGCTGAGGGTTATGGGAAACTGTGTCAGCCAGGAGCTCAGGACTGCGTCAGCACGGTTCTTGAAGGATCTCTGAAAGGGTCTGTCAGTTAAATCTAGGGCGCCGTAGCGCAGAATGCCACTGGGATTCCCTGGCATTTGATTTTGTCTGCTCACAGAGCCTAAAACATCTCAGACGAGAAATTATTACGGCACTGCGTATCTGGAGGTTGTCATTCCTACTGCAGTTTTTCACTAATGGATTCTTCTATCATACGGTACATCATTTCTGTGTGATCTAGAACTGTTTATCTGATCTGGACAAGGAAACAACTGCATATTTGAACGTTTCAATCATTTGAACACTTACCCTAAAACATGGTCCGGTTCTCTCAATCAGACTTTAATCAACTTTAATCACAGGAATACATTTACATTTTAAAAATATATGACAATAAAAAGGCTGTTTTTCAATTGAAATATACAACAATATTAATTATTCCAAACCTTTAAATGGTAGCTATAGTGTATATAATACTCTATTTTATTACCTTTCAATTAAAAAAAAATATTTCTGTCCATTTTATGATTTAAAACAAATTTTCAATATCTAAATAATTTTTTAGTAATTTTAAAAATGAATAAAATATAGAGTAAAATGACAACTGGAAGGCCAAGCAGAAGCTTCTGCCAAACGGTTGCTTTGGCAACAAGCAAGCTCTCTGCGGCGATCCTATTATAACTAATGCTTATTTACCAACGTCAGCCTGTCAGCGAGTCCTGTAGGACTTCTGGGTGAACGTCATGTCATGTAATTCATATTCATGAGTCAGGCTGAGTAGTTTTATAATGTGTCCCCCAGCTTTTCTCTCCTGCTTTGGATGACTCTCAAGTACCCGCTTCAGTGCAAAAGAGGAGTGTTTAGTGACCCTAATGAAATGAGGGTTGCAGAAATGTTCTGCGTTTGCCCAGAGCACGACACGTTTTGTCACCATCTTGAAGATGTCCCGAGACCTCGTGAAGTGGAATGGATTACGTGTTGGCTGACACCCTTGAACCAAAAGACTCATTGGACTTTGGCACCAAGGGGGCCCTGGGGCCCTTTCTCACTGAAGACTGGAGGCCAGACTATCTCAGGCTGCCCTTTATTCCATATCCAATCAAACCAGATTCAGTCTTCTGCCATTTTTTGATGTTTGGCTGCTGGAGAACCAGAATGAGCATCATCCAAATAGATGGCTGATTTGGGCCTGCTGCTTCCAAAAGCAATTAAAGAGTTGGCGTAATAGCAGACCCCCTTCCCGCCTGGAAGGCTGAAGCTGTCAGATCAAATCGCAATGAATGCATAATTGCGAATTTAAATACCGTTTGCAGTAGACTGAAAGCTAAAATTATCCCATTTGTCCCATGGATTTTTCCATTTATTCATTCTGTACTCAAGTATACAGCCTAGAGGTGTGGTAAAGCCCCATCATGCATGCAGTATGGTTAAATTTGGGCTGACATCTGTGTTCGTCACTGTTCTTTCTGTGCATGGGGTTCAGTCACACCCGGACCCCTTCTGCCAAGGTTCTCGGTCTTTTTGCACCGGAGCTCGAGTCCTATGCTCGCTCGATACTTGTTGCATGGCTGAGACCAAATCAAATCAACAATATTATTTTCCTCTTTTTTTTTTTTTGTTTTTTTTTTGTGTTGTTCGGCTGGGTAGTGAATGATTAACTCTGGCTAATTCGTGAAAAAAGCTTGCCTCCTTATTTTGCTGACTGAACAGTGGTTATTTTGACTGTCAAACAGAAAGGTCCTGATGGGCTGGCAAAGTTTAGCCTTACTCTACAAAACTGTATATTGGAAGCAATTGTGAGGACGTGGTAGATGCCATGTTTTTCTTTTGTGACATGCTATTAGTAGACCTCAGATGGTTACGTTTCATATTATGTATGCGAGATGCAAGATCCTGATCTCTAGACATCTGCACTGATGTCACTGCACTGAAACGCTGTAGTAAACCTTGCTTCTAGTGTGAACAGCCTGAAGCTATCCACAGATCGCTCCTCGGGTAAAATATTGTCACCTGGAATCTGCTAGGAATGAAAACTCTTAATTCTGACACCTAAAGTGCTGCCTGAGACAACGAAAACTGTTTATCCAGTACTGACTCTGTTTTCCACTCACTCTCTTCTCACATGCTTTCTCATCCATTGGGATGAATATTTGTGTTCCTTTCCATTCTATTGGGTTTTGTGGCTTTCCAGAAATCTATCCCTCAGAGTGGTTTCTATTCACGTGTGTGTGCATGTCTGTGTTAGGACAGATACGAGCGTGCAAGTGCTGTCAGGTTCCTCTGCTGGTCTCGGCTCTTTCTGTAATTCATGACCAGGGTCTTGTGATGAAGGAGAGACACTTGACAGAAAGGCTTTCCCTGCAACCCTAAATCACCAGCTCATGTGAATAAAGGCCTGAACACACGCGCACACACACACACACACACACACACACACACACACACACACACACACACACACACACACACACACACACACACACACACACACACACACAAGCACGCACACATACTTGGAGCCTCAGTCTGGGCCCTGTCCTCTCACAGGCAAGGGATTGTGGGTGTAAAGACAATGGAGAGCAGTAAAAGTCAGCTGTTGAGGGGAGTGGAAGCCCTCGTCTAATTCCCTGTACAGTTTTAGAGCTTGTAAAAGCCTGTTCTTCGCTGACGGAGTTCAGACAGACCCATATCATAGAAATCATACAACTGATGCGGTTTCATTTCATGAGTGTGTCTTCTCTACTTTATTAAACATGACTCACTTACAGTGCTTTTTATATTTAGGGCATCTGGGAAAAGTTTGGTGATAAAATAAACATTTGCAAATAATTATCTCAATGCTCCAGGGGTAAAAACATCTATTTGGTTTGTTTGGCACTCAGATTCTCACGTTTTTCAAATACAATTAAAAAATTATACCGAATGAATAACAATCAATTTGGAATAATTTTTGTTTTGTTTTGAAAGAAATCTCTTATTCTCACCAAGGCTGAAATGATTTGATGATAATTCAAATGTCTTCAGTGTCACATGATCCTTCAATATGCTGATTTTGTGCTCAAACTATATATGTTTTTTAATCAATGTTGAAAGCAGATTTGTATGGCAACATTATGCTTTTTTTTTTATTATTATTTTTTTTTAGCTGAACAGAATGTGTCATTTTTGATCAGTTTGCTTGCTCGTTGAAATAAAAGTATCAGTTTCTTTCAACTCAAGTTTTGAAATACATTTTTATAGTATATTGAGTGCTGTCTGTCCTTGTCCTGTACGGAACATGCATATGTATTTTTTGCTGATTTAATAATTATTGGTTATTTGGCCATTTTATTGGTTGATAAATGTGCCCAAGGGAACACTATACTTAACTTTTCAACCATTTTTTTTTTTTTGAAAATGCATTACAGATGTGTGTTGCAAGCACATTTGGACATTTTGACTTTAATGTCCTTGGGCCGTCAGCATTTACAAACCAGCACAAATCTTGTATTGAAGGACCACTTTCTCTTTTACTGCAGTTCCAACACTGCAGAATCATTAAATCTTTCAACTGGCTCTGCTGATGTACGGCTCCCTCAAACCTAATATTTGCTTAAGGTCATGACGAGACTTTAATAATTAACGCGTATGCTTCGTAAATATTTTTTCACCCCCCTCAAGACCATGTGAAGACCAGCATGTGGTGATGACTTTCAATTACGAGCTGCATTCTTCAGGCAAATGTCTTTGGACTTTCCTCTGAACCTTTTGGAGTTGATGTGTCAGAGATGAAGTGGGCGTTGGTGAGTTAGTCAGCCAATGAGCTGAGACGCTGGAGCGAGTGTCATTTTGAGAAGCAGCTCTTTCAGGGGACTGTGGCGGCTGTCAGTTGCACTGATGCTGATAGTTGTGATTGATAGTTTAGTCCGAGTTATTTGTCAGCCTCCATTCCTAAATGTGACATTTTGGTATGTTTTTTTTCTAATGCTGTTGAAGCATGAAGATAAGTGGCTTCATCCTCTGCCTGCTGTTGGACTGATGCTCTTTTCAATCAACCAATTTCAAATCTGCGTCAATTGGTGTTTGCTAACTATTTTACTTCCCTAATCTGACACATTTTAGAGTCACTCCCCCAGTCTTTTGTTTTTATAATATTTGTTTTATATAACTCAAATTTTTTCTCATTTTGTTACGTCCCTGAAATTTGAGTTGAGCAGGAGCATAATTAATTCAGGCTTCTTTTAAAAATATATCTTTTCCCAGCATGCACTGACAAATTCATGCCCATGAATCTAAATGTCAAATATTTTTTTTTTAAGCTTTGCAAAGCATGACTCACTAAAACGTTTCACCTCTAGTTCAGGACGCCCTGTGCCTTTTCAGTTCATTCCATCCATACATCAGACGTGACTTTTCAGACATCACTGACCACTTTTCATGCTCAGTATTTTTTATTTAGTGTCTACAGTATATTTTAGGAATCTCTTTATTATAAGAACATAAAAAAAGAAATTATGCTTCATAGTTGTTGGAATATTTAATACTTTTTTATTTACTCTTAAATGCTGCTTTGTATTGATACATTTGGCATTATTAAAAAAAGTTTTTTTTCTTCGTTACTTTCAGTCAAATTTATGATAATTAATAGTTTATCAAACACCTTTACACCAAATGTTATGTTTGTCAACTCTTTACAATAAGGTCTCATTTGTTAACATTAGTTAATCAATTAACTAACACGAACTAAGAGTGATCAATATATTTCTTACAACTTTTATTAATTTTTTAATGTTATGATATAAAAATAGTTGTTCATTATTTGATTTAAAAAAATATAATGGTTGTTGAAATTAACATCAACTCAAATGAATAAATGCTGTAAAAATATTGTTCATGTTAACTAATGTTAACAAATTAAACCATATTGTAAAGTGTCAAGTTAATTTATTTTGATTTTAAACACAATAATTGTTGATCTCTAATTGGTTGAATTCAACTCTGCATTGTAGGGGTTAAATAGAGTCGATACCCATAATGCACCTGGCCAAGCCTTTACTTACATTATTTCTTGTATTATTAGTGTTTGATCTGATCTTCTGCTGTCAGAAGATGTGAAAGATGAAACGAGTACATTTGAGTGTTTGTTTTCTCCTATTGATGTGTGTGTCTGAGAGCTGTGGAGAGAGGCATGTTTTCTGCACTATGCTGAATGGATGTTGATGTGTCTTGAGGGAAAGCAAGCTGTTGAGCGCTGGCTGATTGCTCACAATATGCACATTTTCTAATTTATATTAATTGATTTAATGATCTATGCGTTTACACTCAGGGTTTTCAGTGTTCCATTTTTGATTTAGACTTTTGATTTGGGAATCATCATTTCAACTAAACAGTCTTTGTTGCCATATTTGTTCAAAATGCTTGAGTAGAGTAAAGGCCAATTCACACTGAACCGACAGACGCCGACCGATGCAGACAGTCATCAGATTACAGTGCATCACTTCTCTGGCAATCCAAGACCCGACATGCGCCGATTCAAGATGTTTGATCGGCGACACCGAGCGGCAACAGACGCCGACAGGTGTAACACACTGATCCGACCAAATGTTGGATGCCGTCTGTCAGTGCAGTGTGAATTGGCCTTATAAATGGCTTGTTTTTCCCTAAATACACACAAGAATTATATTTTTATATATTTTTTACATTCAAAATTCTTGGCTACAAACTAATATTTATCTCTCTCTAAAACATTAATGCAATGTTTCCAAAACTGGGGGTTCGTGAAGGAAAACTGTAGGGAGGTTCATGAGTTGATGAAAAGGTAATATAATGAGTCATAACAATGAAAAATTGCAATACATATTTTTAATTAGTCAAAATAAAAGCTAACCAAACAGTTTACCTGCATGTAATGTGACCAATAACTGACATTAGAGAACTGTGAACATGCGAAGCATTCTTGAAATATTAACAATCAAAAGGGGTTCGGTTGACAAAAAATAAATTTAATTCAATTTAAAAAGTTGGGAATCCCATTAATGTTAAGAAATTAACACTCTCTCTCTCTCTCTCTCTCTCTCTCTCTCTCTCTCTCTCTCTCTCTCTCTCTCTCTCTCTCTCTCTCTCTCTCTCTCTCTCTCTCTCTCTCTCTCTCAGTTTGACAGTTGCGTTCGCGTCGTTTGCTGCGTCCCGTGCGTGACACCACATTATAAACACACGGCTTTTAAAAAAATTTGTAGCAGCAGATATGAGGTTTTGGTGGCATTTGTGCCTTTGATAATATGGACATCAGACTGCTAAATAGGGTTTGTGTTTTTTCAGCAATAATGTACGTTGCACATTGTCTACAAAGGTTTATTTATTATTTATTAAGAATATTTAGACACTGAAATTGTAAGGTCTTTGTTTATTTAAAATCACTTGTGTTATGATGCTGTTATATTACCATTATATAATCAGTGGCATTAAATGGTTATAAAATGTAGTTATGACAGACCTGCTGCTGTCAATGCTTCTCACACTCATTTTTCATAGTTTGTGTAACTAACTACTGTAACTTTTTTTTTCCCCTCTTTTTAAGGGATTTTCTTTTTTTCAGTGGTAGTGAATATTATAACCACAAATACTTTTGATAGAAATATTTCTTTATTAATAACCTTAATTTATAAAAAAATAAACACATTGAATTAGTGTTTTATTTGATCATGGTGTATGTACATGATTGATTGTTGTACACTGCTGACTGTGGCATGTTATCAGTCACGGAATCAAATTAATAATGTGAATAATAAACGATATCATGGCTCTGCTCTGACGAGGGATTGCACACTGTATGAATGAACCCCAGCATTTCCTCAAGGTCACGTCTGTCTCTCAGTGAGGAAGGTGTCGAGGTAATGAAGGATGAGAGAGTTTCAGGCCTGTCACTCGCCCTGTTGAACCGTTTCTTTATTGCCGCTACATCTTGATCTTGTGCGTGCTTTTCTGTGTCTTGCAAACTTGAGGCTGGCCCACACTAAAAGATAAAAAAAGAAAGATTTTTAGAATGCGAGAGACATGATCAAGACATGAAAAATCATAGATTTAACTGTTTTGATCCTATAGTGTGCGGGACACTGCTATGTGACCAAGACAGAGTCCGTTCACAAACAACTCGACTGTGAACATGAGAAATCTTGCTAAATCTTTCGCGGTCAAACATGACTTTAGAATAAACAAAAATTGTGATAACTGTTAGGACTGTGTTTTACAGAACATTACAATTGGGACAAATCAGCAATATCCATCTTTGTCTTTTGTTGTTTGATTAACATTAACGACACAAACTGAAGCAGTCATTTTAGGCTGCTGTCACTTTAAGACCAAATTCACAGATCCAATACACTTTTACACGCATTTTCTATCTCAACTGTTTACATTCACTTAAGACATATCCGACTGTTACAAGAATACTTACCAAAATGGCATTTTGACATTTGTGTGTAGACTATTTGACCGCTTCGAACCGCACTAGGCTATACTTTGCTGATTCACGTCTCGGAGCGTGTGCACAGAAAACCGCCTGGGGAACAGTGTATCTTTCTTAATGCGCTTTTAACGACACTCTTTAATATAAAACACATCCTGCAGTACTAATTCTTCTAGGTAGCTGATTGTGGGATCAACCTATATTTATTTGGTAAATGTGCTAGGGCTGATACGTGGGAATTTTATTTATTTTCTTTTTCCAAATGACAAGTAAAAATGCTGACATGCTGCATGGCCAATGTAAATCTGCACTACAGGCTCCGACGGGGCTTGCACAAAAAAAAAGAAAAACCCTTACTGCCCTGTCATCTTTATCTTCTCTTCCACTTCTTCTACTCTCCCTCTCTTGGACACTCTCATCAGTTTCTCATTCAGCTTTTTTCCTCTGTCCATATGAGTGCATTTATCCTCTGGGATTGGGGGAGGGAAGCTGTCACAGGGTGAAATGCTTCGGCAAATGCAGCGTTCCATGTCAGGAAAAGCGCAACTCCAGGGTTAAGTGTGTGTGTGTGTGTGTGTGGCTTCTGAAGCCAACTATATGTCACCCATTTATGCCGCTTTCAATAGGTTAAAATGCGCTACTACTCTATAATTAATCCTGAATGAAAATCATATGTGTTTATTCAAGTGAAACCGCTTGGCATGCCAATCCAGAAATGCAAAGTGCAAATGTTTCCAAAGAACAATCAGGCTTTTGTGTGCTTTGGCCTGCATTTTTCAGAACATTGCATTAGCTATTTCTGCCGCGGCGCTGGAAGAGAGCAGTCAGTCAATATTTAATTTCATGTTTTATTGAGATCAATACACCATATTGACATCTCAGAGAGATTTTGTCTGTTGAATGGCTCACAGGTGGAGGCTCAATAGACGCTCCGTGCCCTTTGAAGGAGACTGAGCGCGATGGACTGGACCCAGTCGTTTAATAAACCGTCTTTCATCTGGCTTTACTTTAGTACGACTGGGGATGGTTTTCACTCGGCCAAGTCGATGGAATTAAGTTCTGCCATCGTGGACTGATAAAGTAAAGCAATAAGCCGCGAGAGCCGTGGTAAAAAGACCGTGGCGCTGGGCCTCGAGTGGCTCATTTCTGTTCAGTTTTATAAAAGCACTCTGATGTTCAAAGACACTGATGTTCAATGAAGACTTGCCATAATAAATGGAATAAACAAATCTTCTGATTATTACTTCAAATCTTCAGAATTCATTCTAATGCTGATTTGCTGCTCAAGAAACATTTCCTGTTATTGTCAGTGTTGAAAACAATATTACAGTGCTGCGTAATATTTGTGTGATACATTTTTTTCAGGATTCTTTAATGAATAGACAGTTCAAAAGAACTGCATTTATTTAAAACAGAAATGTTTTGTAACTGGTCAAAAGTAACAGAAAAAAAAACATTTTTAATCTGTTACTTTTGATCAATGTAATGCATCCTTTCAGAATAAAAGTATTAATTAAATAAAGAATCTTACCCCAAACATTTGAATGGTAGTATGTTTTATTTTTTAATTTCTTTTAAACAAAACGGTTGACTGATATGTACTATTTTGTTTAAATATATTAAAACACTAATATGTGGATATAGATATATCTTGTGTGTACATAAAAATATGTATAATAAATAACTAACAAATATACATGGATTAAAAAGTGATATATACCTGTAATCCTGCAATGCCCATTCACTCTCTCAGGTGTTTCTCAGCTGTCTGGTTTGCTGTCTAGTCTCTTATAGACAGAACCAGAAGATATTTATATACATCCATTCCTCAGACACTCAAATTACAGTGAGTAAAAAAAAGTTTTGATGGGTTCATCAGAAGGTTCATTTTCCCAAGCTCTGTCCTCCTGACCTTAAATAGGAGTCACGGGCTCAGTTTGTTCATTAGTCCACAGTGGCGGGAAATATTTGGGTCGTTGCAGCACTGCACACGCTATCACCACCGACACAATCCATTTACAAAACTGGACCCAATCGATCCTGCTTCTGTGTTGGATTTTGGTCATTCAGTGGTGAAGGCTACCAGATTACACCCTGAATTCATCGTATCTGCTGATGTCATTGGATGGGAAGAGCTGGCTGGACAGCAAGACTATAGTAATGACCATCATTGGGACTGCCCGAAGGGTCTCCGTGAGCACACTAGCTTTAACACTGCAGTCAAGCCCCGGCCCGGAGAATACACAGTTGCAGGTTGCTAATGATGGCCTCTCAAAGGAAGAGATGTAAATAAGACCTATTCCTCATTCAGATGGTTTGAAGTAATGAGTTTGTGAGCATTTCTGTTGTTGAGTCAATGCTGTCAGTCTGAAAGCCCAAGACCTCATTTTTGTCTCTGACACTGACAACGATTAAATAGCCTAAATAGGTGTTATTATTGTATCAGTCTAATTTGCATAAAGCTAAGAAAATGTAATGACTTCTGGACAAAATGTCAATGAATCTGTGTTGTGGTGCATTTTTAGATGTCTAAACACTCTTCAACTGATGTGTGGGGTAACTTCAAACAAGTAGCAATCTGATGCATTAATGGTTAGTCTTAAACTTGATTTTTTTTCTAGTATATTACTTTTAATTACTTATTAGTAGTTTATTATAAATATTGGTATGAAATAATTGATATGGCTGCTCTTAATAGTCGACCAAATTTTAATTTGTCTGTTAGTCGTTAATAAAAAGGCTTATCATTTGAAACGTATTAGTAGCTGCTTAAGGTTAGCTACTAACATTAATGTTAACCTAGGTAAATGTGCGCTATTAGGCGCATATCCAAGTGTTTGTGCGGAGTGTGGAAGATAAATTAGTATTGATAGATGAGATAGGTTTAGCATTTCTCTTTAATGTATAGCAATAGCAATGTTAGAAATTTTACTTATACTATTCTTTCTCAGCTCTGAAACTCAAACCATTTTCCAATGCCATATATTTAAGTAAATTAACATCATAAATGTGCAACTAGTCAACCATTGACTTAAATTAATGATTACTAGTCGTTCTTCAACTACTAGAAATTTTTAGTCTGGGGCAGCCATAAGTTTATATTTATTTTTTTATAATGCTAATTTATATCATGTTTATGTCATACATATGATATAATTTCTATCATAATTTAACAATTAATAGTAGTAGCAGTAGAAATAAGTTTCTTTCTGTCCTCCTTTTGTAAATAAATGTTTTATTTATTTATTGTTTTATTCATTTATTTAATGCTGTTATGTAGAACAAGTATTTTACGATATTGTTTGATAGGTGCATTTATTGTTTGATAAAGTAGGCATAAACATTATTGTGCCTATATTTAAAGTTTCCATAGGCTAGCCTTTTTAAATGGCTCATTTGAAACACACTGCGTTGTGGTCATTATAGATAATTCTCTAGAATTGCTTGTAATGTTTTCATAATGTAACTGATCCTTAGCAATATGTAATTTTCAGCCACTATGAAAGGAGGGATTAAGACTGACTGCCTGTCTTGGTAGGGTTCATTCAAAATGCCATGCTTAACGTAATTGCACGTTATCGAGCAAAAGAACCATAGAAGAACCTCCTCTATTCCTCTGCCATCTTTTTTTCTTTTTTTTTTCTTAAAGAGAGTAATCCGTCATATTCAAACAAAACGCCAGTGTTTCTTTTCAGTCGTTTCCATTTCACAGTTGGACGCTTGCTGGCCTGTTGTCTGCAAATGGGAAGCCTTTTTGAATGAGACACTGGCTAATCACTTTTTCGGTACAACTGATGTCAAGAGTCCTGGGCAGGGAGCTGACTGATTTCTTTTTGTACCTCAGTGTGCTGGCTGGATGGTTTGTTTATTTATTTATTTATTTATTTATTTATTTATTGCTTTTTATTTGTTAATTGTGGTTATTTGTATTTTATTAAGTTATTAGGGTTAGGATAGTAGTAGGTAGTAGTAGGTTTTTGTTAGTTTGTATATTTCTCTTAAATGAATATATTTCTTAACTAGGGTGAAGCTTAAAGGAATAGATCACCCAAAAATGAAAATTATCCCATAATTTACTTGCCCTCAAGCCATTTTAGGTGTATAGGAGGGTATCCTGGGTATCCAGGTCTCTGATCTGACATAGGACATAGCTTCTCTTCTCTTATATAAAATCCTCAGACATTTTACAGATTTTGGACTTATAATTTGTGACCAGTGTTTTGTTTTGCTCTTTTCTCTGCACTTCTGCATTCATCAGTTTTCACCTAAGCTTAAGCTATGCCTATGTCATACGTCGGGTCAGAGGTCACTCTTCTGTTGGAGCTCGACTCTCTTGTGATTGTGTGTACGGCAGTTGCCGGACGCCAGCGATTCTAGTTTATAAAGTTTTAAATTATGGATATTTTTCTTACAAAAACCCATCGCTTCACTTCAGAAGCCACTGGAGTGGTATGGTTCACTTATGGATGGAGGAACTTTTTGGAGCTTCAAAATCTGACACTATTCCATGCCATTACAAAGCTGGGAAGAGCCAGGACATTCTCTGATTGTGTTCGGCTGAAAGATGAAAATTAGCCAGCTTGCTAACACTGGCACATTTACAGAAATGTTGATTTAATGTGTGTTGTCCTTATACAATAAAGAAACAAACAAAAAGTCATACACGCATGGCTTGAGGGTGAGTAAATGATGGGATAATTTTCATTTTTGGGTGAACTATTCCTTGAAGTAGCTTTGAGCCACAATGCAACACAATTGCCTTCCATCTGGAAGCACCTCAGTTTAAGTTTTCTTTATTCAGAAATAAACATCTCCTTTTATACCACCCTCATTGCCTCAACATGACAATCAAATCCGAATCTCACCACTTCAGCTCCCATTCTATGGGAAATCCTCGTACCTACACACTTTAGCATGTTTCTTTTTAATAAATCCCTTCAAGTCCCTTTAATGACATTGTCTTGTTAAATCAGAGTGATGTTTACTTCAATGTGAAGCTTGTCATATCTTTTTTTTCAGGACCGACCATTCTCGGTGGTACATTATCGCTCCCTCTGCCGAATAACGGTTTCAAACTTTTCGTCTGAGCCGATTTGGGTGACGAAGCTGTTACTTGAACCTCCCCAAAATAGAGGCCGCATGGAGTGAGATGAATTTTAATCAAGCCCATGCTCAATTAGACGCCACAAACGGCCGCCTCTGCATGAATATAAAATTGCCCTCAGACCCATAGTTCATCTACTACAACAATCAAAATTGATCTTCCTCATTACCGGAGGTTCAGGCTTGGATCAAAGGCTTGATGCTTCTCAAACAGTCATCAACGCTCATTGAATCCAGAGCCGTTGTCCCCGCAGCCATGATGTCATCGATTCTCAATTCCATCAGGGTAAAAAAAAAAAAAGGAGCAATCCATTAGCGGCATGCAGAGAGGCTGTCTCCATCTGACTGAAATGTAGTTTTGACAGAGTGAGATTCTGTCAGATTTCCCCTTGCCACTGTGGCAGCCCAGCCTAAACTGGCCCCCTGTCCCCGGGCCTGTGGCTCAGGGAAAATTGAGTGCACTCCTGCAGAATTCAATATGACATGCTGGAAATAATGGGCTCCTGTCGCACAGATATCCATCAAGACAGACCATGGACCCTTGTAGACATTCAGCTGCGATAAATAATAAATCATGTTTGGATGATATTAATAAGGTCACTTGAGAGATGGCCATTGATTTGGTGACACCACAGTTTTTCTAGCAGGAGTAGTGCTGACGTGTTTGAGGTATGCTACTGAGAAAATATCAGATTTTCTTTCAGGTCTGGTTAAGACTACACGATATCAGCCCGGTTTTGGCACAATCTGTTTGACGTAGGGTGTCGTGTTGATTCGTAAATGACAATGGGCATTGAGTTTCAAGAATTGATCGTTTTAACTTGTAGAGTGTGTCATAGTGGATGACAACCAATGCCATGTCTGCAATGATTCACAACATCCTGGCAGATAGACTAAAGTAAAAATTTTTCTGTACTCCACAATGGGTTCCGTCACATCTGTGACGTTGGCCAATAGGGGCACAGAAGCTCTTCCACACACAGATTTTAAAAATGTCGAAACGAAAGAGACTATGGTATTGGTGCTGCTAGTTGGAATTATGCATTGGAGAAAAGTTATGCTATGGCAATAATACGCCTGCCTTTGTTTCCTCGAAGAAATTCCAGGACAGTGTGAAAAAAAGATAATTGTTTTATCAGCAACCCGTTGAGAACTGGAATTAGCATTAAGCTAACACGTTGCTTCGGTAGCCTTTGTTTGTTTGCACTCTTGTTACCGGAAGTCATTAGTTACGCTTTCTCGATGACATCACACACGTCATTAAAGATAGCAAACGGTGATTGGTCGGGAAGTAACGTGTAGTCTGACCTGTTTCTTGTCCATGACACAAGAATTTTATGATTTAAGATCACGTAACACAAAAATATTGTGCAGTCTAAACCCAGCTTTAGGTGCTTTGAAACAGATGAATAGTTGTTACCTTAAAGGGTTAAAACAATTCTCCCAATTACAGTGAATGGGGCCTTGAGTATATAAAAATATGCAAAAGTTATCGAAGTACTATGTAAATAGTTTGTACAATCTATTTTTAAAGCAATGAAAATATGAAAAAAGCATTATGAAAATAGTTTGTACGACTTATTTTTCAAGCAACACAAAATATGCTAAAGGATCAAAACTATAATAAAAATTGTTCGTATTTCAAATCTTATGAACCCATACAGTAACTTTGTTACAAACAGACCAAATTTAAAGCCTTCATTGACAAAACATTGAGTTCGTGAATCCGATTAGTGTGATTTATGAAAGAATCATTCAGAACTGGTTTGAGAACATCATCAAAAAGAAACAGAATCCAAAGAAGTTTTGCTCGTTGGACATTACTGACATTTTACTTCATTTCGACTTTTCCATGTAAGAGAGTCGTTTGGTTTTGGGCGAGTCATTTTTGGGTCGCTGTACCTTTTAAATAAATAATTAGCAGATCGAGGCAAAGTAAAGTTGTTTAAATGCAAATGATCAACAGTGTTTGTGTTTAATGAGGAATTTGATGGGGATCTTTTCACAGTGCCACATGAGAGAGTGCAGTAATTGTGTGGGCTGTTTTAGTATGCAGACGCAACAACGCTGTGTTTCAGGCGACTGCAGTCTGCGTTTCTGCTGAGTCGGCTGCTTGTCTTTGGCGGTTTAGGACTCATTAGGCCTGTAATGTCTTAATTCTGTCCTCTCTACAAAGCCGTACTGACATCCCTAATATTTTACCTCCTGAAAGGCATCATACAATTGATGCCTGTTGGGTTGATAAGCTAATTGACTGACATTGACCCTTTTTTTTGTGTGGCTAGAGTTTAATTTGCTGTCGTTTTAATAATAAGGGGCTGGAAATCACACCAGCACACCCATAGATCACATCTGGGCTTTTGGTAGCACTTATTTCATTATTATTTCTGGGAAAGCTGAATTTTTAAAGCGACTGCATCGCTGAGAGTGCATTTTGACTGCAGGGTTATTTATATTATCGGATATTTATTCTGTCAGGCGGGAACTAAATTACACAATCTCATGCATTCCTGTGTAACACCAGAAAATGTGCTGAGTCGGTGAATGCTATAAGCAATTCATTTTTATAGAAAAGGACTTTGTATGTTGTATGGCTTGTTTTTTAATTTTTTTATGAAGCATGCAGAGTATTTCAGGACAAAACCACATTTTGTTGAGCTGATGTGAATGGCAGACGCTGTGGCTTTAAGGGCAGACTGACCACACGGGTGAACCGAGTGTCAGTGCCGACCACAGTCAGTGATCACTGTTACTGCGGTCAAATGTCTGAAGAGGGATGTTAACGGTAGAAACTCGGATTAAAGTGTCTGGTGTTCATCTACTGCTGCAGTGGAGTTGAGATCTATGTTTATCTGTCTGTCTGTCGTTTATCTATTTATCTGTCTTGTCTGTTTGTCGTTTTGTCTGTCTGTCTGACTGTCGTTGTGTCTGTCTGTAACTATCAACACATGCGATTGAATTTATCGGTCCATAAGCTGAAAAATATTGATGACTTTTTTAGAAATGATCACACAGAACTTGATAGTTGAGCAAATTTAAAGGGTTAGTTCACCCAAAAATGAAAATTCTGTCAGTAATTACTCACCCTCATGTTGTTCCAACCCTGTTATACTTTCGTTCATCTACGGAACACGAATTAAGATATTTTAAAGGGATTGAAACTTGTTTCCCCCGAAAAGTTATTAAAGACATGTTAAAATAGTCCAAGTGACTACAGTGGCTCAATCTGAAGTTTATCAAGCGACGAGAATACTTTTTGTGCGCAAAAACAAACAAAAATAACGACTTTATTTCAACAATTAATTTACATCTCTGTTGGCCTCTAGTCCGTTAACGTAGTGTGATAGTGTAGGGCTACGTCACACGTAGGGTCCCTATTGGCCGACGCTGGTCATGTGTGTGATGCGTGTGACGTCAACCACAGAAGCGATACGCAGTTTTACTACGTCGAGGCCGACCGAGATGGAAATTAATAGTTGAATAAAGTTGATATTTTAGTTTTTTTGCGCACAAAAAGTATTCTCGTCGCTTGATAAACTTAAGATTGAGCCACTGTAGTCACCTGGACTATTTTTACGATGTCTTTAATAACTTTTCGGGAGAACAAGTTTCAATCCCTTAGAAGCCTATGGAGGAGTGATCCTGCTCTCAGATTTAATCAAAAATATCTTAATTCGTGTTCCGAAGATGAACGAAAGTCTTACGGAGTTGGAACAACATGAGGGTGAGTAATTACTGACAGAATTGAAAATTTTTGGGTGAACTAACCCTTTAATTCTGAAAGACGTCAGTGCAAAAACTGTACTACAAATACAGTCAAAAACACTTTTTGTTGCATGTAATATTTGTAGCTAATATATTTTTATGTCTGTTTTGGTCCTTTTGGCACTCTACCTCTTATTCTTTCTCTTCATCTGTATTGTAACTGTTCCTTGAGGAATAACCTCTAACCTGATTCCCATGCGTAACCTTACCCAGATCCTGACTGAACTCTTGGCCTCCTGCCTATACATTGTTTCTGTCCTCCTCCTGAACACCCTAGAACAGGTACTGCCCATAACCTGATCCAGCCTTTGTTTTCTGCTCTCGGACTCTCAAAACACATCTATTATTCACTTGCTGACAAGGATTTCAGCAGCAATCCATGTCAGCTGCTAAATAAATTCTTTGAGCCTGGACATTGACGTTTTCACAAAAAGTTGTAGAAAACCAAGCATCAAGTTTAGCTTTGCGGTGCTGCATTGAGGCAGAAAATAAGACCATCTTTCTTTCCTTTTATTCACCTCACACTTCCACAGACCTTTTTTTTTTGGTCATCCGCCAGTGAAAAAAGCAGGTAATGAAAGCTATCAGATTGATGTTATGTTTGTGAAAGGAGGTATGTTTTCAGACTCCATACACCGGCCTTTGTCTTTCCTGAGCCGCCTAATTGAACTGTGTTGTCACTCTCCTTTGGCAGGATATGCTTCCTATTTTTAGACCTCCATTTCAGGGTGGCCGTGTTGTCATCTATTTTGAAACCTCTATTGAGTTTTCTTTCCTTAACTCTCAGACGTATTTATGATAACAAAGAGGGGTAGTCTCTCTTTTGACAGCTTTTCTTTACACTGCAGATGATGAGGGGTTAGCCAATTTTCACTGAGCCACAGTCTGAGGCCCTTTGCTGCTTTGTTGGCATCTCATGCTAACAAGTCCTCAATGACTTCAGTGAGATACAATTTTCAAAAACTCACCTTAGTTAATGCCACTTGAAAGATGCCACCCGCTGTTTCTGTTTTCAGTATTAATCTTTCAAGTCAACTTGACACTGTTTATATACATACAAATGTAAACGTGTCTTATTATTAGCAATGTTGTATGCAATTGTTTTGAGGATAAAGAACAGAACAGCATTTATTTGAAATAGCTCATTTGTTTTTTAAAGCATGTTTACCTCCATCTTGATTTCCACAAAAGATTAAGCAGCAAAAACTTTTCAGGATTGATAATAGTAAGAAATGTTTCTTGAGCACCAAATCAGCATATCTTATAATAATTTCTGAAGGATCATGTGACGCTGAAGACTGGAGTATTGATGCTGAAAATTCAGCTTTTCATCACACTCACAGCAATAAATTACATTTTAAAATGAAGTATCTTTGAAAACAGTTCATTTAAATTGTATGATTTAATTTTATACTGTTTCTGCTGCATTTTTAATGTTATAATAAATTCAGCCTTGGTGAGCAAAAGAGAAAAAACATTACAAAATCTTAATTCCTAACTTTTGACCGGTAGTTAATATATACAGTCTTTTTTTTTTTTTTTATGAGGAATTTCTGAAGCTTATTGCAGCTTCCCCGGTTGTATGTGGAAGCAGAGAGGTGTTTAAAACAGTGATTGTTAAGTGTAAATGAAGAAGTATAAAATGTGACTTCTGTGTTTGGGGGAATTTCTCCATTTATGGTGTTCATTTCTCTCACCGAGTCCTCTGTTTAGATTCGCTCTTATTTGAATATGATCTTATTTATGATCAGGATCGGAGAGAGACGCTTTAGCTCTGGTCTGATGTTTTATTCTCCTTTGTGTTCCAGGAAGAAGTGGAGACTGACGGTAGGAAGAGCTTGTTCAAGGCTGTGAGAAATCGGAGCACCATCCGCTGCTTTATAACAGTGGGTAAGTGAATCTGCAGTGAAACACTCAAACAGAGATCGTTCACGTGAAGAAGGAAAGGTGGAACGCTGCTGGTAGGATGTAGCTAATCAAATCTTGTGCAAAACAAACTGTTGCTTTGTGCCTGTTGCTGATGTGTAGGGTTTTTTCAAGGGCTGAAGAATCTAATGCAAGGCGATATATCGATATTTTGACCATCAGTGATTTTAATGCTGTTTTTGTCCATTGTCACAATCCCTCCTTGTCTTGTGACTCGCAAGTGTGAGCCTGTTAAGGTGTTAATGTCTGCTGCTGACCTCAGCAGCAAAAATAAGTCGGCAGGTTTTATTCATTTCTGTGAATCTTTCCGTTTTTATAAATGTGATGCGATCTGGGAAAACCCACCACATGGTGAAATTTAACATATTACAGGTTTTGAGACCATACTAAAGCTGGGTTCAAGCCCTTTCCAACTCTGTTTTTATTTCTTTTATCTTTTGTCCGTAACAAAAGTTGTGGTTATCTGAAGTCAGCTGATCGCTATGATTTTCAGAAACAGAATTTTGAGAAAAAGCGGTTTAATTAAATGTCACGTCCTGCTAGCGGGACGACTGACGCTCTCTTTTTTTTTTGTTGCCTTTTTTCATATCACATATTTTAGTAATCATCATAGATTAGGTATCATTCGAAAGCTTACGAACTCAAAATTCATCCTGCGAAAACCGTTTTTAAATTAGACTATTGAGAGGCGAGCAAGGTCTTTTAAGCGAGCAGCTTCAGACTCTGTTGTTCTCTTGTGCTCCGCATCACACCACACGATAACGCTCAATAAAAATAAATAAATAATAACTTGCGTGCCGTTGTAGTTCACCCAGGACTGCACTTTATTCTGTTATTTGGTTTATTTTGATAGCTGAACTGTCTATGTAGTGTTAAGAGAAGGAGAGCTAAACGGGAGATATTGTTTTTTTTGCACCTCCGCTCCGCCGTGCGTGTTCTTAAAGAGAAACACAGTATTTTCAGCTTGCCACTATAAATCGCTATTTTTCTGCACTAAACTCGTGAATTTTCCCAAAATATATTCAGAGATGATAAAGAAGATGTTATAGAATAATAATTTAATATAAACCCAATTTTGACAAAAAACTGACATTCAATCTATTTTTAGACCTTACTGAAAACGTACCAGCGCGACATCCGACGGGTTTTCCCAGATCGCATCACAAATATAGTTCATGAATGTTGGCATCATGACTTGTATGTCTATTTAATTATGGAAAATAGGCATAGACATCAAGCACTACTATTGTTTTTGGGCTTGATAATCTTTTTGAAAGATGTCTATGCTCACTAAGGCTGCATTTATTTGATAAAAAAATACAGTAAAAGCAGTAATTATTATTACTATTTAAAATAACTGTTTTCTGTTAGAATATATTTAAAAAATTACTTTATTCCTGTGATGCAAAGCTGAATTTTCAGCATCATTACTCCAGTTCTTCAGAAATCATTCTAAAATGCTGATTTGGCGCTCAAACGTTTATTCTTATCAATGGTGAAAGTGCTGTGCTGCTTAATATTTTTGTGAAACCATGGCATGTTTTTCCTCAGGATTATTTGTCTAGAAAGTTCAAAAGAACAGCATTTATTTGAAATTGTTGTTTTATCATTCTTTTCAGTTAGTGAAAGTTAAAAAAATTATGTCTGTTTTTACTGTTTTACTAGTTTTTACTATTTATGGATTTTTCTTTCTAATTGGTTGACATGATGATTTCTGTTAAGCCATTTAAAGGGCTACATTTTATTCCTTTTTATATGTGATGTTTCAAATATATCACCCAGTCCGAGACCCGAGTAGGTTCTCTGATTTGAATTGTGGATGAGCAATGGAAAATTGCATTTATTTCTCATGGTAATATGACTCATCTTTTTAAGAATTAAAGAGTTGTATTAATTTATTTAACAAAGGAGGTATGAATATAGCCTTCGTGCTAGGTTTCCATGACTTGCCAGCAGAGACATACGGCAGCCTCAGAGATGAAATTACATGGGCCTGGATTCATTTACCTCTCACTTTTCAGCTCTGATGACGCGTGTCAAGTTCTGTTATTGACGCCAGTTACCAGTCAGAGCGCATACACTTTAAGGTTAATTAACAACACTGATTTACTGATTAATTTCAGATTTCAACAATATGTAGATTAATAATTCAGTTGTTTTAGATATTTTATCGTTGCTTGATCGCTCACTGTTGATGCACTTCCACCCCCATTTGCATTTAATTTTGGCTCTTACAGGTTACTGCACAAAGCTTATATAATGACACAGATGACAGCATACTTCCAGATTTGGAATAAAAAGCATATTAAAATGCTGCCTGGAAGAAGTTGTAACCTGCTAGGACACAATTCGTTTTCAATGAGATGGGCCAATGATCATGGCATTTATAGTGGGCACAATCTTGTAAAACTAATGTAATTGTTTCCATCCAAAGTTGTGAATTTAACTTCTAATAAAGCACCGGTTTCATCGTATTCAAGAGAACAAAATTGTCACTTCCTGGAAAACTGGTGCACAAATATCTAATAAAAAAGTCATTTTTGTACATCATAATTGATTTGCACCTCAGAGCGTGCAGACCAAATGCAGTAAACGCATGTTCTCTTGCTTCCGGATGCCTGGTGTTTGGGAACAAAATCTTGTGGGACAATTCTGGGCGGTAATTATTAGGGCTGGGTATTGACATAAATTTCACAATTCGATTCACAAGCTTGCAATTCGATTCAATTTTGATTTTGATTCGATTCAATATTGATTATTTTGGATTTCAGGTACAAGGAAAACAAATCTCTTAACTAATGCTGTAAACTATGGGAGTCAGTTGTAGCCTACTATAATGTTGAAGGTAAAAATGAACTGATTTGTAGCTATACAAACACTTAAATCACACTTATTTATTGTTATAATAATAAAGTTATATGAAATATAAACATTTAAATGGTGGCTGTCATAAAAACTTGCCAGATTTATCCAAACATGCATTAAATATTGAAGAACATTTAAAATAATGAATATGTAATATGGTGCATATAATTAGCAGAATTTTCCTCTAGAGTTAATTTTTCTAGCTGACTTGTCAGTTTATGTTTTTTCTGAGGTAGATGTGATGTTACATGACATTGTTTACAAGCTGTTTAACTGACGTCTTTCCACGGTTGAAACACTGATTGAGCGATTCCATCTGACATATGGATTTCGATAAGTACTCTATCTTAACACACTTTTAGATCCTCATTCATGTTATTTCGTGTTGTAACTGGTATTATTAAGGTGGAAGAGGAGATCATCTGCTGCTGCTTCTCTTGAACGATACTGCGCCACAACGACCTCACGCCACGGCGCCAAAATGCTTATGTTTTTGAATTTCGTAAGAAAATGGACGGAATTTGAAATTTTAGACTTTATTTCATATCAATAGGAACAAAGCACAAAGATTATTGTGATTTATTGGATGGGATGCGCGCTACAATGTTCCATTTCATTCATCATATGAAAACAGGATGACTAATCGATTTTTGAGATTTAAGAATCGATATCGGTTCGTAAAGTTGAGAATCGATTAATATCGAGAAATTGATTTTTTTTTATATTTTTTTTATATTTTTTTTATTTTTTTACCCAGCCCTCGTAATTATATCAAATCATTTTCCTGGCAGATTTTGCATTTCAGAATGATCAAACCAACATTTTAGTTGCTGAGCAATGAAATTGTTCCGTTGTTTAGTCCAGTTGTCTAATAACATCCACTGTTGAGGCAAAGTCAGATGAGGTTTTTGTTGCGCATCGAGGGATTTATTCTGTAAAAGTGTTTCCATCGTGGTGTATTTGCATATCTTATATTGGATAAAAAATAATCCAATTCAATTGACCGCACATGTTTTGTTTTTTTTAATGTGCATTTTTAGAATGTATGCTCATCTTGGCGTTTCCATCCAGCATTTTAATTTTATTTTATGTGATATCCGAAAATTCTCATAAAAATAGTTATAAGAATGCAGGACACGATGCATGCTACTAATGTTTCACAATATTTTCACACATCCATTTAAAGGCTTGGATTAAAAGATCAATTTTGGGATGTTAAGAGTCAATACCGGATTATTCAAATTAAGAAATCAATGTTTTTACCCAGCGTAATGCTCTTTCATTAGCAGCGCACTTGAAAGTGGTTCAGCATTTACTGCGTCCTCTCAGGTCTTACATCATTTCTGTGCTATTTTAAGCAGATTAATAGAGCAGGGTCTTCTCGTCCCTTCTGTCAAAGTCAAAACCCGAGCTGATTTTATTATGATCCGCTCTGCATCACACCAAGAAGCCCGTCAGATTTGAGGGAGATCAGCATGTTCATTCAGGCTGATGGGAATGGCTTTTCAAAGCTTGCATTGTTTGAGAGCTGTTTCTATGGTCTCGTCGCTTGTTGCGCTTGCTTAACAAAACCTTGGAGGCTTTACATGTCCCTGGTGAAAAGTACCTCTTGTTTTAGAAGTAAGCCATCTAAAGACATGGGTGCCTGGGGTCTGGGATGTTCTGTGATTCTGGGCCATTCGAGGTTTCTTTCATTTGCTTTGAGGAATTAACTGTCTTCCAAAACGACAGCTTTAAGACTGCAGTGGGGGCTCATGGGAGCAGCAAGGTGGAGAGAGCAGATGAGCACCTGCTCTACAGGTGATGTGAGAGAGGAGACCGCAGACAAGCAGAGATCCTTAATCAAGGGCATTCACTCTCTAACACTAAATAAGATTAATGGAACCATCTCATCTCTTTTTCAGTCTCGTTCTCACTGTCCCACAATAGAGGTCGTGTGAGTGATTTAAATCACAGCAACAGTATTTATCACAATATAGTCATTTTAAGATGGTAATTCATCAATGTACTTTATTTTATTAGTTGTATGAATAAGGATGCACAATATATTGGTACCATATTAGCTGGATATTAGCGATTATTGCGGGGTTTTTTTGTGTGTGTTTTGGTCTGTTTCGTTTAAATGCAATTTTCTGTATGTCTCACACAAACATTTTTATACACACATAAATATACACTCACCGGCCACTTTATTAGGTACACCTGTCCAACTGCTCCTTAACACTTAATTTCTAAGCAGCCAATCACATGGCGGCAACTCAGTGCATTTAGGCATGTAGACATGGTCAAGACAATCTCCTGCAGTTCAAACCGAGCATCAGTATGGGGAAGAAAGGTGATTTGAGTGACTTTGAACGTGGCATGATTGTTGGTGCCAGAAGGGCTGGTCTGAGTATTTCAGAAACTGCTAATCTACTGGGATTTTCACACACAACCATCTCTAGGGTTTACAGAGAATGGTCCGAAAAAGAAAAAACATCCAGTGAGCGGCAGTTCTGTGGGCGGAAATGCCTTGTTGATGCCAGAGGTCAGAGGAGAATGGCCAGACTGGTTCGAGCTGATAGAAGGGCAACAGTGACTCAAATAACCACCCGTTACAACCAAGGTGGGCAGAAGAGCATCTCTGAACGCACAGTACGTCGAACTTTGAGGCAGATGGGCTACAGCAGCAGAAGACCACACCGGGTGCCACTCCTTTCAGCTAAGAACAGGAAACTGAGGCTACAATTTGCACAAGCTCATCGAAATTGGACAATAGAAGATTGGAAAAACGTTGCCTGGTCTGATGAGTCTCGATTTCTGCTGCGACATTCGGATGGTAGGGTCAGAATTTAGCGTCTACAACATGAAAGCATGGATCCATCCTGCCTTGTATCAACGGTTCAGGCTGGTGGTGGTGGTGTCATGGTGTGGGGAATATTTTCTTGGCACTCTTTGGGCCCCTTGGTACCAATTGAGCATCGTTGCAACGCCACAGCCTACCTGAGTATTGTTGCTGACCATGTCCATCCCTTTATGACCACAATGTACCCAACTTCTGATGGCTACTTTCAGCAGGATAATGCGCCATGTCATAAAGCTGGAATCATCTCAGACTGGTTTCTTGAACATGACAATGAGTTCGCTGTACTCAAATGGCCTCCACAGTCACCAGATCTCAATCCAATAGAGCATCTTTGGGATGTGGTGGAACGGGAGATTCGCATCATGGATGTGCAGCCGACAAATCTGCGGCAACTGTGTGATGCCATCATGTCAATATGGACCAAACTCCCTGAGGAATGCTTCCAGCACCTTGTTGAATCTATGCCACGAAGAATTGAGGCAGTTCTGAAGGCAAAAGGGGGTCCAACCCGTTACTAACATGGGGTACCTAATAAAATGGCCGGTGAGTGTATGTATAATTTCACGCACACACACGTGCACGCGCACACGCACACACACACATTAAAATATAAAATATTAAAATAAAATCTTTGATTTTTTACTTTTTCCATCATCTAGCGCTCAAAGTAAATTTTAAGAACACAAGTTTAACACAAGTTATTACAGTTTAATAACTGTTCAAATGAATATTTCATTTATACTTGTATTCTTATAAAATTAGTGTTATTTTAATTAAGTGTTACTAGTTTTAGATAGTTTCAACTTTGGTGGACGAGCCACTTAACCAAGTAACCAAACGCAAGTTAAATTCTCCATCAATATGAACAAACACCAACAGTTTTGTCGTCTTTACTGGTTTAGGATTTACTTTTAGTTTACCCGATGTTTCTTCACATTGTTTCTGAATCCTCTCCCGTTTTTGTTGTTTGGATCTAAAACCTTTGATGTTTCACGATGTGGTCTGCAGTCTTCTGCTCTTGCCACTCCAGGTTTCTCCCTTACTTACTGTTTTTCACAGATTACATCCATTCTCATTGTTACATGTATTATAGAACACAAGAGAAGGAATGAAACCCTGAAGGTGGATATGTGTTTCAGGTTTGATCTTTCTTTCTGTCATCCATTACTATAATAAGGCCTTGCTTCAGAGTTAGGAGGAGCTGTCTTGGACTGTAAGGGATCTTCAATGACCTGTCACAATAACAACTTTCCCATGAGTATGTATAAATGCAGTGTCTAACATGTATTTGCCTTGCCTCGTATAGGAAATGTGGGTTCTAATCTGATGTTGTGGCCCGATCCCATTTCACATCTGATAAAGCTAATTTTTTTGCTCAAGTCTGAGTTTTGTAAAACTTATTAAGCTGTTCTCTGGCTGTTTATTTATCAGAGATGAATATAGTCGCTCCCTGTAGACCTTATTATAAATCTACTCCCTGCTTTACAAAAAGAGCCGTCTTGTTCTCGTCTGAGAGCTTTTGGAGGAAGTTCTGCCCAGACTCCCAACGATCCGAGACCTGGATCAGAGCCATGAGTTTGGAACAACAGCCGGACCACTATAAAATGCAACAGTGTGGTTATGAAAGTTCAAATATTATCCATTTTCTTTAATGAGAAAGTGAGTTGGCCCCTCTACAATCACAACCCATAATATATCGCAGTACACTTCACATCTATTGCACTACTTATAATTCCTAACTTACGTTCTAGTGAAGCACCAATATTGAAAATATTTTTTAGTTTGTCCAGAATGTTGTTATTTCCACTAAAGAGTAAATAGCAGACATTTAAATCTCTATTCTTAAATTTAGGTGCCACAAACTTATAATAAATGATTTAATAATAATTTTTAATACTAATATTTTTGTTGTTGCTTTTTGCTTTGAATCAAAGGTTTTAATGTGAATCATCTTTATGGTTGTTGGTTTGGTTCAAGGCTTAATGCTTTATTGAGGAATTGTTTTGAAATGCCTGTGGAGAAAATGAATGGGAAAAATGCTTTCGGAACCAAGACCACTGAAAGAGTGCACTCGCTGTTATGCTCAGACGCGTTTCCATTACCCTTCACATTACGCAAATTGTAATTGCGTATTGAAAATATGCCCAATGGAAACGTGTCAATTTATCGTGTTTTTCAGGCAATTCGAAAGAAATATTTAGCAAAACTGCAATGGAAACAGTTTTTGCGCATTTACAGGTCACCTGACGTAGATGACGCGGCGTGTTTGAACAGAATACGAGACCGAGTTCTTCATTAAATTCATACAAGACAAAAGAATTACAGGAATACTGGATTCTAAAACTCAAAGAAATGCCACAATCAAGACCCCGAAGCAGAAATGAGTGAGAAACACCCAGCAACACCATTATGCCGCTCAAGTAAAAGGGTCTTTCCTTAACAATAACGCTTGGATAACACGCAAACCTTCGATTAATAATAATGGGCAGTGCAGTGGATGGGATATACGTAAACCTACCAACATCCGTCGCCATGATTTTTGGAATGACTTATCGCCAGAGGAATAATTGACGTTTTAGTCGCGTAACATCGGTTATTGGAAAAAGAAAACGCAAATGTTTTGCGCAAATCTGACATGGAAACGCGCCGACTGATGCCTGTGTAGTCACCCACAGATCCCCTCCGTGCCTACCAGTCACTGACATCAATATCATTTCTGCCCCCCCCGCTCCTCCTACCTATTGATGGATGACCCCGTTGATAAAGAGATGCAGGACTGCAGTGCAGTGTCATGCGTTTTACGATTACAAATGCAGATCTGGGACTTCTGCGGCAGCTAACGCAATTGAAGAGAGATAAATCTCCTCGTGCTGCTGTCCTTTATGTAGAACAGCAATACATCTTCTCAGCGCGATATTAAAATCTCTCTTTTATTTCATATGTGGGTAGTGAGGCATTAAATTCTATAATGGTCCAGTACTTTATATATGTCAGAACTGGCAATGTCGAATAAAGCTTTCATCGATCATTCACGGGGTAACTGCTCCTCGCTGTGTGATACAGGTCGAGACTAGAAGGGTGCTGGCCTTTCCAGCTTGAATTCTACATGTTCTTGTCTCAATCTGAGCAAGACTTTTTAAGTCCTTTTTTTTCTCTTTCTCTCTCTCTCTCTCTCTCTCTCTCTCTCTCTCTCTCTCTGTCTCTCTGTCTCTCTGTCTCTCTGTCTCTCTGTCTCTCTCTGTCTCTCTGTCTCTCTGTCTCTCTGTCTCTCTGTCTCTCTCTCTCTCTCTCTCTCTCTCTCTGTCTCTCTGTCTCTCTGTCTCTCTGTCTCTCTGTCTCTACACTGGCTTGAAATAAGTCAATCAGAGTTCCCTTAACACATTCGTGTTAAAACACTTGTGGTGCACTGCAAACACACAGCTTACGTATTTCACAGGATCAGTTTGCATACTCTCACATTTTTTTGTTCCAGAGTAATTGCCATTTCCAAACTAAGCATTTCAGCAGAGAATTCATTGGCTGCATTTGACTAATATATACTATATACTAGTATTATTTTAGCGTCATTGAGAGTTTTCTTTTTCATTTGAAAGTTTTATGAATTTTATTGTGTTTTTGACCTTTTTATTTATAAGGTTTAGATTTTTCTATATGGGTTTTATAAATTATTTCATTTTTAGTTATTTTTGTACATCAAGTAAACCTAAATGTAAATGAGAAATGTTGCCTTGGCCACATAGCTGAAATAAAATGTATTAGTGTTAGTATAAGTATTATTATTATTATTTCACTAATATTCTGGATATGGCTTTCAGTTATTTAAAAATATTAATGAATAAAGAAATCGTATATATGCATTTCACACACACACACACACACACACACACACACACACACACACACACACACATATATATATATTTTTATATTCTATTTATTTGTTTATATCTGAAAGTTATCCAAAAAAGATTAGTATTAACTAAGTTTACTATTATGAAAAAAACACAAATGGAAGTATTTGCAAATAACGTAGTGAACAAAAATGTTCAACAAATCAAAACTATCTTTTATTTGACTGCAAATATTCAGCGTAACAGCACTGGGGGAGCGTTAAAGAGTCAGAACCAATTGATTGTCTATTTGGTGACTCTTAAACTTCACTCTTGGGTTTTTTGAAAGCGTTTTTATTAGCATAGATGATATACAAACTGGGTGGCCAGTATTAGTCTGAAACATAAATTTATTTATTCGGCTGAACCACAGCCATGATGACATCCTGCTGCAAATATGACCGGTGTGATAATGAGGGAATTAAATTATGCCTTTTTCCTTTAGCATCATTTATTTTCATTATGGGTGTGACAAATAGGAGGTCTCTGGGTTTAGTCGTGGTCCTGTGGGAGTGGGGACGTGGAGTGTGAGTTCATTATTGAATTTGCTGTCAATATAAATAAGTTCAGTGAAATCTAAGGGCAGCTGCCATCCTATCATCTCCCATAACATAAGTCAGAGCTGAAGCCCTGGAGGTTTGGATCCGTCCTGATAACGCTCCGCCTCTGTCTCTGCAGACTTGTCAATAGTGCCAATTATGTAGATGTGTGTGATTTTTGTCACGTGGACTGGGTAGTGTAAGGAAAACCCAATACATGTCCAATCTGGCATGATTTTAATCAAATGTTTTTGACCTCTGCCAGATAGTCCTCTATTTGTTATTTAGGGCCGTTGACTTTGACTCTTATAAGGTCTAGATGCATCTCATATCTAAAAAGTGTGGATTTTGGGAAAGAGGCTTGTTGAATCAGTTGCTGTAATAATAACCTCTTTTTCCGTTTGGCTATGTTGCACGCTGTAAATGATATTGCAGATCTTTACCCGGGGACTCGGCTTCTACGGAGCGTTGTCTTATCTGGAATATTCAGTGCAGATGTGTCTGACGACATGAACACTATGGTTTTCTGAGGCAGCGGTGGTGCTATCTGATCAGGGCTGGATCTGTGTGCCGCTGGATCCAGAGCTCTTCTAGCTGTTTCCATGCGCACTTCATTTATGTGAAAAATCTGAATATCACAAAAACATGATCCCAATAAATCAGAGAATCATCACTTCTGGGGAAATAGCAATGGAAATAGAAGTTGTATCCACTGGGGAAGCCACTGTGGCTCTTTTATTGAATGTAGTAAATTAGTCAATTATTCTGTCACATAACTTGAGGCAAAGTCACATGATTTTATTGTGCACATTTTGGAATTATTAATGATTTAGTTTTCATAATAGTTCAAGCATATTTCTTCTCACAATTTTTTGGTAGAAAATCGTTTTATTCTGCAAGGATGCATTAAATTCATCTAGTGACAGTAAAGACATTCATAATATTAAAAAGTATTTCTGTTTCAAATAAATGCTGTTTATTTTCTATTCATCAAAGAATCTTGAAAAAAGTATCACGGTTTCCACAAAAAATATTAAGCATCATTACTTTTCAAGATTGATTAATAATAAGTGTTTCAGCAAATCAGCGTATTAGAATGATTTCTGAAGGATCATGTGACACTGACGACTGTAGTAATGCAAAGCTGAATGTTTAGCATCACAGAATAAATTTACATTTTTAAATTATAATCAAACTGAAAAAAAATTACAGTTGTAAAAATATTTCACAATAGTACTGTTTTTGTGGTATTTTGGAGCAGAGGCTTCTTTTAAAAACATTAAACAATCTCACCGATCTATAACTTTTCCTTAGTTTTATTTTAATAATATAATCTGCCCATTTTAAGGTTAAGATGACGACACTTGCTGCTATCTATTACTAACTTAAAAGGAATATAGTGACATGTTTTAGCAAAGACATTACCTTTGAAGAGCGATTTCCCTTTAAGAGTGTATGTTGGAGGAAAATTAAACTTGGTCAGGCCAGATACACACAACTTTCCTCTGTTATTACTTATTACTTGTTATTATTTCTCTTTTTACAAAATAGCATAGGTTCATTATATCAGCCTTTTATCAGTTTTTAGCAATAACGTGAAAAGAATTATCGGCGGCTTAGTATTGGATAGATAGAGCTGCACAATTCTGGATAAATTGAGGATCACGATTTTTATTTGCTTCAAAAAGAGATCCTCCCACAATTCTGAACAGACAACTAAACAAAATAACATGTAATTTTACTAGAGGTTCTGACAAAATAATTGCTGCATTCGATTTAAAATGTTTAATTAATCTGAATGAGTTATTTAATAAAAGCTTTGAATGAATGATTCAATGACTCGCTCGTAAATACGTCACCTGTTTCATTACCGGAATGAATCGGTGTTTTCGAACAAATCTCTTGAATGAATGATTCAATGACAAATACATTTTTTCAGTCACTTGTCGCCACCTGTTGGCTTAACGATGCATTTGTTACAACTGTCATTTGAAATTACTTTCAAAAAGTGATTTGCTCTATTTTGATAGCTTCCGTAGACATCAGTCTTTATCCGAATTATAAACTTTCATCCCAGTACTTCAGTGATTAATATAAATATTTGTAACACAGAAATAACGAGAATGTGTGGTTGAAAGGACCAATACAGGATAAACCTAAACATGATAATTGCTTTCGCTGGGACAGCAGACACAGATTTCAAGGCTTGCACCTTGGAACCTATTTCAAGGTTAGCGTTCTTAAGGGTTTTCTGTTAAAGCAGTGTCGTGTTAGCAGCCTCTTAAGTTAATAACTAATGATCGTTGCGACGGAAGTGAATCAATCCAAACTAACTTTAGCTGGACAATAACTTTATTTTACAGCTGCTGTAAAGCCAAAACTTTAATTTCCTATGATCACTGTAAAGCTGCGTTGAAACAGTCCATATGGTTAAAAGCGCTATATAAATTAAGGTAACTTGACTTGATCATGCAGCTCTGGTATTGGCCAGAATTTTAATATTGGTGCATCACTAGAAAAATCCCAGACTTCGTTGTGCTTTTTGTCATGGGCCAGTAAGCAACTACACAAAATTCCCTTGTGCTGAAAGTGAGATACTGAGTGAGGCAAGCAAAATCCAGTTTGTCCTTTTTTTTTGTTTCCCCTCTCACATAAAAATAATAAGAGTTATTCAGTTTAAAATACCTATTTGAAAAACCTAACTCCTTATTAACGCTACAAAGCAGCAGTAGTTGTCATTCGGACGTTCGAATGCTATTTGCTTTTAGGAAAGAAGCTCACGTGTAACATGCTGGTTTCGGTAGTGCACAACCACTGGTTTCACATCTGTGCGCTAAATGAAATCAGCACACTCTTTATGTTTTGAGTTATGGGGCACATATGTGTGTGCTGGGACGGGGCTTGCAAAGGGCTGTTATGACCGAGAGCTGTTTAGACTGCCCTCTGACCCACAATGCCTTGAGCCTGTGAATCAGCCCTTTCCCGGCTGCTGGGCAGACTGTACGTGGCATTAAACATCAAAGCTGCAGGTCCGCAGAAGTCATTTCCACTAAGCTGAGAAAATACCCCGGCCGTGTCTCATAAGGGCCTGAAGACGTTCTCTCAAAAGGATGCTGGAGTTCGGTTCTTGATTATGTAAATCAAAACCCTTCTTCCCCCAAATCAACTTTGATTTGAACCATATTTTAGCTTGGGAAATCTGAATAATTCAGCTGTCAAGGGGACCGTTTTAAAATTATATAAAATAATAAGAAAATGCAGAAGAAATAAAAAATAATGATGTCTGTCATATTATTAATTTTAGACCGTTTGTGCAGGTACAACTTTATTATTTAAGCTTCTGAACTTTCTTACTACCGAAAAATTTGATTCGTCCAAAAAACTTTTCAATTCAGTTCAATGTATCACTGTCTTTCTCCTATTTGCTGCCCAACCATCATACCTATCTTTCAGGTGCAATCACAAAAAATGAGTTTCTTTTTTCTGTTCCTTTGTGACTTTTTTCTCTCTCCTTTTTTTCTAAAGGTCATTTCTGCCCTTAACTCAGCAATAATTGTCTGAGGCCTTCCACTCCCTTGAGGCCAGAGAAGTATTGGTGGCTTTATTTTTGATGACTTGAATTGAAGTGAATTGGGGTGATTGTATGTGATGAGGATGAGCAAACGTGGCATCCAAGAGAGAAGCTCGGAGAGTGAGCAATAAAGAAATAATTTCATTATGAGATATATGACTCCTGTCAGATCCGCCAAGAAAAAAAAAAGTTTTTTTTATATGTTGTTTTTAAAGGTTTCCATAGCTCCAGGATTCAGCACGACATCAGTATTTATGATTTAGTTTGGCTGTTGAGTATTGCAGTTTTGTCATCTTTGTTTTTGTTAATGTTTATTAATAATCATACATTTTAGGTGTTTAATGTTGTTTTATTTACCCTCCCAATCAGCCTTTTTTGCCTTCTTTGCCTTATGATAATAATAATAATAATCTTCAGTTTAATTTTTTTTTATAGTTTTTTCTTTCCTTTTTTTTTCTTTTTTTTGGTTTATTTACCCTCCACTTTAGCCATGCATGCAGAGAGTTTTTTTATGATGTTAGACATCTCCGAATAGCCCTAAATTAACTTCTCCTCCCTCAAATCGTCCGTGCAAATGAACAGCTGTTTCGTTCACGCCATTGCTGTGCAGAATCAAATCAGATTGTTAATGCTCACGCTTGCTTGTTTGTAATCAGTAACTCCTCTATATTAGCTGAATAGCAATTTTCAGTGCATTTTCAGAGCAGGGTCGCTGGCACAGTGATTTCATCAGGCAGTGAGATTAGATGTTGGAGGAAGCATAAATACAGGTTCACTAGATTAATGCTGCTGATGTTATGAGAGTAAAGTGATCTTTGCCTTCCATTGTCTATTGCCCTTGGGAGAAACAACCCTCTCCAATATTTTGAATTTGAACTGCACTACCCATTTCAACCACTAGCTGTAAATATTACGTACCGCACCTTTATGTGAATGTAAACAGTTGAGAAAGAAAACGCATATGTAACATTTTATTGGATCTGTCCAGTCTGTCTTAAAGTGACAGCAACCTAATTAATCTGCTGTCACACGTGTCATTAATGTTAATCAAACAACAAAAAAGAAAATCTCTGTGCTCTTGACTGAATCACTTTTTTGTCTCACTTTAAAGCTGCACTTTAAAGCTGTGTGTACAGTGGTTTTACATTTAAAAGGGTTGTAAATCTAGTTCAAGTAAATTTTAGCACGCCATAGTCAACTTTAATCAAGTAATTTCACAACAACAAAAATGTGGCTAGTAAAAATGCTGTGTGTGGCTAGTAACTTTGGAAAACCACTAGCCACATTGGCTAGTGAGCAAAAAAGTTAATGTCAAGCCCTATATATATATCTCACATTTTTACGCAAAGGTGTTTTACATCTAGTTTGTTTCAGGTTGTCTATTTGGTAGCTACACATACAAATTGTTTAAAATAATTATTGGTTTATCTCTATTGATATTAGTTTTATTTTAGAATGAGCCTCAGGTCATGAAAGCAGCATTTCTCATAAGAATAAAGCTATACTGTGAAGCTCAGCACATCTCTGTGCTCAGCAACATCTCAGTTCATCTCTGCAGGAGCTCTGATCCCGACAGTGTTGCTGCGAGGTGCATTTGGGCTGGACTCTTCTCTTGTGTCCTTGATGGCCTGGTTCCATCATAGCTGTGGGCCATATGGCTCAGTCATGCTTTCCGTCTGTGCGATGCGCGATAGTTTCCACCGGCGTGACTGCACCAACCCTGTCCATCATATATTGATCAGAGTGCAGACAATGAGTCTGTGAAACCCAGACAGATCACGTGCGACGCGGCGGACGGGGAAATTAGAGTGACAGTGTCATCTTGCATAATATAGTAGCATTATCTTACCTGTAGCTGTTCATTTAGACTGCAGTACGTGTCTCAGCTGCTGGTGTGAAGTTAAGAAGCTCAGATAGGTAGTCCGGCTCCATTTCTAGCTCGTAGTGTTGTAATTTGATCAGACATTGAAAAATAAATGAGGACATTACAGGTCTAATTGTGTTTTGTCATTCAGTTTAGCTCATTCTGACAGAAGGACCCACTCGGATTCTCTTCCACAGATTCTACACAGAATTTTAACGCCTTGTAATTTGCCAAGTCCTACACATTCCCACCTCTTGCTTGTTTGTTTGAATATCAAGTATTTTGGCTAATTTGATTATACTTTCGATATAAGCTACCAGTTTAACACATTCTACTATATTTAAAGTCACCATGATATCAACATTGACAATTCTTGTTTCTTTTATGGAATACTGCAGTATGTATTAAATTATTTATCCATGCACATCATTTTTTTTTTTTTTTTTTTTTTTTTTTTATCCATGTGCCTTTGTAGTCTTTAATCAAAATAACCTCCCCTACCTTTTGACATCTCTTCTGATGACGCGTTTACTGGCGCAAGGGCGGGACAACCTGTCAATCATATGTGATCGACCAATAGCAAACAACAACCATCCAACCAATTCCCATCCTACATTTTTTTTCTTTTCAGAAGCTGTTTTACGCCGATATGCATCATAATAGGGAAGAAAAGACTATTGCAACTTCCGTTTCATGCCGACTTTAAATCCGATTTTTAAATCCGAAAACAGATTTTGCCTTAAAATCATATCAGAAAATGCAGTTTATATCTGAATGTGCCGGTAATATTATTGATAACCAATGTTTTAATTCATAACACTAAAACTTACACTAAAACTCTGATATATATTTTTCTGATAACCACTGATATATTTTTCTCTGGATTTTTTGGGTTCTTTTATTTATTTTCTGTTATGGGTAACTTGTATTAAAAGCTAAATTTGTGTTTGTTAAAGGGTTAGTTCACACAAACATGAAAGTCATGGTTCATAATTAAGTGTCATTATGAGCCAACAGTGACTTTTTTTTGTGGTCCTATTTGGAGCTTTACATTCATCGTATGGAAGAGCTGTGTGAACATTCTGCCAAACATCCATTTTTGTGCTCCACAGAAGAAAGAAAATCATACGGTTTGAGGGTGAGTTGGCAGAGTTTTCATTTTAGTGTGAACTATCCCTTTAAGAGGTGCAGTGCAGTGCAGTCCAGCAGCGCCACTCCAGCTGTATTAATCACTGTCTTACTCACTGAATTAGGGGAACAGAATGCAGATGTTTCTCAAGCCAGGGAGGATCAGGGCTGATCTGAGCGTGAACCAGACAGGTGTATCTCTTACAACACAAAATCAGCTCACTGACTCTCTCTCTCTCTCTCTCTCTCTCTCTCTCTCTCTCTCTCTCTCTCTCTCTCTCTCTCTCTCTCTCTCTCTCTCTCTCTCTCTCTCTCTCTCTCTCTCTCTCTCTCTCTCTCTCTCTCTCTCTCTCTCTCTCTCTCTCTCTCTCTATCTCTATCTATTCAGGCTAAACCATTTTTCTTTGAGGACAATGAGGAGATTAGGTCAATTTGAGTTGCAAGGATGTACTTTGCAATTTTAATCCCATCCAAATCGAACACGTCTGTGTTTCCCTGCACAACCTCTGTAAAAATGACAGCTCAAATTACCTACGGTTTTACGGGTAACTTTCATCCTGTCCAGATAGGAAAGTTTCTGATTGCTGTGCATATATTTTTACTCATTTATTTTGACCTTTCTCGAGCACCGTAACTAAAGCTGAGTTTCTTGTTGGACCTGCATAGACGTAGACCAACCTTTTCCAACTTTACAGGTAAAAAAAAAAATTTATTAAATGAACAGATAATGCTGGTTTCACATCCTAAAGCTCATTCTAATATAGAATTGTTTGAAATTAACACTACGTGATAGATACATATATAAATGTGTATTTATTATTAATTGAATGAATGAATATTTATTATTAATTGATACATTTTCCATTTTGCAAAGGTGTCTTTCCTATTGTTTCATCTTTTTCCATTTGTTACACAACACACAGAAATTGTTTAAAAGGATTACTGGTTTATGTCTAATGATAATTGTTGCTTAATTTATTCTCATATATTTTTTTATTTCTACCGATTTCTATCTTACAATATTCTTTGTCAGTTAGCTGCCTGGTGCATCTTCATAATAGTTTTAGACCCAACTTTTCTGGCTAAAATAATTGGTGTTCAAGTTTTACATCAGATACGATCCTATTATAATTCCTTCTCTTAATATTATACACACTGTTATTTGCATGCATCCAGAGCGTGTGACCTTTCCGTAACCCCACATTTAGACTATTATAATAACTACAGATCCCAATCCCATCCAAATGAGAACACGAAATCGCAGACGTTTTGTTTTAATTGTAGCTCATATGTCGTTTAGCAAACTAATCCTGTCCGTATAGTGCCATTCTCTCTCTCTTTAATAGTATTCCTGTAAGCTGCTTTTACATTGCCGTTTTATCTTATCGCTCAGAGAGCCACAGGAGAACGTCCCAGAGGGCTGAGATCTGGAAATGTAGAGAGAGGTTGATTTAATGTGTCTCATGCTGCCTTACAGAGACTGGGAATGGAAGACACTGTCACTACAGCTGAACATCAGCATTCCTGTCTCACTCTATCTGTCTTGCCCTCCTCCTCTTTGCAGTGAATTTAGTTTGAGGTCTGAATGTTAGTGCATAGTGCACATTAATACAACATTACCCTCTATGGATTAAAGGCTGCATGGTTGGAAAGACATTTATTTTATGTCCCCCCCCCGCCCCCCGATTCTCCCTTTTTGGATCAATGCAACCCATTTTGAAAGTCTGCCATACGTTGCTGTAGAAAGTCAGCCAGCGTGTCGTTCTGCGTGATGTGTTGTGTGGTGGTCCTCCTGTGGCAATTTCTCTGAACATGGAGTCGGAATGAGTCCCGAGGCGAGCAAGTAACCGGTTTTGGAAACTGTTAAGTGTCCAGATACTTTTTTGGGGGGGCCTGCTATAAGACAGCTTAGTGACTGAATGTCTTAACATTATAGAATAAAACAAGTGACGTTTACTTGTATATAATATAATTACGGTATAATAAAAATACATACGATAACAAAAATAAACACCGGTATTCGGTATGAACTGGTATACCGCCCAACACTACCACTTGATGTGATAGTTTGTATCCAGTGTGATTGAATTCATACATTTTTAAGAGTCTGAGATGTCCTAATATGGGTCACTATATGCAGCAATTCTCAGCTGCCTCAAACAGGTGCTCTGATGCAAAGGAAGTTGTTCAAATGGGCAACAAATAATACCTACGCCTCAAAAGAACATCACTGCAAAGGTAATCACTGCTTCCTGTTGGGGCATGAACGGCTTTCTGGCGAAATAGGTTTAAAGAAGAGAAGGTGAAAACGAATTCTCTCATATGTCATCGAGCAGCGGGGCAGCCGCGAGGTAGGTGTCCTCCTCAAGAGGATGGGCGTCCTATAGAGAACCATCATGCTCTGCTCTTCAGTACACCACTTCATTTTCTGAATAAGGGCAGAAAGCAAGGACGAGCAAGGATAGTTCAGCCAAGCGCCGAGTTATTTGACAGAATGCAGTGCTCAGCAGGAAAGCCAAGGCAATCTGTTTCTCGGGGACCTCTGTCAGCCCAATATAGCACACTGCCAGATTCTCAAATCTCTATATGCGAGGCGCAGTCTATTTTTTATTTTTTTATTTTTTTGTTATCAGATTAATGCAATATTTCTGATTTAATTTTCACTTAATGATTTGGTGTTGAAATCCTGCTTGTGGGAACTAATACATGTGCATTTATCTTGTGTAATGAAAGTTAGTGTGTTGACCATATGTTGGAGGCAGTACACCGGTTTTAAAGTGGGCTGCTGTTTATTGTGCGAAGGCCAGTGGCTTTTTTTCCTAATGTTTCTTTTGAATGATTAAGTTGTGCCAGGTGTGCAGATTTTTTTTTTGCAAAAAAAATCTCCATGAAGATTTTATAGCCAGACTCTCTTCCTTTGAAGAGCCCAGTGTTCTCGTATAAAGCCAGAATGTTCACACACAAATGTCTGTTTTTGTCCAAAAATTGGGTTTCTTCATTTGTTTAAAGATCATTTACTCACTCGCTTATCGTTCCAAACCTTCAGAACGAATGCAAAGCACCATATGTAATTCATATTTTTATGCGTTATATTCCAAATCTTCTGAAATTAAACGATAGCTTTGTGTGATGAGCAGATTGAATAAAAATAAAAAAATCTTGCTTTCTAGTGTTCACATGCATTGAACAATATGATGTCTTTGGGAACAAGGCTAACGATTTCATGTGAATAAGTTAAGTTTCAATATGTTTCTCTGACAACACTATCAAATGACTTTATTAATATTGTTCACGAGTCATATGGACTGCTTGTAGCGTTTTGGAAAATCAACCTTTTTTATTAGGAAAGAGTTAAGAAGAAAGTTCTTCAGCATTTTCCTTTTTTTTTTTTTTTTGTGATGACAATTTAAATTGAGTGAACTATCTCTTTCTTTATTGCTGCATTTGCTTGATTAAGTTGTGCCAGATGTGCAGTTTTCAGCAAAAATCTCCATGAAGATTTTATAGCCAGAATCTATTGCTTTGAGGAGCCCAGTGTGTTCTCTTATAAAGCCAGAATGTTTGCACACAAGTTTGTTTTTGATGAAAGAATTGAGTTTCTTTCCCTGCAAAAAAACACATTAAGTCTTAAAGGGATATTCACCCAAAATTCTCAAGTTGTTCCAAATGTGTATGAGATGCAAGAGCACCAATACCTGTAGTCCATTTGACTTGATATTCCAAGTCTTCTAAAGCCATGTGATATCTTTGTGTGATAAACTGAAGATGATAAGTTTCAGTCGTTTCTCACAGAAAGCTATTGCATGACTTCTGAAGATTGCACAAGTCATATGGACTACTTTTATGGTGCTCGTCTTGTCATTTTGGGGCACAGTTGCTTTTGAAAAGTGGCCATTTTTCAGTGTTTTTCCTTTTGTGCTCCACATAAGAAAGTCATTCAGATTTGGAATGACGTGAGGGCGAGTAAATGATGACAGCATTTTCCTATTTGGATGAAGTTACAAATAAAAAAACACACACAAAAAAACATAGAATCATGGTTTCTCAGTGTGATCTGCTGTCCATGAAGGATTAGTGTAAATGTGTCTGGTTCCTCTGCTGACTGTCTGTAAAAGCAGGTGCTCTTTCATTCCAGTGTCAGTGACCCGCTTGGTCCTGCTGAATCTCTGCAGACGTCCTCGCGTGTAATAAAGGATTAATATTTTGAGTCATGGCCCCATCTGCCGCTCTGCAGCGCTCAAGACTGTTTATCCCAGCACACTGTGACCTCATGCTCTTTCTGTACTAGTACACACACACGGAGATGTCGGAGTCTGCGGCGTGGGTTTGTTCAAGTCACTCAGTGGTGGACTTCACAGGGTGTTTGCCCATCAAAAGTGCAATTCCAAATCATAGGGAACGTTTATGTTTGGTCTGAAGAGCACTTCAAATGGCATGGGGAGCTAATGTACTTCAATATATCACAGCAAGTGAAGAGGGAAATTTACCCAGCAGTCATTGCACACCACCTCTGTAGTACACAACATTAAAATGCAATATAATGACAGTGGGTCACACAACAGTTAGGGCAAAATAAATGAACCGTACCACTAATAATGCAACAGTCACTTTCATTAAATTGAAAGGTTTTGAGGATGTTTAATTCTATTAGTTTAGATACGTCATTATGATGATTTATATATTTTATATGAATATTAGTAATAATAGGTATTATATTATATTATACTATACTATATTATATAACATAAATAAATGAACCAAAAGTTTTCAGGATGTTTAGTTTCTATAATAATTATTTTAGTGTTTAGTAATACTAAAATAATAATTAACAAACTAAATAAATGTTTTCCATATTAAATATTGCAAATCACTTGTCACTAAATTTAGGTTTTTTTTTAATGTATTGTCACTACTAATCAATTCTTCTTGTCTACATTACTCAAATTTTGCAGATAGGGAACATCCATCTCTCTCTCTCTCTCTCTCTCTCTCTCTCTCTCTCTCTCTCTCTCTCTCTCTCTCTCTCTCTCTCTCTCTCTCTCTCTCTCTCTCTCTCTCTCTCTCTCTCTCTCTCTCTCTCTCTCTCTCGTGCTGGTCATGCTGCACCTCATGTAGGTCAGACATAAGCTATGAGAGCTGAGGAAACGACTGCCGGTAGATGAGCTATTTAATATGATCTGTGATTATGTATGAGATCTGCTCTGGAACAGTTGGTGGATTAAGCTCCAAGCATTTGGATGCTGCTTATAGGGTGAAACATGAAGCCTCATGGATGTAATTCAGCATCATAAAACACTACAACGTTGAATGGAACAACGTCCTGCATTTGTCATATGACCTTGTATGGTTAAAATCATTATTCATTGTTTCATCATGCATCAACTGTCCTAAAAGTAATAAATATATATTTATTTTATTATCAGTTTTCTGATTTCAGTGTGATTCATTGTAGAATAGTGTTGCCTTGAATTGATTTAAAATTTATGATAAAGGCCTGTTCACAGCAAGGGCAATAACTATAACGATAAAGATAGTTCTTAAAATCATTTTAAATATAAAAGCATAGCAGAGACCACACCACAAGTATAACGATAATGCCATAGCTGAACTTTTTTTTTTTCAGCTTTTGAGCGATATAACCATTGACACCCAATCCGAACCCATCCTGCTTTAAAGGAACATGCCGTCTTTTTGGGACTTTAGCTTATTCACCGTATCCCCCAGAGTTAGACAAGTTCATACATACCCTTCTCATCTCCGTGCGTGCTGTAACACTGTCTGACGCACCCACCGCTAGCCTAGCTTAGCACAAAGACTGAAAGTAAATGGATCCAGCTAGCATAGCCTACTGCTCCCAATAAGTGACAAAATAACACCAACATTTTCCTATTTATATGTTGTGATTTTGTATAGTCACAGTGTGTACACATAACAAGGTCATATGAGACACAGCCATCTTCTAACTGTATACATACCTGGAACTATATATTCAGAAGGCGAAGCACTGCTACTTCTGAGGAATGATTAGCTCGCAGCATCTGAGAAGCCCTGTGGTGAGGAGCAGAGAGTTCGCTCAGAGTGTTGCGCTAAAATCTCCACCCAAGTAGCAGTGCTAAAGTCCCAAAAAATCGGCGTGTTCCTTTAAAGAGCTTGAGCATTTAAAGCGACAGACGACATAAACTGCAGCACACGCTTAGAATAAACAGTTTAGGGTTAAGGACTTTGCAACCTGCCAATCATTGATTAATTGTCATTAATAGTTTAATCAGTTATGATTATTGTTTGTTGATTAATCAATTCCAGCATATGTTAAATGATCATGTGAACATCTGCTTGCACAGTTCTCTTCTCTGGCATATCACGTCTCCTCCGCAACACTCGCCTGTAGAAATGGAGCATGACGCAATCTGTGTTGAAGCAACTCTCTATGAATTAAGATTACATTCACTGCCAACACAGTGATTGTGTGTTAAAGAGTACACGACAACAAGCACTGTTCCTCCCTCGCTCCCCCCATTTAATCTCAGTCTGTGCCTGAAATCTTCCTTGTCATGGTGCAGTGGTACTGTATGAATTAAGAACGTCTGGAGTACAATATCTTTATTTCCTGTTCAATTAAAATCATTTAAATTGAATGGTAATATTAATGCAAGTAAGATTCGAGAGTTACAATTCAGAAAGACAAATTAGGCATTATAAATATACATGAACTGTCCTTGAATGAAATGCAGAAGCTCAGACTTTTGCCTTGAATTATCCTTTTGGGTTTCATGGAAGAATGAATACTCGGGGTCAGAAAAAGATGACTATTATCATTGTTGAGGCTAGAGCACAGTTGCTAGGTGGCTTTCTTCCACAAGGAGAGAGACGCCAGCGAGGTCCTATGAGGTGCACGAAAACCGTGCTCAAGTTGCCAGCAGGATAAAATAAAGGTTTACCAAACTTAGTGTTTATCCCAGTAATTTAGGGCAGAGAAAGCTTTTCAAGACCCAAGCTGCCGCCTTCCCTCTGCAGTTCCTCTGTGCTCAGCTCCATGAGGGTTTATCCCTGATCAACCCCATTCTGCAGGAACCGGACTGACCCTCTCCTTTCCACATTCCCTTTTCATATCCGCTACTCAATGCAATAACTGTCAAATGGCCAAACAATGAACCCATGCAAGTTCTATCATTTTCCAGGCTTGAGACAAACACAGTCCTCATAATTGGCCCTTTTAATGTAGACCACAAAAACAGAGTTGGAACGGAAGAACAAGCATGTCAAATCATTTTAATGGAAGATTATTTTCCTCAAGCCCATTTCCAAATGGTCTAACTGTCGAGCGATAGCAAATTGCTCGTATTATTCTCGTGGTTATCTCCAACAGTGTTTTCCTTTGTTCTAGCTTCTTTTAATCTTGCTCGTTTCAGACGGATAAAAGTCCGAGCAGACTTGTCCAAGATGAGCATGGAGAGAGGCAACACGACACGGATGACCGAGAGAATATTTGGGTGTTAGTTGCCAGAACGGCTGTTGTAGTTTTGGAAGCTTGATTTATTGCTGGAGCGAAAGCTGTAATTAATGATGAGGATGGAGGTCAGGAAGAGGGCAGGAAGTAGACTCTGCTTTGAAGGCCGTGTAGGTAATATTCCGATGCACTTATGTTCTGTTGTGATTCTTGTTGTGAGAATGCAGTTCAGACTAAATGTACTAGGTATGTGCTTGAACAACAAAGCAACTAATCAGTCTAAAAGGGATAGTTCACTCAAAAATGAAAATTGTCATCGTTTACTCACTCACCCTCATTTTATTTAATTTTATAAGACTTTCTTTAAGGGGCTGAACGATTTGGGGCGGATAAAAATAGAATTGCAATATTTCTGTTAGAAATTGATTGGGCTTCACAATTTGGCCCAAAAACATCTTATTGGGATTACATGCCAATATCACTAGAATTTAATTATTATTATTATTATTATTATTATTATTATTATGTTTACTATTATTAAATATCTTTATTTTATTTTGGCAGGGGACCCTTAAAGCTATTGCTTTGTGGCAGCAGGTTTATAAAACTTCTCATTGCGAATCACGTTATAAGCAACACAATCTCAGATGCAGAGATTTTTGTGTTCAGCAGCGTTTACTACTAATCCAGATTCGGAAAACATTATCACGAGCCACACTCGTGTAACACAGTGCCGTGCTTCACTCTGAAATGCACAGCGTATCTGTTCTTCTTTTTTTTGTTGAAATTTTTTATTTTCTGTTTCGATTAAAAATACAGAAAGCAGGTCTTCAATAATTGTGTAAATCAAAGACAACGTACACGCAATTTTATATATATATATATATATATATATATATATATATATATATATATATACCAAAACAGCATTAATAATAATCATAATAAAGAAATATATAATAAAAACAGTTGTCAATACAGTGTATATTCTCTCAGGCCTGGAAACAAATTTCACAAGTATTACCAATGCTTTATGTTTCCTCCTCTTAACAGTAACTATATACAACAGAACATGGGGAGCTATTACTTACAGCAAATTCTAAAAGTTGCCATATTCCAAAGGTAAAAGAAAAATAACCTTTCAAAAGAGATCTGGGCATACTGGTTTAATGTAATCAATCCATTTACTCCATATTTGGATGAAGTCTTCCCTTAGTGCTCTTAGGAGAAAGATAATTTTGCCCAGTGTGTGTGTGTGTGTGTATATATATATATATATATATATATATATATATATATATATATATATATATATATATATATATATATATATATAATATATATATATATATATATAATGTTAATTTAATTAAAATTGACACTAATCAGCTAGTTGGTTGTTGAATCGCTAGTTAACGACGATTGACACATGCAAAACACTCAACCTTCCCGGAGTGCTGAAATATGTCCTTGTACCAACCTATTTGGCATTATCGATTAATATGCTGGCCGTGGTTTCACACTAGTTTTCATTCAGGTCTCTGTGACAGGGTGAAAACACCCTGCAGATGCCCTGTCCTCCAGTGTCCTTTTCCTTCCATTCAACCTCCCTTATTATACAACCTAGACATAAGAGCATCTATCCTGACCTCGTAATATGATTGGAAGTGTAATATACTCGAGATCAAATTAAGTCAGAGCCTGTCTTAGTTGGCCAAGGCGAGCATCTGTGGTGCACCAGGACTATTCGGGCATGATTAGTTGTCCAAATGAAAATTAAAAAGTTTGTGTGCGATATAAGTTAGTGATTTGTACGAGATTGAGTTTTCTGTAGCAGATGGGATTCCAGCAGTACTTGATTTTATTTTAAAACTGTTATTTTACTGAATTTGATATGCTGACGTTCTAACATGCTGATTTTGGATGGGATGCCAGCAGTATTTTATTTTAAAACCAGAAAGTTGTCTTTGAAACACCACTTTTCCTGTGGATTTCATCTTTAACGCATTCGTAAAAGAGTGAAACATTCTTTTAGCCTGCTTGTGTGCACTTGTGGTTTGGGACACGTCTGAAATGGCATCGTTTTTGTGTTTAATAAACGTCAACTCCTACACACAGAGCTAATAACAGAACAGCAACAGCTCATTAAACGCAGTGCCATTTACACTTCAGTTTTTTTTTTCCTCCCTCTACATGCTGTACCATATGCTAATATTTTAGTCAATTCTCATTCTGGAACGGCTAACCATAAACACTCTATATCAGTGTGAAATGGAGTCGTAATAGGCAAACGATGAGTTGCAGGTGCAGTGAGAGCTGAACTCTTATAAAGGACCTGAGGGAAACTGCCACTTTGACAGAATGAACCGTAGTGCTGGGAAGTGCTTTGCTTGTCCCTGTTGTGTGTGTGTTTGGATCCTGTATGGAATAAGAGGCGCTCTGGGAAGCCATTCCTAAGCGCTTGTGCTGAGTGAGCCTGCCTCAGCATCCACACTTGATGATTTCTTCATTCTGCTCTCTGGACGTGCAGGATCCCGGAGCTTCTATTGGCCGTTCTTTCTCTCTTCTCTTTGTTCTTCCTCTTTTGGTGCACCGCTGCATCTTGTTTTACTGAGCTCGGCACTAAAATCAGTTCAGATGCACATCTTGATGGATTTTTTTGTTTGGAACTTGGGCATTGCCCTTCCATTTTTCTTGCTTTTCCCCTTCCTGTTCCTTTTGCTTTCACCTATCCTTTTCCCTTTATTTTTTTTTTACCTTTTTGCTTTGCCTTTCCTCTCATTCCCTTTTACCTTTTCTTTTGCCTCTTCCTTTCATCTTTCATTTCATTTTATCGTTCCTATTGCATTTCCTCTTTCATTTCTTTTGCCTTTTCCTTTCCTTTCCCCTCATCTTATTACGTTTGATTTAGCATTTTCCTTTTCTCTCTCCCTTTTCTTTTTCCCTTTATATTTCCTTTCCCATTTCATTTCCTTACCCTTTCCTTTTTTATTTCCTCTTGAATTTTACTCCGTTTACTTTACTTTCTTTCCGTTTTCCATTTCCTCTGTCAGCTGTCTTTTCCTTTCTTTCCTCAACTTTTATCTTTTCTTCTACTTTTTTTCTATTTTCATTTCCATATCCTTTTCTTTTCATTTTTCTTTTCTTTTAATTATACCTGTTTTTTTTTTTCATTTCCTTTTTCTATTCTGTTCTCTTCCATTTCTCCTCTCCTCACCCCTTATCCTCCATATTATTCCCTATTTTGATATTTTTTTCTGTTTGTTCATTTACCACTTTTCTGTTTACATTATTTTTTAAATCTTTTCTTGTCATTCGCCTCTCCCTTCCCCTCTCCTCTCCTTTTCTCGTTGTCCTGCAGACATGCTTGACAAACTGATGGCTCAGTATTCTCACATCTGGTGGTGTCTGCGTTTGGCTCCTGCTGGAGTAAATTGCAGTGCGGTTGAGGAGAGAGGAGAGGCAGAAAGGCTTTAGCCTCTGAGCTCCCCAATAAAAGGACCAGACAGCTCTGCACTACACCACACTTCTTAAAGCATCACAGGTCGTGCAGGCCTTAGGCACCAGTGACCAGTACACAAGAGGAACGTGACCTCAGCGTCTATTCATGTCAGATAATGGCCTTAAGCTATTCTCTTTTGTTGTTTGTGTCCTTACCGTTCTGTTTTGCTATGAGGAGTCTGATATTCTGTGATGAACAGAGAGGCACATAGAATATTATATTACATTAGTATCAGGGATTCCTACCTGTGTTTTTTTTTTTTTTTTTAGCTTCAGAGAGTTGTGATCCCTCAAAAACATGCATTTCAAAAGTACACATCGTCCAGCTCTTATTAACAATTGATATGCTTGTATTGATAACTCAAGAGGTTTGGCTTTGATGAAATGAACCCCTCAGAGGTTGCATTATATCTACACAAATGCACGGTTGTTTCAACCCAAATTTGAGTGTACAGCTTTCTGCTCACTCTGACTTTTCGTACAAATTAAACATATTACAGTTTGCTGGTCACTGAAAACTGGTTTTGTGAAGTGGATGTTTATTCATTTCAGTCATTGCTTTTTATGAGCTCATGTTTGGTTGAATGCCAGTTCTGTTGATAAATAATGATTTATGACTTTTTTAGCTTATATAAAATAATATATTTATTTTTATAAAATGATATGAAATTCTATTATTTGTGTTATATTTTAATTGTATGACATGCTCTATATACCATGTAGGGTCAGTAGGATGATTACAATATTTTTGAAAAGTCTCTTATGCTCACCTAGTCTGCATTTATTTGATCAAAAATACAGTAAAATGGTAATATCGTGAAATATAACAATTTTCTGTTTTAATATACTTTTAAATGTCATCTATTTTCGTGATGGCAAATTTTCCGTTACTCTAGTCTTCAGAGTCACATGATCCTTCAGAAGATATCCTATTAGGCTGATTTGGTGCTCAAGAAACATTTATCATTATTATCAATGAAATGAAAACCATTGCATGTGCTGCTTTTAAATATTAATGTGGAAATTGGTGAATTTTTTTTCTAGATTTTTTTTGAATAGAACATTCAAAAGTCAAGTAAAAACAGCATTTATTTCAAATGAAAGTTTTCTTTAGTTGTCTTTACTGTCACTTTTGATCAAATTTAATGCATAATTGCTGGATAAAGTTAATAAAATAAAAAAAATCCTACTGACCCAAACTTTTGACAGGTCATGGAATGTTTTATATTTTATAAGTAAGCTTTCACATGGCTTCAGAAGACTTGTAATACAATAATCTAATATTATGGACCACTTTTATTGTGCGTTGATGTTGTTGTTTTTTAAGGTTGACAGCCCTGTTTTGTCTCGTATTAAATGGAAAAATAAACCTGGATATTCTTCAAAAACTCCCATTATGTTCAGTGGAAAACATCATATGGATTTGAAAAAAAGACATACGGGCGAGTCAATACTTACAACAAAATATATGTCACGAAATACTGATTTGTAGAATCAGTCACCCGGAATCAAACACGTCCCATGTGTTTAAGGCATGTACACTAACCCCTAGGGCTCTGACTCTGCATTTCTTTTCAACCAATGTCCTTCTGTAACATTTAAGAATGTTTCTCACGTTTGCCAGAGTTTAAACAATACAAAAAGCTATTTCCATGCCATACATTTTTCCTCTCACGCCTGCTGTTTTCAGTTCTTGTGTGACTTGCCGGTAGATCGCTCATTCATCCTGGGGCTGCTCGGGGATGTGGGAGCTTTTTGCAAGTTCAGCGGAGTGGGAATTTCACAGTAGTGCTTGAGAGAGAAAAAACACACAGGAGATGAATGATGCCCTGTGCTCCCTGAGGGAAGATATCCTATGTATTAATGAGTGTGAGTGTCTGTCTCTCAGACAGGAGGTACTAATGACCTGTCTCAGCTGATCATCAGCACCGAAGTCTCGTCTTTATCTTTATTGGAATTCAACACACAACAAAGATCTTTTCTTCGTAACCCGGTGCAAAAAATCAATTTCAGCAGTCTATGTTTTATAATCAGGTTTGCCATGTCCTTTAGTGGGCAAATTGAATTTAATGAAATGTCAGGGTGGTCGTAGCCGAAATCCGCATGGCGCTGTAATACGACAGTAGTCTGGGGTGTTTGGGTAAATACTATCTTCCTGTGTATTAGAATCATGGACTTGCAAAGGCATTTTAATATCTTATAATTCAGATCATAAACAGGCTTGAGTTTAAATGGATCCAAGAGGAGGAGGAGGCAGTTATGAGATGCAAACCCATTTCTGAGAAAAGCAGAATGGCAGCTTTGTTCTCAAATTCCTCCTCCAAGAAACAACTGGCATTTTTGCTGTGCGTCTGCGGTGAGGAATATGTCTGCGTGTGATTTATTGTGTGATATTTGAAATCGTAGTCAACATATCGGCCCCTGTCGGGAAGATGGTTCAGCGCTATCTGATCGGAGCGTTGGTGTCAGATATTATTGTGTTGGTGAAAGTGGATGAGAGGTTTTTGAGTTGTTTTTTTAATATGAGGAAAAGGCTTCAACCTTTTGTTTGTGGCAAATAAAGAATATATATATGCTTTGATTAGGGGTCAATATGTCAAATGACCAATAATGGGATGATTAATGGAATTCTGATCTAATCGGAAATCGAAGCCTTTAAGCTTCAAAAAAGGAAGCAAAAGCATCATGAAAGTAGTCCATATGACTAATATTCATAATATTCAAGGCCATCGTCGTATGATAACTTTTTGAGAAACTGAAAGTTTCAGACTGAAAGGTGTTATCCGCTGAAAATCTGTAGTGAGTTGAATGAATCATTTTGTGAACAAGTTCTAATTGAAAAGATTTTATGCAAAATAATTGATTTGTTCATAAATAAGACTTCACTGTTTATCTCATTTCAACTTTCATGAATGTTTCAACGAGAGCTGGGGCGGAAGTCAAGATTTTGGGAGAGAAACGACTTAAATGGTCTTTTTTTTCCATGAATCACAGGCCATGTTTCTGATACTTTTTACTTGTCTTTTGATGCTGTACATTTTCATTGTAATTGCATGAAAACAGTCTTAAATTTTTTTTCCATTTGTGTTTCACAGAAGCAAGTAACTAACAGGGGTTTGTATTGACAGAAGGGTGAGTAAATGGCGACAGATTTATCACTTTGGGTTGAACTTTTCCTTTAAAATCCAATATTATTTCCTGTAGTGTCGAGACCTGACTGTCCTCTTTAATTGTAATCTGAGCACATTACACTTAGCGTACCTTGTCTTTTAACACGAGCAGAGTAACCTCTCGTAATAGTCTCTCATTATTTTCTCTTACTGAGGTGAAACCAGAACGTGTTTCCATTTCACAGGAGCTCCGTTTGTCATTGAGGGCCATTGAGAATCTACCCACAATGCCTTGTGGCCCATCAGTGGGTGCCGCTGGGGCTCCAAATTACCTTGTCACAGCTGCTGCTGTTCTGCATGGTTGACCCTACGGAAAGGCTCTGACTGAATTGATTAGAGCCTCAAGCTGAAGTGATGATGTGTTTAAAGAGAGATGATAGAAAGTGTCATCATAATGGATTATGCTGCCAATCCATTGGTGATGCCTTGAATGTAAAATATGAACACTGAATATTGATTTTTGGGAGTAGCAAAGCATGTCGCTTGTTTCTCTGAATTTGAGGTTTATGACTAAATCACTTTGTGAAGTCGGGTGTAAGTACTGTAGGCCTAGATGGACTTCAGTAAATCCAGAGAAGTTCCTGTGGGTTTGGCTAATTCAATGCAAAACAATAAAAGGGATTCATTAAAAGTGAGCCAATATTAAAATTCTAAATCCATCTACCTAGCATTCCAATTCAACTTCTTGTTGTGGGTGTGATCAATTAAAAATCAAAATTATTATTTAAAAGTATACCAACCAATTATTAAATCCTGACAGCTTCAAGCCCTCAACATTTCCTCAATGATATTAATATGGCATGAATGAATCCTGGTACCCAGAGTTCTCTGGTTGTACTTTTATGCAGTTTTGTTACGTAACCTTATCCCGTTGGCTCAGTGCAGCAGTTTTTTCAAAGCGTTTGTGAGTTGGTACTGAAAAGTAGAATTAAAAGAAAGTGCTCCTTGCCTTCTGACAACTCAATGAGCTTGTAAATATTTCAGAGAGTCTCAGAGAGCAAGAGAGGCATGCAATGAAAGAGTTGTGTAGAACATGAATATGGGACTTATATATTTAATGACAGCTCGAGGGTGCAGGAGAACAGCGACATGCTATTTCTCTGCAGTGCCGACTATGTTGAAAACCCTAGCACTCTCAAGAAAAATAAACAACCCTGTTGAAAATAAATGTTGGCACATTGCAAACACAACCAGGCTTTCTAGTTTCGTATTTGCGATGTAGTATGATCACCTGCTCCCTCAAAAGATCATCTGAAGGTTGTGTTTGATTGTGACGATGGTCGCTATATGCTAATGACTGATCTGATTTAGCCCCCGTCCTCTGAAGCCATTTACCACCTCCAGCTCCTTTTTTATTTTCCTTCCTCAGGGCTTTTTGTGTCACCGAATTGCAGGTGGGGTTAATGAGGTTTTCTCTGAACATAATTCCTGTGTAATGATATACAGCAGATTGGATGAACCCTTTGTGGATATCAGTCTTTCTGTCAGGCGAACAGTTGCATGGGTTTGGCTTGTGTGTGTCTGGCTTGCTGCGTCTGGGAGTGTTGTAGATGGCCAGATGTTGTGTAGTGTTGGGATAGAGACAGAATAGAGTGCAGCCTGCTGTTGATATTGGATTGAGGAAAGCTTGTCTTGTCGCTCTGAGCTTAAGACCGAATCAGATGGGACGGAGAACAAGGTCTCATACCATATACGCAGACATGCCCCTTCCCCCATGATGCTATTCAGGAATTACAAGCAGCCTTTACTTCCATGTTCAGCGGAAATGGCTGTGTTTGCTTTAGAGCGTGCCCACTGATTGAAGAGATGAATAACTGGGCAGACCGGCAGCCAGCTTTAAACTCTACGCCCCTCCTGTACTGAGATTGCACTCATCACTGTTCAATGTTTTCCTTCCTGTTTCTCTTTATCTCATGCAACAACCTTGTATAAACTAGTTTGCTTTATTTTGGTCCATAGATTTAAGGTCTGTTTTGATCTGTGAGATGCTGATTGAGAGAAAATCTCTTGAGCAGTGTCTCCCAACCCTAATACCGGAGTACCTTCAAAACACTATATGTCTCCTTAATCAAACACACCTGATTCAACTAATCTGTTCAATAGTAGACTCCAAGACCTGAAATGAATCTGTCAGATAAGGGAGACTTTCAAAATGTGTATTGTTGGTGGTACTCCAAGTCTCCTGTGATGGGAAAACAATATTTTCAGGTCTTTTCATATAAAGTTTGATTATAGGTATCTAATGGGCAATTTTTCCCCCTCTGCTCAATAACTCCCCTTACTCTTCCTAAAGGGATAGTTCACCTGAAAACACAAAAAAATCTCTAATCATTTACTTGATTATGTAAAAGTGAATGACTAAAATACCAAAAATATTTGTTTCATCCGGTTTTGTCCATAATATGAAAGTCATTAAAATCCAAAACTTTTGAATAAAGGTAGTTTGGAATGAATCTCAAACTTTGTACTGTATATTTAACATTGATGATTAATGTGTTTATTCACTCTCAATTCATATCAAAACATCAATCAACACATGCATGCACAGACTGCTGTTTACACTACACCGTTTTCAACTAAAAATGTAAATCTTTTATGCGTTTTGGCCGTTCATTTACACGACAACGATGTTTTGGTTGCTTAAAAACGTAAACTTTTGAAAACTGGTTTCAATGTGCAAGTTTTTTTTAAACGGTCTCAGTGTAAAAAACAAAAACGCGTATCTCTGAAGACTGTGACATCATGCACATGCGTATTATGTGTTCAGTCTATCTATAGTGTTTCACCGCCATCTAATGGCCTAGCAGCAAAATAGTGTTTTTTGGATGTCGTGTAAATCGGGATAGTTTTGACAATGTTGTTGTCCGTACATGGAAAACTCACAGCAAAAACTTCTCAGTTTTAAGCATATAATTTCCGTTTAAACGTGCCCTAAATAAAATGTAGTAACACAAACTTCAAAAGTCAATTAGCGTCAAACCTCACTGGTTCTCGCGCATCATGTGACCAAACGTAATGACATTTGAGGTTCCTGTCACCATATTTGAATATAGTGTGTTTGTGTGTGTGCATGCATTGCTTTAAGGTTTTGATTTGAGAGTGTATGATGAAAATACAAGTGAGTCTTTACTCAAAGTATCATGTTGCTTCAGACAAAAAAGTTCTTTTTTGGAGCTTGAAAGTTTTGAACTCTGTTGACTTTCATCATTTGGACCAAAACTTCTGGAACATTATTCAAATCGTGTTCTAAAAAATAAAAAAAATAAAAAAAGAGTCATACAGGTTAGAAACAACAAGAAGGTGAGTAAATGATGACAGTGTTTGATTTTTGGCTGGTTCAAAGGCCTGTTCAAACCCACCTCAGTTCCCCCTTGAGCAAAGTGTGAGATCCCTCTTACTCTTTCAATCTCTCTTCTAGACACTTCTGGCCTACTTAAACACAACTGCTGTAACACAAGCTGGAGCACCTCAGGAGATCCTGCGTGGGAAAAAGCTTGAGGGCATTGTTCTGCTTCTCCAACAAGAGTGGTGAACAGTGTTGTGAAAGATCTTATCCTCAGAGGTGTAACTGGTCTGGATTGTCACAGGTTGGTGCTGGACCTTGGTAATCACTGGGTTTCGGTTTCTGCCACAGAGCAAAACTCCTAGCTCAATAGAAACCGGTTTAGTCTCATTGACGAATTTACAGAACGGGCTTTGTTGGAGTGTTTGTGTGTGAGGTGGTGGTGGTGGGGGGGGTTACGGTACTTCCCTCGTTTGTCCTGGAAGACTTCTTTGTTGGGTACAAGCTGCACTGCATCACCCGTCGTTTTGTCATAGTACAAGGCCACCCTTTAACACTTAGGAAAAGTTTAACTATAGCTACACTACAGTGCTCTGCTTAAAGCATCTTTGACAGATCACCCTCTCAATTTTAAGGGTCTTCTACTGAGTTGTCTCGCTCCCTGAAGGCCTAATCAGTGTCCTGGTGGCAAAGTTGGGTACCCGCCCTTGGCCTCAGAACTGCAGATGTCTCCCGGTGGGTTCCATGAGCCCCAGCTGTGCTGGCCAGCTGGTTTCTGCACACTATCCTTGCTTCTCCCTGAAGACATGAACCAAATAGCAAGCCCCAGAGAATACTGAAACACACTGCAAACAAACAACTCCAATCTGTCAAGTGCAAGTAAAGAATTTAGGTGCAAGAATGGTTCTGGATTTTTAGGTTTCAGGTAGATTAAACATGGTTAAGTTGATAAAACATGGCCTTACCCATCATTCCACACTGTGACCTGTTCCTCTGCTTTGCTCTAGCTGTCGTAACCCCCATTCTGGGGGTCCTATGGGATTTGACAGTGTTGTTTCAGGCAGTGCGATCAACGTTTGAGATTGTCTCCACTTCTAATTTGGAACCAGGGAATGTTGTTTTCCAAAGGAAAAACAGCAGAGCATTATTATCATGCCCAGTCCTGCAACATACAGTCATTGTATTGAGACACCTTGCCAAGAACTCACACAGTGAACATCGATGGTACTCAATCCAAAGAAGTCATCTGTTTTTCTTTGGGGGGGTTTTCTGCTTTGTTTCAATTGGACCAGAACATCTTATCCTACTTTTGGAGCCAGCGAGTCTGCAACAGTGCTGTTGTGTTAGACCACTTGCACTTAGACTTGTGTTAATGACTCTTAGTAATGGGCCAAAGCTTCCAATCTCTTGTGGTGTAACTGGAGAATAGTTAGAGAAGGTCATGCGTCTATAAATGATATCGGTTTTCTCCTCTACTTGTTAGCACAAAGCAAGCAATACCCTGCAAGTTTACTACGTCCCTCGATACCTGTACTTTCAACACAGGAGCCAATATTGTTGATATTACAGAGGAGCTAGTTTACAAGGTACACTTTGACCAAATGTTTACACATCTCTGATGTATGTTTGCGCCTTGCCTGTGTATACAGCGTTGACTTAAGGGAAATAGTAAAACCAGGCTACAGAGGATATTAGCCAGGCATCTTTAAATAAATTTTACATCCCACTGACTCGGCTGTCGGAAGTTCACACTTAGGGCAGCAGCAGTAATTTTCCCCCCGTGTCTTTTTCACTGTCTAATGGCTTTATATTTCCTGCCCGCTCTGCCAGCGTAGCAGTGCACTGCAGCAGAGATGGGCACACAAGCTTCTGCTCTCTCTACGTCATCTTCATGAGAATTACAGACTTGAGTCCCTGTGGGAAAACAGCCTCGCTGCATCTCCCACCCTCTCATTCTCTATCACTCTCTCTCTCTCTGGTCATTCTTTATCCTAGCAGGTTATTTCGCCCTGAGGAAGGCCTGTGAGTCTGGTGATGACTGACAGCAAGAATGCCTCTGTTCTTCTTTGCGTTCCATGTGCACTCTACTGTAGCATCTTCTGGACAGCTGCCTCCATGCAATCTCTGGTACATATAGTAGGAGTTCCCTTCTGTAGGTTTCAGTGAGTCTGAGTGCTTGTGCCCCCTTTAGGAAGAAGGTGGTGTTGCCTCTGTTGAGGTCAACTTAAAGGCCCACTGAAGTGCCTTGAAATGTGCAGCGTTATTCAATGTGTTCATGTATTTTCCACTGAAACAGGAAGACAGGGCGGAACATATCGAGCAGCTCCATCCCTTTTTTAAAATAGCCAATAGCTTTCTGTTTATATCACAGCTCGGCCAGAGCCGTTGAGCTTGGCAAAGCCACATTTGACAGCTTATGTCAGCCACAGTGTAATGGATTCCCTTTTTAATAATGAAACTGGTACTAAAGCAAAAATAGTGAATATAATCATCCTGAGGATGTGTAGTTTGAAAAGTGTGTAATTTATGTAAGTGCTTGGCATTGGTGTTATCTTTTCTACTGGTCAGTGCTGTTTATAATGCCAAATCTGTCTAACTGTTTTTCTTTCTAATCTACTCCTTATGTCTTTAAAATATAGAATTGTGTAGAATTCAAATGGGTTAGAGTCCGATATGCTCTGTGGTCTGCGCTGACTCTTACATATGATCCGCTCTGTGCTATCGTGTCTCTGGGCCGAAGGTGGTTTCCGTGACACTAACACAAAACCAAACTTCATTCGCCCCAATGGAAAGCATATTTACACTGTCTGAATCATTCCCTTTCCCCTATTTAGTGCATTATGTGCCATTCACCATATAGAAAAAAGTTATTGTGTGAACAAGTGACTGATTTCAGCCGCAGCTTTAGCGTCTATTTATAGGGGTGGGATGCTTCAGATACTAGAGAGCATTTGATTGGGCAGAAAATCTGATGAGAAGGAGGAGTGCAGAGTGATGTCATCAAAATCGTTGATCCATATTGGCAGAAGTGAGAGACTAAGTTTTGAATGCTTATATCTTTTTTTTAATATGGATATTGATTCATAATAAAAGGCAAGATACAGTGAAATAATAATAATAATAATCATAATAATAATAATAATAATAATAATAATTATTATTATTATTATTATAATGATTAATAATGATTCATTTTATTTTACATTTTGAAATTTAAGACCGCTTGTGTTGTTTCATTGTTACACCTAGTGTTTATTTCCTCTCTAACTGTACGGACCTCACTGAATCACTCACTGTAATTAGTTTTAAAGATAGACACCTTTTATTATTTAAGAGGTATCGTTAAACATTAGATTAACCCTAGTACTGACATATATGAAAATGTGGGTTGCAAACCGTACGGTTCTTGTTTTATGGGAACCGTTTCAACCCCGACTGATTTCTCACCTAAGCTGTCTGTTGTTGGCAGGGGTTCCTCATTCCTTTATCTGTATTTTTTTTCTCCTCTCCTCCCTGTTATGTCTGGAGGTGTGATTTATGTATTCTTTTATTGAATTCCTGTGCTTTGTTTAAACTGAATATGGCAGTGGTGTTTAGCGTTTTTCTCAGTTTACTTGGCAGCTTTAAAACCGGTCTCATCTGGTCTGCTTTGATCTTGAGACATTCGAACGTTGTTCAAGACATGGCAAACATGTGTGATTTATGAAACCTCTTACCATATGCAAAACTCTACAATAAGAAGGCTTGTAATTGGCTGAGATGTTTTACCTGTTCTGCTGGTTGCTAAAATTGCATGTGCCAAAAATGTAACTTAGAGCTTTGTTAAATGGGAAGTATCTTCTTTTTATGAACTATTCCTGTAAACCTTAACAAGAAGAAAAGTGAGTGCACAGGACAGTTAGAGCTCATTATCGCCTCTTTTCTTAGACCACTGAAAAAATGCGAGGGTTGACAGAGGCGTAATTTTATCGTTGTAATGAAGAGTGTATCTGCAATTAGCCTTTTGTCCTCTACAGCTGAAGTTCAGGCTCTCGGATCCAAACACGCGTGACTCCCTCATCCCAGTTAGCCTGACTGAGGAGGCTGTCGTCGAAATGTCTGTGCTGGTTAAAGATCCCCCACTGAACATTTTAGCTGTGGTCACACAATGCTCTTAAATGCAGATTGTGGTGCATTGCATGGCTGCTATCTGGCTTATTTGCTCTGCAGTAGAAACTTTTCATCTCATTTGATGCTGTGGCCCCCTAATTGTAAGAGACCCTCTGGCATTTCCAGCCTTAAAGCTGTTTTTCAACCATCAAAATGTATTTATTATAATGGAAATAAATCTGACCCTGAAGAAACTGGTTGAGGAGATGCTTGGACAGTTTTGGAGAGCATGTAATGCCATTGTTTTAGGCGTTGTTACCAGTGGCAGGCTGGAATGTTTCTCTGTCTTTAGATAGTCACACTAGCTTAGTGTATATAAGCGGTTTCTGGGTTTATTTTAACAGCATGATGAGTTTGATTTGATTTTCTCTGTAATGTAGTTGAAGCTTGTTGGGAGAAAACCATTTGGGAGATGCAAGAACCAGCAGGAAAAGGGCAACAGCGCCCCCCTGTGACCCAAACACTTCTCATGCAGCAGAAAATGATTTGTTTGTTTTATGGATTAAAATATTGTTTCTGGATTATACATTTAGCTGATGCTTCTATCCAAAGTGCCTTTGCTTGTGCCAGTTGAGCTACAAGAATTACAATTGATCTGACTAGTTTGAATATTAGAATGATTATGCATTTTTTTTATTTTTTTTTTATGTACAATAGATTTAGAATTTCTAGTAAACACACTATAACAATCTAATGTGATGCAATCCGGGTATACGTGACTGTTTTCCTCCTTATTGCTTGATAACTTATGAATTTGAAAGAAGACCTAAAATGACAGTGCTTTTAAAACATCTCGGACATTTTACTTGGAAAGAACACGCAGACTGCAACTGACCTCAAAAAGTTCAAGGCTGACTTTCCACGTGTACTTTCCTGCTGGTTTCCCAGTGGCCCGACCCGCTCTCTTTGGTGTTTGACGACAGCTTCAGAAAGATGCTGAGTGCTTCTCTTCAGTCTCTGCTGAACTCAGCTGGCCATAAGTGAAAGATGTGATTTAGATGCATCACGGCTCACTTTCTGAATCTGAGCTGTCCTAAAAAAAGTGTGTATGCAAGAAATGGATTGAGGGGCGCCTTCAGAGTTTTACTCCTGTGTATCAGCATCAGAGAGAACAACCCACATGTCATTCCAAACCTAGGTCACTTTCTTCTGTGGAATACAAATAGAAATGTAAATGATGAAAGTAAATGCTGACCAGAAATGATAAAAATGTAAACCTATTTAAGACTGAAGCTGGATGAAAGCTTTGTGTAAGGAACAGACTCAAATATGTTGTAACAAGTATGCTACTTGTATGGTACTTTTATGCTTTATCGTGTTTTTTTTTTTTTTTTGAGATTTTATGAGACCTTAGTCCTCGCTCACTTTCAGTGTACGTACTGCATGTCAGGATACTCATGTCCGTTATATCAGTCAGATAAGATTGGCCTTTACAATTATAAATTTAGCAAATGCTTCCATCAAAAGTTTCTCTACTTTTCTAGCACCACTTGAGCCACAATAATTACAGTGTGTCTAGCAATTTTTATTATTATTATTTTCAATGTTAGAATGATTATGCAAACGTTTTTGTGTATTTGATGTACAATAGATGTGCAGTTTATTGAAAGCATGCTTGCACAATCAAATGTGATGCAATCCATGTATTAGTGGCTTTTTCCTCCTTTTTGCTTGATTTTCATTGGGACATTTATTTGTCTGGTATATATTTTTATTATGACCGATTCTTGGCAAGAACCAGCTCTTAAAAGGCTTAATTTTCTCTTAATTCAATCAAAAATATAAATTATCATTCACTCACTCTCATGTCCCTGTCTTCTGCGTAAGCTAGCTCCAAAGAAGATATTTAGAGAAAACTTTGACTTTCATTGAATGACCAAAATAAACGAAATGAGGGAGAGAACATGATGACAGAATTTTTTGTTTTTAGATTAACTATCCGTTTAAGTGTGCATGCAGTCACTGAAGAAAGGTGAAGTAGAAAGATACTATATTATATTTTGCATAATGTTTTCTCTGCAACACCCCCAGATACCCTGAAAACTACAGTGCCGCTGTAGAATCAGCACTGATGCAGCATCGCTGAGTGAACACGGGGAGGCTGTCAGGGTTAAAGAAACGTGCCGCAGGGAGATGTACGGCTTTGGCAGGCCACTGTTTTTATTGGGCTGCTGTTTTATTTTTCCTCTATAAAGCGTCCTGCTGCTGCTTTTGCTCTGCTGGTCTTTCTATTGATGCAAGCAGATGTTTAAGGACCTCGAAGGATGGAAGCTCCTTCTTTTTAGTGTTCCTGCTTGCAAATATGACTGGCTATTATTGTGAGATTATCATCCTCCTTTCTTTTCCTTTCCTCATTTTGCATCTCCATTCTGATTCCAGGTCGTTCCTCCCTCTGCTCGGCCAGGCCTTTGCATCGAGGGACTGTTATTTTTCCTTTTCTACTTTTATGAGGGACATTTACAGCTGAGGTCATATTGTTCTCAAGCTCGCGACACGTCACCTGATGCGTTTAGCACAGCCGTTAGGTCACGTTTTTGCTGTGTTCACCTGCAGGTGAAAGTTTTCAGAGTCTCCGTAACTTGGAAAGTTGATGACGTGAAGGGATTGAAAGTAAATCTGCAGTAGCTGGAGATTGCATCTAAACGCTACTGGCAGTGTGTGAGTAGATAATGTGTCTGTGAAGTGGTGTGGAATATCGCTTTACACAAAGGTTTAACTTTTGGTTGTGGTGTATTTGAAAGTGCATCATGTTATACTGGAATTGGTATTAAAGTCTTTATTTCTGTTTTCTTGCAGGCTAGGTGATCAAGTAGGAGGGCTGTTCTGACAGCAACTGGAAACCCAGGTGTGTATCTTCTGATTTCCTCTAGTCTATTCTAGTGTAATAGTTTGGGCAAATTTTGGTTCTTGACCAAAGTGACGATGTTTGGGCAGTGTGAGTTGTGACTGTTCATGCACAGATTCAGTCTGTTTAGCAATTACTGAATTTTATGTTATATGCAATCATTCTGTAATCTGTCTATGATTTGAATTAAGTCACTTAAGATCAGAAATACAGTAAATAAACAGTAACATTGTGAAATATTACAATGTAAAAACAATTTTTCTATTGTAATATATTTTCAAATGTGATTTTAAATATGAGGCAAAGCTAAATTTTCAGCATCATTACTCCAATTTTCAGTGTCACATGATCCATCAAAAAACCTTATGATATGCTAATTTGGTGCTCAATAAACATTTCTTATCAGTGTGGAAAACAGTTGTGATGCTTAATATTTTTGTGAATTTTTTTCATGGACAGAGGTCAAATGTAAAGCATTTATTTGAAATGGTAATCTTTTGTAGCATTATAAATGACTTTACTGACACTTTTGGCTAATTGAATGCTTTTTTTTATTTTTTATTTTTACAGTAGTGTAAGTGTAGGTAAAGTTGTTGTATTATTTGATAGTATAGTGGTTCAGTATTGAATATTGAAGTGCCTTGAGTTTTTTAACTGATGGGGTGTCTAATGTGTTGCCAAGGTCAAAAGTTTCAGTGAGGTCATGTTGCTTGCTTGTATTCACACTCAGTCATTGCTGTCTTTGAGGTGATGCTGTAGTCCCACCTACTTCCGTTAGAGGGTGCCGGAGAGCTCATTGACACCATGTGACGTCATCATTCACACATTCTGCTTCTGTGTTCAGTTGTGGCAACCTGCTAATTTACTGGATGCATTATACCGGTCTACACAGCAGCTACCATCTTGCTTTTTATGCACAGAATCTAAACAAAATATTTGCTTGTGCTTTTTATGGTGAAAAAAAAATTGTGCTTGCAAGTTAGCATCGAATGAACCATTTTTTTTGTACTGCATAATATGAGGTTTGCAACCATTACCAACATTTTGCATTAAAATGTCTAAATATACATTTTTGTTGGGAGGTCTGAGTGATGCTGAAGGACATCAGTAAATATGTTAAGCTGTAGTTTTCTAGGCCAAGTTTCTAGGCTCTTGAGAATAGTTAAGGATCTTGGGTCTGGGCTGTTTATAGATGGTCTGAAATAGCATTGGATGTGTTGTTATTTCTTTATTTTGAATAGTTGTGCCTGAATGTGTGTGGTTCATTGGGTGTTTTGAGGTGCAGTGGTTTGCTTTGGCCTCATGATGGCGTTAGAGTAACTTCCAGATCAGAAACTAAACATGAGTTGATGTGGAGCAAGTGAGCAGATCTAGACTTCTTCTTGATTAAAGATTTCTTTAATTGCACTGAACAGCTGTTGCATTTAATATGATCGTGGCTGGTTTAAAGCTGAACCTCTATTTGGCCAGTGGCTTTAAAAATGTTGGATATTTTATTCCATTTTCGCAGATTCCCTGTTGTCCAACATCAAATATCAGCTCTGAGATTCTTCAGCAGTTGCACGGATGTGTGTTTTGTATAAAGTGGAGAAAACCCCAGCTTAAACGCAGCTGAAAGGGAGTGAGATTATATTAAGTCTGTGTTTTATTTTACCATCTTAAAAAAGTATCTATAAAATGAGAACACATCCTTTGTGAACAACCCTTTTAGACTATAATTACTACATTTTTAGAAACTTTACCACCATGTTTCCAGCTTGTCTTTGGTGATTTTAAGAGAAAAATAGGCTCATATAGCCAATTTAAAAAGAAAAAAAATATTTCAGCTAAAGTTTATTTTATAGTTGCACTTTAAGTTTTGGCCTTCTTGAGGTTAAGAAAAAATGAAACCATGCATGTCGTGTAAGAATGTTGTTTTGGTTGTGCTTTATCTCTGTGTCATTGTGGGGATAAATATGAGGCTTCAAAATAGATAATGCTTTACAAAGAACTGTTAGAGAGCTACATATTGCAATTTATCTGTTAAAAAAGAGTACTAAAAACGCCATTTCATCGCCTTTATAACATTTCAAATTCCTCAGTTCTCGGCATCTCTAAAAAGCCAAGCCGATGTTGATTCTTGTTTTATTACGAGCTCTGTCGCTTTCTCTTTTTGCTAGCAGACTCTCCGTGTTTTTAAAACGAGTGATTCAAAATTTGCCATGTTTTGTCAACCTTTTTCTCTCGTTGTGACAACTAACCTATGCCACTCCCAGTAGCCATTTTTTATTCGGTTTTAATTCCATGGCAGCAGAACATGGACTACAATGCTAAATAAAAACAGTTTCATCATATATAACCTAGTAAAATTCTTAGTAAACGGATGTCAGGGGATTAAACGTGTTTTTTTAACTGAACCCTTGCTTTTGATTGGCTGAGGGTTCGTTGATGTCATTACCTGGACTGGCGAGAGCAGACTGCTCTTGCCTCAGGTAAAATGGCAGGATACGTGAAAGAGAAGGGAAGTGAGAAAACAAATCTCCAGCGGTCTCTGTTTACTCAGTCTAACCTTGTAAAGCTCTACTAGTGTCCTCTCCTCGGAGCTCCCTGCTTCTCTCTCTCCTCTCAGTACCAAAAGGAGAGGAGGGGGAGGAGAGCACGCGTGTGTTGTGTGTGTGTGTGTGTGTGTGTGTGGTAGAGCTGAAAGTGTGGAGCGAGGGAAGGGGGCTGGCGGCACACACCTTCACTGAGTGGCTCAGAAACACAGAACAGGACAGTGCAGTCAGGTATCATCCTGTCTCCGTCTCGAGCGTCAGGGTCAGGCGGCCATGGCCCTGTTTGTGGACTCTGCGCACTACATGGGGGCCTACTACTGCCTCATCAGGACCCGGTTCAAGCGGAGGCGCAAGAAGCGGTCAGAGCGGAAAGGTCAGAACGGTTTCTTTAACAGGGCCTGACGGAGATCCGTGAACGGGTTTTCCACTTCTGAAACTTGATTGTACGTAGTGCTTTCTTCAGCGCGTGTGTATGCTTTGCATTTCTAGACAGACATATAGTAGTTGAGATGAAATACTTTAGGGATGTTGACGTGTACTGCGGTCTTATGTTGTAAATAATGTTTTTTCGAAGATTATTGGAGTATGTTTTATAAGAAAAGTTTTCTACTTCCAAATTTGCTGCTGCTTTGTATTTATTTTGAAAATTTACTGGCAGTTTCTGAGTAAAAATTGATTCATTTGATTGAACTAGTTTTGAAACTGTAATTTTTATCCATCATGAACTCATATTAATTGAGTGAGAACATGTAATATTGTTAGCTTTTTTATTTGTCACTGCAAATTAACTGGTGAATGTAAAAAGGCACTTTTTATTGTTCTGTCTGGTCAAATCTAAAGCTCGTATCACAGTTGTATGATATTCTGGATAATACAGCTGTGTACATTTACTAAAAATGATGAAAATTGAGTAAGTTCAGAAATTTCAACCACAAGAATTTAGAAATATCAGATTGTCTGCAGGTTCTTTCCAAAAATCTTATATTTATAATCAAGTCTTAAATATAGGTTTTGCAAGTATCTAAAAGTTGGTTCAGCAGTTTGTTTTTAAAATCTGGTCAAAATTAGGTCATCTGAGAAATGGTTTTTTTTACCCAACTATATAAAAGGTTTATATATGAAGATGATGAGGATCTTAAACATCCTTTAAATCTTTTTTTTTTTAAATTTCTTGAAAGTCCTAAAAGGTCTTACATTTCATTCCCTTAAACATGCAGATACCCTGAAGATTGATATATTTAATATATAGGCTAGGTTCACAAAGTATTGCATTGGCATAAACAATTCAAAGGAAGCATTTTCATAGTGGTTTGTATGTGGTTTGGATTTATGCATGATTCAGTTTTTTGTTGCAGGAGTTATCTATTTTGGGAGTGTTTTATGAATGATTTACATTTCTGTGGTTAGTTTAGGTTGAAAGGATGAAGTGAGATTCTGTTCTCGCTGAAATTGTTGTAGTTTGCCGTTGAATGAGCAACTTGTGTGTCTAATGGATCACCATGGTGAAAACAGAAAAAACTAAGATGAATTAATAAACTTCAGAAACTCTCTCTCTCTCTCTCTCTCTCTCTCTCTCTCTCTCTCTCTCTCTCTCTCTCTCTCTCTCTCTCTATCTCTATCTCTCTCTCTCTATATATATATATATATATATATATATATACACACACACACACACACACACACACACACACACACACACACACACACACACACACACATATATATGTATGTATCTATCTATATGTATCTATCTATATATATATATTACTAAATATATTGGAAAATTCTGCATTGATCGTCCTTGCTATCTGACTGATAATTTGAGATCCTGAGATGTCACACTTGTCTCTTAGACGGCTGTCAAGAGCAGAAATGAAGGCACTCTGTCCCTGTCAGTCACATGTCATACGAGGGTGGTATTTTAGAGAGGAGTGGTCTAAGTAGGGAAACATCGCTTTCAGCTACTTTAACTTTTTACTTGCTTAACTCCCTTCTTTTTTTCTTTTTTTAAATGTAATTATATAGGTCCTTTTGAAATGTTAACTTATAATTTCTTTTTGGTTGGTGTGAAATCTTATTTAAAATGGGAACATTATTTTAAAAGCTATTTTTTCCTTTTGCACCATCATCAGATTTTATACGAAGAACTAAAGTGTGTGTATAAATGTTAAAGTTAATTAGCTGCTTTCTGCGGTAGGTAATGGAATCACAGTTTGTGAATGTCAGTTTGAGATATAAATTTGTTACCTTGACCCAAATCTGCCTTGTGGACTTTTTGGTAAGTTATCTTTTTTCTTTTTTAGTTAATGTGTGTATAATTCTGTCCTACTTTGGAAAGTTACAGTACTTGGTTTAAGTGTTTAGTGGGCACTATACTGTATGTGTGTATGTTAGGGGTGTAAAGATTCAAAATGCTCATGGTTTGTATCATAGTTTTAGGGTCATGGTTTTAGTATGGTTCGGTATGTGCTATGTTCAGGGGAAAAAGGACGACTGTCAAATAAAAATACAGAAAATAAGAACAAATAATTGTGCAAAAGAAATAGCACAAATAAATACAATAGAGTAAAGATAACAATAAAATGGACACTGCCTTTCAGGTTTTTAATGTAGTTTTCTAGTTTTCTGGTACGGAATTTGAATTATCAATTGCAAAATAACACTGCATAGTCTTCACTGTATAAATTAAATATTAATCCTTATTAAAGTTACAAAAGTTATTCATTTATTTTGTCATTTGTTGTTTGATAAACAAAGACACAGTCTGCATCAGGAATATTAGGCTGCTGTCACTTTAAGACCTATTGCACAGATATACTGATATATCCAATATACTGATAGTGGTGTCAGGAGTGCACTTGCTGTCCCAGTAGGCAGCTCACTAGTTGTTGGAGCAGAGCTCATATGTTCCTCCGTCTGTCCAGGAGTGGTGTGAGGTACTGGGATTCACACTCAGGCAGTGTGTGGATAAGCCCAGGCGGGAGGTTTGGTGGCAGCCGCTGAGGTGTGCGTTTAGAGGTATTATCCGAGCATCCGCCGTTTGCCTTTACATTCTGAGCCACGCGGGTTGAGAACTGAGACCTGTCATCCAAGCAAATCCTCCGCTGCTGAAGTGGCGTTTTTTAGCATGCCTCACACCCCCTAATGCGGCCTGGCAACTTAAGGCGGCTTTGTCAAACCCGTGAGTTTGTCTCCTCCTCTTATCTAGGGCAGGATGGCGAAAGGAGGCAGAAAAACGGAGGCGTGATTCTCTTTAAGAAGTCTTCTGCTAATGTAATTCCCTCACTCACAGGCCTGATTGGGCCACATTGTGTCGGCGGCATCTCTCTGTGTGGTTGGAGCCTGACGTTGAGCTGGCTCGAAGATATATTTGGAACTTTAGGGGCTTTGCGTCACTCATGGTTCCTGCAGCATTGGTGGTAGTAGTGAATGTGCTGTAAGGATATGGTGTGGCATTGAAAATCACAAAAATTACAATGTGGGTGTTCAAATTAGGTGTGAATAGTAGTCCAAGCTGAGAATCTATACAGTCCTGCTCATAATTTTACTCCACTTTGCAGAATCTCGAAGATCCTTCTCTTTTTTTCCTTTCGTTTTATTGAGTTATTTTTGTTGTATTTTTCAAAATGTTCTTATTTTTAATGTTTTTTGTTTTGTTTTTTTATTAAAAAAATCTTCTCTGTAGATATTGCATGAATAAAACAACACTCGTGCAGGCAACTTATGATGAAATACTAAACTACTAAAAATAATTTTTTGTTTATCAAAAGCTGAAATGAAATTAAATGAAAAATACATATTACATGAAGTACTTAAACTTGGAAAAACTTAAATGGAAATTAGAAACGTTGCATTGGCAGCTAAGTGAACTAAAGTAAGTTTGGTCTAAAGGACTATAACTGAAATAAAATAAGTTTAGTCTGAAGTACTAAAACTGAAGAAAAAAATATATATAACGGAAAACTAAACGGAATTATCAAAAAAAATTGACCGCACAAAACTAAATTAAAATGAAAACTGAATATATAAACATAAAAGCTAATATAATATATTGTAATAATATATACTTATATTATATATTTAATAACTATAATAGTATGCAAAAATACTAAAATAACAATAAAAAACTTTTTTTGCTAAAAATTGCTAACTCTGCTCTTGCAGATTGTACAAGGATTGTGTAAATGTAAGCATCAGGGATAGTTGAGATCCTTGTGTCTGCCCTGTCATTAACCGTCTCCAGTGGACCTCTGATGGCGTGTGGAGGAGAGTTTTCTGCCCAGCCAGCAGACTGGAGGAAATGAAGCTTCTCTGATGGAGTGAATGGAACGTGTGCAGTCTGATAATGGTGTATCATGAGGAAGATCAACATTGCTCTCCTCACTTTATTATGCTTTACAGCTTTACATGCATCTCTCTTTAGATTTCTTCAGATGTCCATTAAACATAGATTTTTTTTCTAAGCATGTTTGAACTTACTCAGTGAGATTTGTCTTTAAACCACTTTGCTTAACCACAACCTGAAAAATCTGACCATTGTTGCTGCTGTATAATGTTTTTGTGGCAATGCTGAGAATGCAACAATGCATGAGGCTAGAATCATCTGTTATTTTGGAAAATGTTTTAGTTGGTTGTTACATTCCATTTTAATTTCTCCAGAAAACTGTGCAAACGTTTTTCAATAATGTTTCAAACCAAGATTATACATTTTAAAACTATAAATTAAATTTCTGAGAACTTGCACATTTGTTTTAAAATAGATTTTTAAAAGCTTTTTGTTCCTTTTTCATAATCTATGACATCCGTATTTGTCATTAAGATGCATTTTGTTTTGAAAATCTAAAGTTTTGTGGTATTTTTGTGTTATGGCTGTGTACTTTGCTGCTTTGTACTTTTAATGTGCAGATAAGCACTGAAATAACTGCAGCTAATGTAATGTAATAAATTGGCAATACTCAGTAAGTCAGGCAATTAATTCATAATTAAAAGCAATTAAGAGCAGTTCTCATTCTTCTTAAGTGATACCATTAACCTTTTCTTTGCATATCGATTGAATTAGCTTTTGCCATTGGAAAACAGAGACCATCCCAATGCCGCAGCTCTCCAGTCTAAGACTCAAACCAGCACATGGTTCAGATGACATAATTAGCCTGGATCAGTGAGGAAGAGTCCTGTGTGTGTGTGTGTGGTGGTTGTTGTCATCCCTCCATCACTTCATTTCTCAGGCTCATTAACTGCAGGTTGCAGTCTGAAAAACTGCTAATGTTTCTGAAATAATTCTTAAACAAGCTGCCCACCCATATTTAATGACTCACTCAATGCGGTCCACCAACACTCAACTCTCACAGACACAGTCCCTCTCCTCTCTCGTTTATTGTTCTTTTCTTTTATTATTTTTCATTTTATTATTCTTTGTTCATTATATTCTCAATCTTTTGTTTTACTAATTCTATTAGTTCTCTGTACTTTGTTTTGTTTATTTGTTTGTTTCTTTTAGTCTTTGTATTTTTTACTAGTTCCCCCCTTTTTTGCTTTCCATTTGTTTTATTCTGTTCTTGTTGTTTCTCCACTCTTTCATTCATTATTTTCTTGTATTTGTTTGTTGTTGTTCTTTTATTAATTATTTAACTTGTATGTTCTTTCATTTTTCTTGTTCTTTTGTTCATAATTTTTTTTAAATCATTTTTCTTTTTTGTTAAATTTCTTTTTTTCTTTTTAAATCTACAATAGGTTGGGGGTTTTTCGCCGCTAGGGGTCGCTAACCTCTTACAATAACAAAGGTGTAGATTGATGACGCGGTGATGAGCTGAATTATGGAACTTGCTGTCATGCTGATGGATCTAATAATGTTTATAGATACGTGAAAACATTGATTTGTATTAAAATAACTGTGGTATGAAGCAGGTCGCGATTGCTAATGAGAGACCGATATCAGCGACAAGACAAATTAATCTTTGTCAAGTCGAAGTTTGTCGCGGAGATCTCGGCATCTCGAAACGCCACACCGATATTTATCCTCGTTTTGTTATCCTTTTGTCCCAAAGTCTGCTTGCCATGATCCATAATGTTTAAACGAAACAACAACAGCGTGCCGATAAACATTAGTTATGAATCGCAGTTATCCACATCTGTCTCCATGGTTACTATGGCAGCACAAGGAAACCGTAGGCAGAAACCAGGGATAACGCAGATATTACGTCATTGACGGGAGACGGGCACTATTTAAAATTGTGAATTTCTCTGAATTTACAAATTCTTGTAAACATTTAGGATAATGCAAGTACACAATTGAAATAAATAAATAACACTGTGCAAGTGCTTTTTAGATATTTTGATACAAAATTCTTACATATTGTACCTTTTTTAAGTGTTCTTGTTTTTATTCATTCGTTTGTTCTCTTTTGTTCATTCTTTCATTTGTTTGTTCTTTCGTTCATTCTTTCACTATCTCGTATTTTGTTATTGTTTTCATTTCCTTGTTTTTTACTTGCTTGATCTTTTTGTTCATTCTATTATTTTTCATTTAATTGCTCTTTTATTAAATTTTTTCCTCTCATTCTTTTCTCTAGCCATTTCGTCCTTTCTTTTTGTATGCATTTGTTCTTTCCTTCATTTGTATTTTTTGTCTTTTCGTTCCGTCTTTGTCTTTGATTATTGGGGAAACCAATCAGACAGTGATGAAAGTATTCACACATGTCTGTTAATCCTGTCTGTCTGTCAGTCATATCTCCCTGTGATGTTTCAGATGCTCAGCGCTCCTGCCTGTCCATCACTGTTACCTTCAGAGCTGTTAATATCCCAGCCACCGGGTGTAAAATTCACCGGCTAATCCACTCAGGCATGTACACGCACCCAGCACTGCCTTCCTCTCCGTGGATATTGGAGTAACTGACCTGGCCTTGAATTAGGAGTACAGTGATAGTCATCTGTTGTGAGCAGCGGGGCCGCTGATGCGAGGAAAATAGGCAGGGAAGGAGATGAGCCGAGAGAGAGAGAGAGAGCGCCAAAGCACAGAAAGACAGGATGATACATAGTGCTGAGGCCAGCAAACTTCCTGTCTGTCCAGTGTAGGTTAGGAAAGCTGAGGATTAAACACACACACAGATGGATATAAGCTCCAGGGGCTCATCTGTGCTCATAACCAAGATTTTGAAGCAATTCGTCATGCTTCAAGATGCCACGTCAATCCCTACCCTCCCACACAAGGGTCACGGTTCTGGGGGCAAAAAGCATCTTTCTCCACTCAAAAGTAAAATATATTCTGACAAAATTGTTTTTGGCAGCAACACACATATAGCTAATATTTCATTGTTATTCTTAGAAAACGGTGCTTTAAAACAGTTTCTCAACTGGTGGATCACAAGACTGTTTTGAGTGGGTCGCAGAGTAGTCCAAGGGCCTGTTAACACCGGGTCACTTCATGTGTTTTCTCTGATCGGATAACTATCTGATCGTGTAAAGACTACGTGTACATGCCCTCTGAGCCGCTTTGGAGACGAATTTAAATTCGATAACTCAAACCACTTCAGGTGGTTTCACTCCAGACAAAACTGGACAAGTGTAAATTCATCTGGTTGTTGAAACCACATATGTACATTTTACTCCCAAAATGTAAAAAAATAAACATGAGAGCGTGTTAAAGGCTATATGACATGTTATAGCCAGATATGACAGCGCTACTGCAACACGCATCGCCACAGATGAGTAGTCGAGTATCTCTTCATCAAGCCGACGTGCAAACTGCCACGCTCAAAACACAATCATCTTCATTAAAAGTAGTGATACAAAAATTATCTTGCCAGTTCTGCTCTGCTCTTTCTCCTATTGCGGTGCGGATTTATATCCGTTTTGCAGAGACACATTTATGTGGCCAAGTGTAAATGGAACCTTTTTTACCAAATCAGATCAGTAAAAGCACGAGTGTAAGCTGCCCCTGAACAAACGTAATCAATGAACATTATTCTAAATGTTTTACTGATGCAAGACTTTGATTATTCATGGCAGTATTGTGTATTTAGAATGGTAACTGTATGTAGTTTCCTTAACCTTAACCAAAAATACCACTTTTTTCACTTTGTTTTATTTTCTGTATTTTTTATGTCTGTGGTGGCTCATACCAACTTACTAACTTTATTGTATTATCAAAAACTAGTTCGGGACTGCTATTTAATCTTATACTGTGTTAGTGATATTCTTACAATTTATGTGTGTGTAAAGTGGGCTATACTTTTGTGGCCCTGTTTACACCTGGTATTAAGATGATTTTTAAGATCAATTGGATTACAAGTGGATGTTGCTAAATTCAGGTATAAACAGGGTCTAAAACGTTTTGAGTTTGTCTACTTTTGAACCACTTCCAGAGGTAGTCGAAAAAGCATTCAGCCAGATTGATAAATGCGTGGTTCAGTTGCTAAAAATTTGATTTGTGGGTTAATGACCATGGGAAAATGTGGGACCCCATGGCAATGAGAACCACTGCTCTAGAATGCACTCAAACTCCCATAAGCAACTATTTGACCATATTTGTTCATAGCTGAGTTTTGCGCAGACAAGCATTACTAGTTTTCTTCAGAAAAAGGGAAAATCTCATTTGTTCATTGCGGCTAATAAGCCCATAGGCGCATAACATATGTCATCATGAGCTTTAATAGAGTTTGTGGGCTTTGTAGGGTCTTGTGCTGGCCGTAGTCTCTCCTGGTGGTCTTCTAGCGTGAGGTCTTTGCATGTACATGTCTGGCAGCTGCTGTTCCCATTTTGACAGCAGTGTCATTTATCAAGCCCCAGATATTAAAAGCCACTTTATCAAAGTGTCTCATGGTGAGCTTTTGTTCAGGAACTCCTAAATGTGTCTGCGGTCTAAAAACCCTGTAATTTGCGGAGAGGTAAAAATGAGTGTTGGCAGACTAATTCAAATCTGTTATTGGTCATTAAAGTGCTGAAATTCAATAATGGAGCTGGATGTTCTCAGCAGCGCCTGGTTGCCATGGCGGCAGTCATTCGGGGGGGTCGGCTACTCGCGGACCGTTCTGAGGTGGCCACGCTCGTCTTCCTAACATGCCCGTCCCATCAGTTCTAATCAGGTGGAGCGACAGCCTGCCCCGTCTGCAGGGACCCCTCTCCATTAGGTGCTCGGCTGGCCAGCGTCTGCCGCACGTGTAGTCCATTAACCATCGTTACGTGGGTGCAGAACCGGGTGAGGAGAGACTCTGGAGCCACGTTTAAGGAAAGACTGGTTTTGTGGTTGGAGCACACCTCTAAAAACCACAGGAAGGCACAATCTTTTCCCCTCCATGTATAGAGGTTGTTTTTTTTTTTTTTTTTTTTTTTTTTCAAAAGAGTACATTTGGAGAAATTTACAAAATCTGAAGACATGTCCAGGTCATATTTCAGCCCTAATTATAGAAAATTTAAATTTTACTCATGTTTTGGTTTTTATCACTATATTAGGGCCACTTTTTGGTTCACACTAACATGTTCTATGTTCGGGGAGAAAAAGGACTGCTGTCAAATAAAAATAAAGAAAATAAGAACAAATAATCTAGAAAAAATCTAAGCAACAGCACAAATAAATCAAATAGAGCAAAGATAACAATAAAATAAACAGTGCTTTTCAGGTTATTTAGGTTTCTAACAGTAGTTTTCAGGTACAGAAATTGAATAAATGAATCAAATGTTAAACAACACATTTTGCATATTGTATAAATTAAATAAAGATTGATCATTATTAAAGTTACAAAAACTGAGTCAAGAGCAGTAAGTGATTTCCTTGTCATTTGTTGTTTGATTAACATTAAAAACACACACAGACAGCAGGAATATTAGGCTGCTGTCACTTTAAGACAATGCACGGATCCAATATACTGATACACATGCATTGTCTTTCTTGATTGTTTAATTTAACTTAAGACATAACTTACAATGTTTGCTACGATACTCACAAAGATGGGGCATGTTGACACAATTTTGAATGTTACAGTCCTATTTAAAAAAATAAAAATACAGAGAACTGTTACACCCCCAGCACACATAAATGTCATGTCTATATAAAGATAAATGTTGTAAAATTTTTGTCATTTCAAATGTTTTTATTCTTCTTGAAAGTTGGTTTCAACACGTGTTTGATTTCAGGGAACAAAGCAAACAAGTTGGAAATGTCACGTGTCCCCAGTTGTATTTACGAGATTTTTGTGAAATAACCCGTGAGGAAGTGTAATTTATTGTTGTCTAGGGCTTTTAATATTCAGCTTGTTGGTACACAATGAAGTTCTCTACTTCTATGTTATTATTAGTTGATCAGCTTTGCAATAATGTAGTTACTTTACATTTGCCTTTTCCACCTTTTCCAGACAACAAAAGTGATGAATGCCATGAGATAGAAAGAATATATTGACTTTTTCTTAAATACTGATCTGGGGCTGTAATGGAAGTGGATGCTCCTCCATTCTGGAAAGGGGCCCTTATTTCTTCCTGGCTGTTTGAGACTGTGGAGTGATCCATCTATGTTAGGCCACACAGGGGCTGCTGTGATGGTTTAGACTTGGTGCTGAACTTTTGCACGTCTCATATCCCTCTCCATTTGCACAGCCCATCCATCTATGTCCACTCTCCCTCTCTCTTTTTGTCTTTTACTCACTCGTTCACTCATGATAACTTTTCCTGCACAAGGCCCTTTGACCTGCAGTAGATGTTGGCAATGAGAGACACCACACACTGGCTTGTGAATCATGTTTTCAGCCTTAAAAATGCAAACCTAGTCACTGCCAGTCGACCAAAACATCTGTGGTTACCGCGCTTACGAGGTGGTATTGTATTAATATTTCCTTAAACATTCTCTTTAGGGATTGTATTAAAATCGGCATGAAATGGAAGTTGTGAAGCAGTTTGGTTTCACGAGCGCATTTCTTTACAAATAAATAATTAAGTCTTCTACGGAAGACTGTATTCTCGTAATGTTGACTTTATTCTCTAAATTCTCGACTTTAATATCGAAATGCTAGAATAATTTTTTTTTTTTTTACTGATTTCTTTTTTTTAACGTTGCGGTTCAGGGATTCCGTATATATCGGAGTAAAACAGCTTCTCGGACAAGAAAGCATTTAGAGTGGGACTTGATTTTGTCCGTGGGGAATTGATTGGATGGTTGTGATTTGCTATTGGTCAATATCATGTGAGTGATCGGTTGCCCCTCTATTTTTGTCTAACCATATACAAGATTGTCTTACCCTATTTTTGGTTTTTGTAGTCTTTATACATCATGTTTGCATTTGCACACATGGTTTTCATCCTTTCAGCTATTTTCATAATGATTTTTTGATTTAATAGCATCCTTCTTGCATATACTATTTAACGCCACCTTTTAAAGTGCATAGACTCCTTGTTTGTTCTTAGAGGCATCAGATTGAAAACACCAAAACAATCAAAACCTAAACTTAGCAAAAGCTTTTGCCTTGGATGCATTTGTTTTTTCTTTGGGAGATGGAAACTCAGCCTTGACTGTGTCATATTTGGGTTTGTATGTTCAGATTTCATTGCAGCATGAAAGAAAGCTTTTCTCTCTGCTCAGCAGAGGACCTTGGCATAGGTATTTTCTATTCTTGTTTGTCCAACTGCATTTATTGTTAGCAAGACAAGGTCGTACAGTATCAAGGCCATTGGATGCAATTAGCAAAATACAAACTCAAGGCCTCTGGAGTCCTTTAAATATTCTCTCCTTTTTAAAAGAAATGTTCAGAAGCTGAAGCTTTTCTTTCTGTTTCCTCTTAATTATTTTATGTAATGGGTTTTAATGACAGAGACTGAAAATCTACATTTGTAGCTGCCCTTTTTTTCCCCCCAGTTAATGCGTTTATATGCACTTTAAAAGTTGAATTTCTTTTAAAAAGTCAAAGACTTTAGTCCTTACCTGTCAGATTGCATGTACACTGTGCAATACATTGGGATCCAGCAAGATTACTGTTTTGAAAGAAATTAATGTTTTATTCAGCAAGGGCTCATTAAATGTTATCAAAACTGTCAGGAAATACTTTTTACATTGTTAAAAAAGATTTGGATTTCAAATAAATGCTTTCACTTTCCATTCATCAAAGGATCCTGAAAAAAAATCATCATGGTTTCCACAAAAATATTAAACAGCACGAGTCTTTGTCAACACTGATAATAAGACGTGTGGCAAATCAGCATATTAGAATGATTGAAAGATCTGAATGATCACTCGAGACTGGACGCGTGATGCATGGATGTGCGCTGTTATAATGCGTTGCTATTGACGACGGTCATTATAAGTAGAGACTATTTATACAGAGACATGCCACTTCCTTACTCCTCAATACAACTATATAGGGAAAACCCGTAACGGCAAAGATGACGGTTGTATGCACATGCCCCGCCCCTCCTTCTGGAAAGCCAATCGTCTGCTTTTTAACAGTACAGCCGGGAAACATTTAAGCCAATAGTCTGGTCCCACTGATGCATGCGCACAGTTGACGTTTGCGACAGCGGAGACGAGAACCCTTGCGCATGCGTAGTAAAGTATAACCTGTGGGGAAAAAGGCGTTTTAAACCTTATTTTGGGGCAAAGTCATCAAACTTTTTCAGCGATTTTTTTCATATTTTACTGCTGTTTCTATACATTACTTTTTTATGTCCCGGTGACCAGTGAATGTGCAGTTCTGACTCTCTGCCCATTCATTTAGACAGGAGCCTGGTCTTGTTAGTCCAAAATAGCTGCCCGGAGGCGTTGCCAAGATGGCGGCCGAGTGGCATGACTTGCCTAAAAGGACTTTGTTATAAGGAAGGAAATGCCACAGAATAGAATCTTGCTTTAAAAAGTGCATAGAGCTGCTTGATTTATTTGTTGTTTGTTGATTTTCAAATATAAAACTTTTTGAAATGTTTTCAGTGTGAGCATAAGTTCTTTAACATTTTCATCTCGTTTTAACAAAACCGTGATAATATTGATAATCACGATCATTTTGGTCACTATAATCGTGATACGAAATTTTCAGTCCCATTCCTAGTCCAAACAAACTGAGTTTATCTGTTTTGCTGTGCAGTTATTGGAGTTTGATGTTGAGGACTGTTTGCAAACTGATTTGGCCCCAGTGCTTGTTTCCTTTGCTGCATACTAATTCCTGGACCAATAGCGTGCCGTGTTTGGCCTGTGCTCCCAGATCTCTGTTTTCCCTGTGTTGTCCGCTATAATCCTGTTAACACTGTGGCATTGAGCTGTTCTGTTTTTCCCAGAAGTTCATCCATGCTGTCTCTGTCGAAGCCGCACCTTTCAAAGAATCTTTCTGAAAACCTCAGTAGCATGAGTTGCGTTTTATTGCATCACATTTATGTAGACAAGCGTTCAAACATGGGAGAATTCTTGTAATTATTTTTTTTGTCTATCTTGAGACATTAAGATTCAAACTTACTAGCGTAGATGTGTCAAGGTTTTCTGAAGTGTGGATAATACATGTTTTGTTTTTGTTTTTTGTTTTTTACAAGGACACTCAAATTTTTTTATTTTTTCCTCTTGTTAAATTTAATTAAAATAAGCAATATTGTTTAATGTTTTGTCACAACTTAATTTAATTGTGTTCAATCAACCTAATATATTTAAAACTGAAGTTTACTTAATTAATTTGTGTGGAAACTACATGAATAATTTTTGTTGACAACTAACTGGGCTGTGGATCTGTAGTTCCCAGCATGCTTTGCAAGGGACTGCATTAGGAGGGTAAATTTAGGGATTAAAGTGTTATTTTATGTGTTTTTCATTAAATGGAAAGATGTTGTAAGTTAATGTTAGTATTTAATGTTCAGTTATGTTAGAAACTTGGAGGACTTTCTGTAATGTTTTTGAATGTTGTGGTTACCATTATGCAGAAGAGTGACGACTGTGTTTAGTCTGTGGCACTCAGTGTGCAAAACATATGCATTAAACCTCACACATAGACCAAGTCATATCTAATATTACTTTGTAAAAAGATGTTTTAATTAAATCGAACACTAGTAGCTTCTTTCATTGGAAGTAACTGTAGAGTCAAATTAACTAAAATTATAATGTTGGTGATATTAAGCAGGACAAAAATGTAATCTAGTTAACTTGACAAAACTTTATCTAGTAGGAATGACACAATTTTTTTTAGAAGTCTTGACTAAATGAATTCAAGTTCATACAACAAGATTACAACAAATCATATCAAACAAATTAGATCTTTTTGGAACAATGTTATTAAATTTCGTGGAAAAGCTTTCCTTAAGTTCGTTCAACAAATTTTTAGTTTGAGTGTACATTTCTGCCTGTGTGTAAAAGTGAAAGAGTCTCCTTGTAAGTTTTGTTATGAAGCTACTAAAGCAATGGAGCATAAATCCTTAGCTCAGCACTGTCTGAGCCAGCATTCAGAGGCATCGGCTGTATTTCTCAGCCTAAATGGAGCGGAGGTCACAAATGAAGGGGGATCTGAGAAGGGAAAGGATCCAGAAGCATCTGTGAGGTGGATTGATAGAGAAGGTGGGCTGTCATCTGTCCCCAGTGTGGCGGTCACTCGACCTTGGAATGATGGACTCCCGGAGAGCAGCCGTTTATTGGCCTTCCTCCAGTGCCTGGGCTTTCATAGCTACACGTGTGTGTGATTTATACCCGAGCGCACATGCAGGGTGTGCGGGTGTAATGTATAAAAGTGTGTGCCGTGGGGCTGTGAGGCGGTGGAAGTGTGCTTTTGCTTTACTGTTTATACTGAGACACTCCAGACTGCCACTAAAGCTTTGAGAGTCTGTATGCAGTTTCATCAGTTATCATGAAGTTTATTTCAATAGATCTATAGTGTGACTGTGAACACTTGAGCTGTATGATCAATCGTTAAAAGATTGGGATCTTGATTCAAACACCCACGCGATCTTATTCCTAAATGACAACGAATCGCCTGTGACTGTTAAATCTTTGACAAGTGTGATTACAGCGAACATTCAAATCTGCGTCGGCGCTGCCGCTGAACCAGAGAGAGCAGTTGTCATCTATGAAACGGCTTCACAAACAGTCTTTTCGACAACACGGTATCATTATTTCTGTGCCACAATAATTCAGATTATTACAGAAGCACTGGGATAAATGTTAATAGTTCGGATATAAACACTGACGTCTATGGCAGCATAAAGAGAGTAAATCACCTTTTGCTTCAAATAACGATGGTCAATTACATCGTTACACCAGTAGGTGGCGACAAGTGACTGTTAAAAGATGTAGTTGTCATTGAATAATTCATTCAAGAGATGTTTAAAAAAAGCTGATTCATCCAGTACTGAAACAAGCAAAGTTTGTATGAGCGAGTCATTAAATAATTTATCCAAACTGATAATTTAATTGAAAAAAAAAAAATTATTGGACTTTAAAATGTTGTTAGAACCTCTAGTAAATTGCATTTTTTAGCTGTCTATTCAGAATCGTTGGAAAATCATGATCTCTATTTAAAAAAAAAAAAAAAAAAAGATTATCAATTTATCAAGAATTCTGCAGCTCTAATGAACACCAATGTTTTTATACCATTCAGGCAAAAATATATTTTTGTAACTTGAGTGGTTTTTGAATCACACTCAGTGAATCATTCAGTCATTACATCACAATTAATTCCCACATAGTCCTTTTTCAAACACACATTCTTAAGGGGTTTGTATTCTTTTGCTAGCCAAACACACAAACTTTTTCAAATAACTATATTGTGAAAATAGTAGGGGTGTAACGATACGCGTATTCGTATCGAACCGTTCGGTACGAGGCTTTCGGTTCGGTTTTCGGTACGCATTTTCAAACCGAACGGTTCGAACGGTTGGACCATTTTTCCTGCCGACCAAAATTTCGTTATTTTAAATGTAGGCGCGCGCCGCACGTTGCGCGTGACAAGCGCACTTGAGATGCTGGTGCGACCACAACATTGCCCAACATCAAATGGCAAATGTAATGTAAGCGGAACGAAACTAAGCTACTCGTTATTATTGTGGTTGACGGACTGTTTATCAGTTTTATCAGCGCGAGCCGATCTCTGTTACTACACAGCGCTGAGACATCCAGTAAAGAAAGAACTCCATCCATTTGAACTCGCTATTGAAGTTGAAGTAATAACATCGCTGCGAGATCTAGTGAGAAACATTCACATTTCTCCGTTATTAACGGATCAAACCGCGCTGACGTGGAAACCAGAAAGAAACATTGTGCCATGAATGAACTATTCAGTGTCCACAGATCAGCAACATCACCATGGATTTACTGTAGTAACACTAACTGTAACCACGGAGGTTTGGCAGGAATAGTAGGCTATAATGCTTTCAAGTAACATTACGTCGGTTTTATTTTGACATTATGAATACAATTGCTGCCCTCAAATGTTAATCTGAACTAAAATAAACCTTTGTTTATAACTACTACAATATAACATTTCATTTTGTCCAAGGAGCTGTTTTGTTTTATATGCTCCTAAGAAAACTCAAGTATAGCTCCATCATTGCTCAAAGTTAAAAAAAAAATATATATCATACTTTATGATGTTAGTTTTAATAAAAATATAATAAATAAAAAAATCAAGGAAATTTCTCTGGCATTTCTTTCTTTTTGCTGCATTGAAAACGTACCGAACCGTACCGAACCGTGGCACAAGTGTATCGAACCGAACCGTGAATTTTGTGAACCGTTACACCCCTAGAAAATAGTGATTAAAAAAAGCAGTATAATCAAAATTTTAGAGACAGATTATTTGTAAAAGAGGAGGAGGTTTTATGTTTAATCTGCTAGAATTTCCGCAGGTATTTCCATACATTATTTGTGTACACATTGAGGATTTGAAGATGATGATCTTTGCTCTCGCTTACTCCTTCAGCTTTTCACATCTCCCCCACAGAAAGCAATCTCACATAAAACTATCATATAAAAATTTCATCCTGCACACTCGTTCTCCTTGCCAGTCATTCTTTTAACTCTAGTGCAGTGTGATGAACAGCCATCTGTCAGTTATTGAATCCACTAACACAGTAAAAGAGTTTCTGCCCTCAGCCTTCTCAGAAAACCCTCACTTCACTTGGAAAACATTGACATTGCTGGAACAGCAGAATTACAAAGCTGAAGAACCATTCTTTGTCTGGTGTTTGACATTTATGGATAATAATAATATCATGTCTAGCGGCACCATAATGTTGCTTTAGACGTAATCAAGATATATTTGAATGTGCCGGCTACTCAGTAGAAATGAAATCATAATGTGAATTTTGTATCTTATATTATTAAATGATTAATTTTCATTTTCTAGTATCAGCTAAAGTGTGTTCATTTCATTTAATATTAATTTAATATTTCCCTTTTTATTATTTTTTACATGTTGTTTATTTTTATGAGCTTTAGCTTAGCTAAGTAATTTAATCACCATGGTGCTTACTTTGCAGTAGAAATGGAAGCATAAGGTGTCAAGTAAGGAATAAATGGACATCTGAGTTTTATAATGTCAGCTGCATTGATGTAGCGAAGTGAAGAATTAATTTATGTTCCCTTTACATGTAGACCAGATGGATCCGATGTTATGAAAGTATTGAACTTTGTAATACCTCTTTATACAACCTAGAAAGGCAGCATTTGTCATGTTTTGGACACAGAGAGTGTTTTTTGTCTGTATCGGGTCTAAACTCTCAATCAGGATTTTTTTCTAGTGGAAAGTTTTAATGTTTTAGATCAAAAGTCCTATGATTTTTATTAGTAAGCAAATGTTATGTACTACATTCTGCACTTATGCTCATCTCAGAGGCTTGTGTGTCTTCTACAGGAAGTGAGATCATTTGTCTGTGGTCCTGCAGCCCTGTCCGTGGTGCTGAAGTCCCCGGTCTCGTTGCAGGAGTGCGTTCCATCAGCCTCTGACACATGTTGGGCTCTCGGCCACCCTGCCCCCCGGCACTCTATTAGAGCACTGTAATTGGCGTTCAGGCGGGTGGAGAGCAGGAACTCATATCAGCGGCAGTATTATTAAATTTATTTGGAGAGCTGAATGTATTTGTCCTGAGGGCTGGTGTTTGGCTCAAGCTGACAGAGGGCCATATGTGTAGAAAACGTGCGGTTCTACTGCATGCTGAAGAATAGCTAATGTGGTTAAGATTTAGAGGTACCTATTTATGAATATTAAGTACAGTGCAGTATTCTTTTGTTCAACATAAATTAGTATGTTAGGTAGAATGTCCAAGTTTTCAATTTTTTATTTTATTGTTGTCCTCAGAGAAAATGTGAATGGGGATTTGTACCAAAATAAAAAATTGTAATCCATACAAAAGTAATCTATTAATTAGTTGATGCACCATTAATCTAGTTCATAACTTTCTTTTTTTTTATTCCATTTTAGTGGTAAGATTTAGAGTTGTAAAATTCAGTTGAATTTAAGTTCACTATATTGTATTATTATTATTATTATTATTATGCAAGGTGATTGTGTTATTTATAAACTACATTATATATATACATTTATTATAATTTATATTAAATGATATGTATCTAATATATAAAAAAAATCATATATAAGTATTAAAAAGGAAATATTAAATTAATAATAATAATATGAATTTAATAAATTATTTATTTATATATACTGGTGAAACTCGAAAAATGTGAATGTCGTGCAGAAGTTATACAGTTTATGAAAACCCCAAATTCAAAATCTCAGAAAATTTTTAAATTACATGAAATCAATTTAAAAAAAAAGGATTTTAATTACAGAAATGTCGGTCCTATGAAAAGTATAATCATGCATATATAGAATGCATGTATATAGTTAAGTATAATAAATGTTAGTTTCACCTTTTAATTTGAACTACTGAAATACATGAACTTTTGCACGATATTATAAGTATATATACTGATATGTAATCATAATCAAAATGAACATATTATATATTCATTGTTTTAATTGATAAGTATTTAATTTATAATATTAATTTAATATTGACTTTTTTATTAATCTTTATTAATAATATAAAAAAGCTCTGCCTTTCAGAGCAGACCCACAAGATTTTTACCCCCTTATTTTTTACCTTGAAAGACTTTTTCAAGTCTGGAAAACACCTTGTACTCGTGAATTGAGTTTGAAGTTTAGTGGAAATGGGTGTGATTTAATGTGGAATGCGGGACCATCTCTCTTTTTATATGTGCTTTTCTCTAACAGCATGACTCATGACAGCGGCAGTTAAAGTTAAAGATGTGATAGAACGTTCTCAGGTGTACCACCAAAGTGGCCCAGGCGTGTCACCCTTCATCTGTACATCAATACCAGCCACAGGCCACTTTGGTGAAATTACATAGTGGGCTCTGAAGTGGCAGATCATGGTGAATGCCCTCACCCTCATCTCGCTGCTCTCCACTGTCATCTGGCTCTTCTTCAGCTGGAATGTTGACTGTGGATGAATGTCTGCATCCTATAAGCCTCTCACACAGAGATTTGAACTCTTGCAGATCAGTCTTCATTTGAATGTGAGCTGTGTGATGGCACTAAAGACTCTCAGGGTGAATCGCCCCCTTTTTCTTCTCTCCGCCCATGGCTCATCAAACATGCTTTTATTCCGAAACACACATCAGTCTGCTCTAAATCACATCTTTGAAAGATAAGAACTGAGAGCGGGGAATGCTTCTGTCAATTTCAATGCCAAACATGCCGCTAAACATAACCTCAGAGAAAATCATCTCTTTATTTCCATTGGAGCCATGTGCAAACCAGAAAATACCACCTTCTCCTCAGGCCCGTGCGGTACAAATTTGTTTTGGTGCTCCTATTGACAGTTACAACATTCATACTGCATGTAAGCATCGTGGTAATGTGTAGAAGTGTATGTGCATGTAGAGTTTAAGCAGAAAATATGGTAAAAATGCACTTTAAACTTTTTTTTTGGCAGTGCTGTCTTTTGCTAAATATGCTTTTATGAATACATAATGTGAAATGTAGCTATAAAACAATGGTGCAAACCACTTCCCTATTGTGTGAAAAGACTTCTGTCAGACTTAATACAAGTTGCACATGCAGTGACACATCACTTTCTATTAGGTAAATCTGCCTGAATCCAGGTTATTTTAAGAGATGGTTTATGAAAATGATCATTACTCTCATTGTTTTGAATGCAAGAGTAAAATATCTGTGTAATTTTTATTTTATTTTCCTATGTGTGAGATAGTTAGAAAAATAATAGCATACAGGTTCTAAAATGACATACATAAATAAAGACAGAATTTTAAGTTTTAGGTGAAATTCCAGATGCCGAGATGGTTAAACATCTCCTCCACACAGTCACGCAAGATGAATGAAAAACAAATCATGCACATCTCCATGAAAACTGTATTTCACAGTCCTGCACTTTTACATCAGCCCAGATGAGCAGGGATTTGTTATTTTTGGTTTCCTATTGGTTTGCTCTTTCTCTGTTAATGCAGGAGAGTCTGCTCTCACAGAGCACTGATATGATGCACTCTGAGAAATGCATGCTGGGAGTTTTAACCTCCAAGCTGGCTTTGGGATCCTCTGAAAGAGCAGATGTTGGTCTCTGTTTGTGTGTTTAACTAGTAACATTAATGAACTGATGTGTGTCCATCTGCTAGTTAAACCGTCGCTGGACTGTGTACTCAGAGATGGAGGGATCTGACACAGCTGTGCAAACAGGAAGTCCTGTAATCTCCTCGCGCTGCTCTCAGAGACCAGAGAAACAAGTCAAATGTGACATGGCTTGAGTCCCAGTGTCAACACCTTTTTAGTGGTTACTCTTGATTCTGTGACTCTGGTCCAACACAAGTAGCATCCTAACAGAAATGGAAGCTGATAAATGACTGATGACTAGGGTTGGGTACCGAAACTCAGTTCCAATAGGGAACCGGTTCCGACGTAAACGGTAGTAAACAGACCGAATAAGAACGGAAATTTCGGTGCCTGACTTTTTTTTTACCGCCCCCTATAAAACATCTCGCAGCACGAATGATCCAAAAACATCTCCAGTTAACCAGCAGAGCACTGATTTCGTTCGTTTGTTAAATAAGAGACGATCTAGCGCTTAAATGTGTTTTTTAAATCAAGTGATCAAAGTGCTCGCATATGGCTCGCGCACACCGCACTGTCTTCACTCCGTTGCGGAGAGACTCTATTCGTTCCGGTGAAATCACAAAATATAATGCACAAAAACGTGTCCCTGCGTGCTGTAGAGACGCATCTAGTGTAATCGGGTTGCAACATCACAGATGATGATAACCAGCAGCCAGTCCTCTTCGGGTAAGTCTAGTAGGCATATTTTAATGCAAACTGCAAATCTTGCATATCAAGTAGGCTAGCAAACACCGTTGCCATTCAACAGCGAGTGTGACAACGTGTGCAAAGTTCCAACACTTCTTTATACGAGGCTATACTGTGTGTGTTAAATATTTCTGCTCAGTGTCAGATATTTCTCTGCTTAAAGTAGTCATAATGGACAAAATGTTGATCTTCTTAACTTGAGTATTTTACATCGATTATTAAACGGCACAATTTTTAATTTAATCAGAAATCAGATAGTCTTTAAATCTTTAAGTTAATATTGTGTCCAGTTTGGCCCTGTAAATAAAAGGGTATTATTTTTGACAAAGTGTGTGCGGTTTCATTTTCTTAAGTACCGGTTCAAGAACCGTTAAAGCACCGGAACCGTTTAAAAAATACAGAGTAGGTACTGGTATCGGATACCGGAACCGATACCCAACCCTACTGATGAACTACATAGACGGTATATATTTGTATTTTTTATTTTATTAATTATATTACATTTATTCTATTATTAATTGAAATGTAAAAAAAACATGTTATTTCTATTGTTTTATTTCAAAAGAAGTTTAGCTTTGAACTTAGTGTTTTTTTTTTGGTCTGTGAGCAGTCACAACATCAATCGCTTCCAGTATATATGTGAAGTGAAGCTAAGACAATGACCTTCTCGCCCCGGTGTAATGATCATCCTCCAGTCTCCTGTGCTCCACAGATGCAAATGACACATTTAGCGTCCTCCTGAAACTGTCACCGCTCCCTGCCTGTGATTTTGTGTCTACCACTTGTAGATTGAAGCTGATCTCATCGCTGTTTATGGATTCATGAGCAAAACGAGAACAGCAGAGGAAGCTAAATCAAAAGCGACAGACACAAAACGAGCTCAAGTCTTCGAGCCGCTCATTACACCATAGACCATTAGCAGACCAGCAAGAGGAGAAAAGAGCAGAGATGAAAATCAAGGAGCCGTTTGACGACTGCTGAAATTTCAGCTCCGCTCAGACAAATACTCACACCACCACTTCCCTGACTCTTTTCAATTTTCTTATGGAATATTAATCTTTAATAGGGTAATAATTGTGGTAGCATATTTGATGTCACCCACCATTAGACCAGATTAATTAGGCCATTTAGTTTAGCTTAAGAAAGTGTCGCCCATGAAGAATGGGCCAGAGTGAAAGCCGAGAGCTGTGATTGGCTTCTTTATGTGCTTTGTAATGGCTTTCATTGGGCTGTCTCACATACAGCATTGTGTGTGCTTTAGTATTGATGGGTGGAAATTTTGCTCAACGACATCATACTGTTTTTATTCATTTATTTTTATGGTCAAGATATATCAAGTTATTGCAGACAATGATTTCAACTTTTAAATTAGTTAAATTTATTAGTATTTTTTTATGGGCTCAAAATGTCTAGATCGCATAGCTGTGTCCAGAGATTGTATTAATGAAAACAAAATTAAGTTTTGAATTATACATTTGTTATTTCTTCCTAAGAGCAGTGATTTTTTTTGTTTGTTTGTTTGAAAATATAATTTTGGCAGCCAAATTAAAGTCCGAGTGGTATAAATAGCATGAAGCCGTTGTGTAGTGTCATGGGCCTTCACAATAGATAATGCTTTACAAAGAACTCTGTTAGAGATCTACATATGGCAATTTATCTGTTTTATTATGAACTTTATCGCATTCTCTTTTTGCCAGAAAACTCTCCTCTTTTCAGGTGTAACGAAACTCAGCTCTATGGAATATTAATAATCAATAATAACTTGTTATTATTAATTATTAATATTTGGGTCAGTTAATTGAATTAACTTGATGTGGCTGAATTAATATTACAATCAGTTGATCAGTTCGTCCAACGAACTCTTTGATTGTTCATTTATTCTAAGAAAAAGGTACCTTCCATGGCCACAGAAGAATAATTATTTCTTAGCTTGTAATTGTGCATGTAGCCAAATCAAAATCGTAAAGGGACTCCGTATTGCAAACAAAACAGAACCAAATACATATTATGTACAAGTTTTATTAACTAAATCATAAATATAAATAAACTAAACAAACGTACACACATGAATACATAAATAGGTGAGTGATAGGACGAAACCGGAAACGGAACTATTGAGCAGTTCCATGTAACTATGAGAAGAAACATCAGCATTTCAGCATTTGAGCCGGGTCTACATGTCAGAATACTGCCACCAAGGATATTGGCTCTGACACTCCAACATTGTATTTTTAATAGATTTTCCCTTTTCACTATTTCAGTGTAACAGTTTTGTACTGTTGTTCAGGTGTCTTACCTGCAAATTTACCTTTTGTGTTTCAAAGAAGAAAGAAATACAGATTTGGAAAGACGTGAGTAAATAATAACAGAAATTCTTTTTCTGTGAACTATGCCTTTAAAAATATTCCAAGTGTCTATTTGAAGAAAGAGAAAGCAGGAATACTGCCATTATTTCCTTGACAGCATCTTTTCTTTCAGTTAATCTAGAAGCTCTTGGAGTCTCTGTCCCATCGGCGTATACAAGCTTCCTCTCTATAGCCTCAAGTCAACACAGCCCTGCATCTCGGCTCTGTTATGAGGAATGTTTTAATGAAATGTAGAGTTTTGCTCTTGTGTTTGCGTTGTGTTTTTCACCTGAGCTCAAGCGGCATCCTTGTCAAGGGGGACTAAAAGCCCGTTGATGTCAATAACTGTATTTTTCCTCCGAGGCAGCTGAAGATGAGGTCTAATCGAATGGATATTAAAGTCACAATAGACTGCTCCTGCTATTACGGCCTGTCAAGCACGGCCCTTTCTCTCAAAGATTAGTTTCTCCTGCTGAATATTTATACACTTACTGTAGGCTTAACCTCACAGTCAATGGTGTTTCATTCCTCTTCTATCCTATTCTCTACTCTCCTCTTTCATTTCTGTCCTCTTTTCACCTCTCTTCTCCTCTTTTTCCCCCTCTTGTTCTTACTGCTCCACTCCACTCATCTAAATAAAGCCGCACGGGATGCATGATGCCATTATTTAGAGACATTATATGATGGCCTATACTTTACTTTCTCTTTGATGCTTGCAACACTAGTTATTTTGGTAAAGTGCAATTTTCAAGTGCACTATAGTGAGATTAATGATTGGAGGGAAGTGTGTTTGTTTTCTTTCATTTGTAATTACCACAGTTATTGAGAACTTGGTAGTGTCAGGGAATATTAAAATGGTGTTTTCTAGGTCTGAAAAGTCTCGTAAATGTTCTGTATGGAGTCAAGCTTTCTAACAAGGCCGTGGTGTGCGAGCGAATTGTTCTTTTGAGTCGATTCTTTTCATTCAAATCAGTTTGAATCAGTCAAGCTGGTTCACAAATCAGCATGAATGGTTCTTCTGCTTTAATTCTGAATCATTTGGGATTCAGTCTGAATTTGATTTTGAATCTGAATCTTACTGGAAAGATCATAGAATGTGCTTGTGGGAGCTTTATAGTAATAACTTCTAATAATATAGCTGAGCAGTAAGACATCATAAATTCAGAATGCATGCTTTTATTAAATATTAATAATTGAGCAGCAAATCATCTTATTAGAATGATTTCAAAAGGGTCATGTGACACTGAAGACTGGAGTAATGATGATGAAACTTCTGCTTTGCATCACAGGAATAAATTACTTTTTTAAATATATTCTAATAGGAAACCGTTATTTTAAATTGTAATAATATTTCACAATATTTGACTGTATTTTGGATCAAATAACTACAGCCTTTGTGAGAATAAGAGGCTAAGAACCATCCCCAAAGTATAAATGTGTGTATATGTACGTCTATGGACTATTTTCCATCCACCAGGTGAAAATTATGAATTCAATCACTTGTTGAGCATAATTCCACGTGTCATTCATATCTGTAGCTCTTTGCTTATTGTCACGGTGAATGCTTATTAGGGAATTGTCAAAGTCACGAACCCCAAGATCGAGCAGAACTGCAGTGCCTGTGATTATATGTATTTAGCAGACCGCACTAATGACGATCTCTCTTCCTCTTCCTTCTGTCAGGTGTGGCTGTGGCTCAGCAAGCGCAGGGCCAGTCCAGGCGTTTCACCACCATGGATGTCGATGAGGAGGAGAACATGAGTGAGTGTCCATAACTGAACCCCAAACCCTTCATTCCAGCACAGAGCCCTGCACACCCCCCTTAACTACAGTAATGTGTCATTTAGTGAACAGGTCATGTGCCGTCCCGTCCCTCTATATGCCCATCACGCTAAACGATCCCAGCAGAGATGTTAAAAGTAGTGTTTAGACATGCAATTTTTGCATTGAAACTTCAGTCCGTTACACGTACATTTTTTTTATTTATTTTTTTTAAGGTCTTTTATGTTTAGTCATTTTCATCTGACTCAAATGGTGTAAAATTTTTGTCAACAAAATAACATTGTGGTTGATCTTTAATGTGTTAGATCAAATATTTAAATTAATTTAAACACATCAGACATATATAAGATTTATCCACATACAGGAAAACATTCTAATTTTGTTGTGTTGATTGCTTGCGTTGTGTATTGGGTGTTGCACCTTCTACCTTTCAAGCATGTCCTATTCCAAAATGATTTAAAATTTCTGCTGCTGTTGCTTCTAAAACTTGTTTAAAGGGATGCTTCACCCAAATATGAATCTTCATTTACTCACATTTTATGAAAGAACAAATGAAGAACATTGGGGTCCAAACTACATGGAACCCCTTTAACTTTCATTGTACTGACTGTTTTTTTTTTTTTTCTAATTTTTTTCTTTCTTTTGTGTTCCACAGAAGAATACATCATAAAACGTCATGACAGTGAGTAAATGATGACAGAATTTTTTTTATTTTTGGGTGAACTATTCCCTTAAGTGTGTTTTTTTTTTTTTTTTTTTTTTTTTTTGCCCTCATTTTTGTCTCACTGCAAAATTAGCTAAAATTTGTTTTGTTTTTAATGAATAAATTATCAGTGGTTTAAAACAAGGTAGCATTAAAAAAAAATCAGGATCGCTAGATGTGCACAATAATCGAATATCTTCCAAATGTAGCATTCCCTTTTCGGTTTGGCTTTACACTTGAATGTGGTCAAAGAAGATCGGGACTCAAGACTGCAGAAATACACAGCGTTCCTCCGGTGTCTGAGTCCCGTTCTTCTTTATTCAGCGGTGCTGTGAATAGAAGATTCTGGGAAGAGTTGTTAACCCAGAGGAAATGTAACCGTCTATTGTCCCGTCACTCCACAGCTTGTCTTCAGAGCCACTGACAATGGAGCGACCCGTCATTTATTACAGATCTGAAGCGAAGCGCACACTTTCTTATTTAGATTTTCTGCCGATAAGTGTATTTGGTATCCAAAAGCGTTCTACCTCTGACAGTGCATATTTCTCTATCAGCTTTAGAAGTTAGGAGCAGAAAACTACAGGATTTTGGGTAGCAATTCATTGCTTGGCAAGAGCGATGGTTTTATACAGTCATTCAGCACTAGATCCCTAACCCCCCCCAAACACGTTTTTGCGCCCCTTTTTTTTTTAGCAGCCTTGGAAAGTTTTCCCATTCTTGTTCTCCATAGGAATTTTTAAGTTTGTAAGAATTTAACCAAGTGCATTCGACTTCATCACCCTACACCAATCAAGAATCAACATGGTGGCCATTTTGATATTGCTAATAACCCACAAAGGGAGCTGGTGCACTTTGTTGTTACTGGGCTTTTGTGTAGATTGAAGACATTGAAGGTCATGGCTCTAAAGGAAAGATCCTGTTTCTATGTTATTTAAGATGTTGGTGCCACAGCAGGTGTTCACTTTCACGTTCCTTTAATACTCTTTAGTGAGCCGATGCATTTTACTGGTTACAGTAAGTACAGTTTTTAGGATTTTATGCTTTTTCAGCATGTGCAATTGATTGAACTGCTGAAGATGGGCAGGTCTATAAACGGATAGCTTTGATATCTCTATTAAGCTTAAAGCTGTTAAAATTGAAGTTGCATTGCACAAATCTCTTGGGCATTCTTTGTTGATAGTGTAACATTGACTGTTCTGAAAGCTAGTGACCTGCTTTGGTGTCGTCTTCTAAGGCCACATCTTAATGGAAATTTAACCTCAAATGTTTGAAACAAGTTTTTGGCAAGCACAGATTCGATTGAAAATGTTTACTAAAAAAACTTAGCAAAATAGTACGTTAGTTTGAATGTTTTGCAGATATTTTTTGTTACTGAATGGATTATAAAAGTACATTTGGAGTGGCCTGCCTAAGATCCTTTAAAAGCCTACCTAAGTCACTAGGTTTTGGAACAGGGCCGTTGTTTTAGCAAGAGTGATTTCCATCTTTAAAGCCAGAGTCAATCGCTTATATGAGCTGGTGAGTGTGAGTGGTATATGTGTATTAAAATTTGACACGCATAAGAAGGGTTTTGATTTTCAGATTCTGCTCCAGTGTTTTGTATATTTCTCTCTCTACAGTATGTCTGTCTTTTCTTTCTTTCTTTCTTTCTTTCTTTCTTTCTTTCTTTCTTTCTTTCTTTCTTTCTTTCTTTCCTTCTTTCTTTCCTTCTTTCCTTCTTTCTTTCCTTCTTTCCTTCTTTCCTTCTTTCCTTCTTTCCTTCTTTCTTTCTTTCTTTCTTTCTTTCTTTCTTTCTTTCTTTCTTTCTTTCTTTCTTTTTCTTTCTTTCTCCTCCACATTCTCTTTCTTGCTCACCCCATCACGTTTTCCCTGACACGACTTTCTCTTTTCTCAGATCTTCTCAGATATCTTCATTTTATTTCTCCTTCTGCCTTGCACCCACTCCCTTATCCACCCTGTTGCTCCTACTGTTTGCAGAGAGCTCTTATTCTGTTCCCCTACTGTTCACGGACGCTATTCTCTCTCTACCAGAGCACTGAAAGCAGTAACCTAGCGAGCTTTTGCTGAAGGATGTTATAAATGAAAATTTAGCCAAAGTTCCATCAGCTTTGTCAACAGGACATGATGATGTGTGTTTCCTCTGCAAGACCCTCTTCTTAAGGGAAAAAAATTGTGACCTGTAAATATCTCATGAAAACATGCCCAGATTCTATTTCACCCCAAAATCTAAATAGAATAAAATAAAATTTTGCAATAAAAAAAAATCAAGCCTAATTTTAAGGCCATTTTGTATTTTATTATTTTTAAATGTGTTTGCTCTCACAGTTAACACCTATAATGCATGTGATTAAATATGCTGCCTTATTGTATCATACTGTATATATTTTAATAACAGCATTTATTGAATTTGATATATTATTGAAACTATATATTATGTCATCCACACAGCACCTAATAATTGCATATATGCATATTTTTAAATTTTTATATATTCAGTATTTTATTTGTATTTTTAAAGGAACTCATTAAAGATTGACCACAATTGAAATCGTTTAATTGATAGACATCCCTATTGTGACCATTTTTGGACAGTTATCTGTCTTTTTCTTTTGATTTTGGGTTGAAATATGATGCTTGACCAGTTTTGTTAGATAAGAGAACTATGTTCTCAAAAAGTTTTGTGAAATTCACAAAACACCACACTAAAAACTGAACCCATTGTGAACCCATATTTGTTGGTGTTTTATAGACACTATTTATATAGAGGGGCCTGAAAAAGTGCCTTTGTCACTCAAAAAGAGCCTCATTTAATTAGTTATTAGGCTTTTAAAGCTTTGGTTTCTGTTCTCCATTAGCACATATTTTATCTCCAATGAGATGATTGATTGACCCGGCACGAGCCATTGCCTGCAAAACTGAATGCTCAAACTGTACTTCAAATTAAACTGATGATTATGATCATTTAGATTTCATACCTCATGGTCTTCCTTAATTATGTTAATTAATCGGGAGTTTTTTTCAGTGTCTTCTCCGAAATTCCTCATAAATAAGTTTCACAAGATTAGTTTAAAAATGTATCATGCTAGTATACCTCGGCACACAAAAAAGGAACACACATCACTTGTTCGGTTACAAAGAAAGATAAAGGAATCTATAAATTTTACATTTACAAGATCCTGCAACGAAGGCGTTGTAAGTTACTCTTTCTGGGCACCGCAGGTTCATGCAGCACCGACGTAAAGGAAAACCGCAACCTGGACAACGTCTCTTCTAAGGAGGGAGCTGGCCTGGTGGAGCAGCTCCCCAACGGTAGTGGAGGAGGGGGTCGCAAGCGCCCCCTGGAGGAGGGCAACAATGGCCATGCTCACTCGAAATTCAGACCCAAGAAACGTAAGAAAACGCCAGGGCCGGTTCTGCCCAAGAACGCCCTGATGCAGCTGAACGAGATCAAACCAGGCTTGCAGTACAAGCTTCTCTCGCAGACCGGCCCGGTCCACGCGCCGGTTTTCGTCATGACCGTCGAGGTTAACGGGCAGTTGTTCGAGGGCTCAGGGCCCACAAAGAAAAAGGCCAAGCTGAATGCCGCTGAGAAGGCACTGCGTTCCTTTGTTCAGTTCCCTAACGCGTCTGAAGCGCACCTGGCCATGGGCCGTACGCTCACCGTCAACACGGATTTCACCTCCGACCAGGCTGACTTCCCTGACATGCTCTTCAACGGGTTTGAGACGCCGGCACCGCCCGAGGAATCATTTTTTCTGGGCTCCAACGGCAACGGCTCCTTAAACCCGCTGGGAGAGTATCCCGTGCCCCAGGCGCCAGGTACGAACAGCCTAGTTCAGGCGCCCCTGCCACCGCCCTCCTCCTTCGCCTCCTCGGCCAGCGGCAAGAACCCCGTCATGATTCTCAACGAGCTGCGGCCAGGCCTCAAATACGAGTTTGTGTCGGAGAGCGGAGAGAGCCATGCTAAGAACTTTGTGATGTCCGTGACTGTGGACTCGCAGACGTTTGAGGGCTCGGGCCGAAATAAGAAACTCGCTAAAGCCCGGGCTGCCCAGGCGGCTCTGTCTGCGCTCTTCAACATGCAACTGGACCAGACCCCATCTCGCCAGCCCATCCCCAGAGAGGGCCTACAGCTGCACCTGCCACAGGTAAGAGATCCGCACTCTTTTTTGTCCTGAAGACTATAGGCTACACAATGATTGGTATCTTAAGGGGTCATTCACGCAGAGCACGTTGTTCACAACGCTAGATGTTGAACTATGAACAACATTGAAACACAATGCGACAGGCACATAGATGAGGGTTGGATTCTAACATTAAAAACGGCTAGACATCGCGCAACATTCCCATGTGTCATAAACGGCCTTTAACCTTTTTGTTTATTCACCAATCTTTTCGAAAAATACTTTAATTATTTATAGCTCACTATGCAGCAGTATAGTAATGGTTTATTTATACCCTAGAGATAGGCAGGCCTAAACTGGTAAAGAAATATTGTACAATAAGATTGCATTAGTTATAGTTTAATAAAAGTTATAGAATATATTCACAAGCACTCCGCAGAAACTACTTTAATGTTGAATCTCATTTAAACTTTTCCTTGTACTGTGGCTTCCTTTAATCACACGCATCAGACTGTCTGATAAAGTCTTGATTGTATCTGATGTGTAAAAATCTGATAAATAAAAGACATTGGTCTTTCACATCTCAAAATGTTTAATTTAAGTTTCTGATCCATTTAAGTTTATCGGAGATCATCGTCTAAGCCTTTATGCCGGGATGCACAAAGAAGGCACATTATGGCCATCTTCATTAGGAACGAAGCCTAATGGAAATGAAAATGAGCTCTGTTAAAACATTGGGATGGATTTTGTGATTTAGCTTAAAAAAAAAAAATTCTTTGAACCTTTTTGCTGATATATAAATATATATATATGACATGAAAGTGTAAATGTCTTTATATATTAATTTAGTTTTTGTTTTGTCATTATATGTACCTACATAACACAGTAATTTCTCTTCATACATTTTAATATATATATATATATATATTTAAATTGCCATGTTGAGACTGAGCATTTTTTTTGATTTTCAAACAAACAAAATCTAAAATGATACACTTAATTGGCCTGAACTGAACTGATTCATTTGGTTAAAATCTAATTAATAACATAGGTATTTTTAATGGTCAAATAAAAAGCATGTTAAAGCATTATGGTATTCGCAATGTTTCTTAATGTCGTGTCTCTAGCAGAGTATTGTGAATATGTCATGCATATTCAATATATTTCTCACCCCTACCAATGAAACAACACAGTGAGCCGAAATGACCAACGATTGGCGTTTGTGTGAGAAGACGTCTATTTACACATTTCTAAAATCCTCTGTTAATCCTGCTTTTGAGATAAGGCCAGGCCTGGAAGCGACCCAATCTTAATTAACATCTTCCTCTGAACCGTGTCAAAACAAGAACATTTAGTTTCAGCCTGCCCACTACCTGTCCACTAAAGAGCAGTCCTGTCAGCCGCATGTTTTGTCTCTGATGCTGATTGCTCTTGGGCCGTCTGTCTCTGTGACACATACAGCATCATGAATGCAAGACCCCATTATCCATTCCTAATCTGATACCCACAAATTTAACATGCTGTCAATATGAGACCAGAGGCCGGATAGGTGTATTTGTTTCAACCAGATGGCAAGAGGTTAAATATACTCTCGTTACAGGACAACTGATCGTTTTAGTTGTTCCTTCACCCGTGTGGCCATACGTGCCGACCTTACATCAAGGATGGAATGTTGAATGCTATAGGCCATTATGGCCGTCTTAATTAGGAGCCAAGCCTAATGGAAACGAAGATGGGCTCTGGTAACACATTGGGATGGATTGTAGGATTTAGCTAAAAAAATATTTTATTCTTTTTTGTCGATGTTCTATCATAAAAGGACATATTGTGATATAATTTGAGATACCATTACTTATAAAATTACTTAAACTAATTAGCCCTTAAAATCCTAATGTAAGAAAACGCCAGGGCCGGTTCTGCCCAAGAACGCCCTGATGCAGCTGAACCAGATCAAAGCAGTTTCTCTCGCAGACCATTTATTATATTATAGGATGGTTAATTTATGGAAAATTATTTTTATTTAATTTTTTTACAGTTATTTACATAAAATTACTTTTATTCATTTATTATATTAATAAATTAAATAATATTTTATTCATGTATTATATTAATTTACGGTTAATCACACGTACATTTTATCCCCCCAAATTGTGTTAGATGAGAAAATAATTGAATAGACATTACAAAAAGTAGCTTTAGAAAGAAATATTTTGATTTAACAATTTAGTACACACAAACCTTTAAGGCTACAATGTGGCCATAATATATATATTTTTTTTTTCAGAAGCTGCATCTGAAGTGGCATTTAAGTATATTTACACCGACTGTTTAATGCAGCTCAGAGGTGGCATGAATATGAGCAAAAACTAAAATGATACTTAAATATGAAACTAAAGCCACCAATAGGTGCCGGCAAGTTACTGTCTTAATGATACATTCAGTCATTCATTCAACAGTCATTCAAACGACTGATTCGTTCAGGAATGAAGCAAGTGGCCGTCTTTATGAAAGTGTCATTGAATCAACTGCTCATTCGATTCATTAAGAAAACGCAGATTCGTTCAGGAATGAAACACTGCTGTGTTGCTCAGAGACGCACAACAGTTCTGCTGTGGCTTTGTTTGGAACTATTTTCATTGGCGAAATTTGGCAAAAACAAACATGTGATTTTGCTAAACTATATACATTATAATTTATATAATGTATAAATATATAATGATTTATAATCATGCATATATTTGAAAAAATCAGCACTTTTGCTGTGATATTGCTCAATTATAGGGCATTGTTTTGCCCTCATAGCTTGAATTTTAGTGGCATTTTAAATGCATTCTAATAGGCTTCATCACACAGTCAGTTGTTGTTCATCATGTTCATAACTAGACTGTATGGAATGTAAGATGACGTACAGGTCTGGGCCGGGGCAGTGTGCTTTAATAACTTTAACGCATTTTTTCCCATAATTAATCGCTCCAAATTAACATGTTAAATTATTATTTTAAATATATTTAAATTTACGTTTATTTTTTATTCGATATATTAATATTTTACATTTATGTAGCATTTGGTAGTTTAATGAATTGCAAAAGGCCACATCATGATTAATCGCTATTCATTTAGCATTTCTATTAAAAACATTTTCAAGAATAAAAAAAAAAAACTTTAAAATGTTTTTTTTTTATCTCTGCGTTAGCCTCCTTTATTCACCTTTCTTAGTTTCCTAGACTGCTCTCCTGTAAAATCTGTCAGCATCTAGTTGGCCAGTGAATTTCCTGTCATCTGTCCCCAGGCGCTAATGGGAAATGAAAGCAAATAAAGATGATGGTGGAAACTAGTGTTTTATCGTGAGAATAAAACACAGCCTTCTGTTCGGTGGGAGATTTCTCTGTCTCCTGATAATGTATTGGGATGCTCCGCTTTAAAACTCCCATTAGCCGTCTCCGACTGAGTGACTCTGAAGTATTTGGGAAGCAGTGTTAGACTAATGTCTCTAATTCGTGCCCATTCGGCCATTGATTTTTCCTTGGCATAATCATTTTCCAGCATATTAAGGAATGTGAAGTGGAGGGCACTGTTAGCGGAAAGGAATCACCGAGGTGCCTGAAGGGTTTCGATGAAATATTGATATTATATTGCAGCAGCAGAAGGTGAATCTGGGGTCTACGGTAAATTCTGCTTTACAGTCATCCATAGAGGGAGGGGTCAATTGAATGGGATTTAATTTAGGTTCGTTCCATTACAAATCAGTATAATTGTATAGACTATTTTGGGTTGAAACTGTACTTTTAAAGTGGAAAAGCATATTCAACAATAGTTTATTTATTTTTATTGTATCCATCAGGAATTGTCGAACATGTCGAAGGGGAGAGGATAAAAAGGGGGAGGATGACTTAATGTTTTTATGACTTGATGTTGAATTTAGTCATGAAGTCAGTACTGTTTTCGGTAGCACTTTATTTTACAGTCCCGTTCCCCATGTACATACTATGTACTTATTATAGTAACTGGGTAATAACAAGGCACTAATCCTGAACCAACCCTTAACTTAACCTTAACCCATGTAGTTACCTAATATTACCCAGTACTTTCTTGGGTAAGTACATGTAAGTGCACGTGCTGTAAAATAAAGTGCAGCCCTGTTTTCAGTATTGCATGTCTGTGTGTTCATGTATTACTGATGTTAGCATTGAAGTCTGACACCTGTATGCTCTTTACCAGGTTCTTGCAGATGCCGTTTCTCGTCTGGTAGTGGACAAATTCAGCGAGCTCACTGACAACTTCACGTCTCCACACGCACGGCGGAAAGTTCTGGCGGGTGTTGTCATGACAACAGGTAGAGTTCTGCATAGGAATTAGAACTGAGAACAAGTTCTTATTCAGAAATGGTCCCATTTTTAAATATAGAAAACAAAAAAAACACTGAATTATGTGCATTTTGCCTCCAAATGGCTCTAAGACTGTTCCTTACAAGTAATCCATCAAAAAGACTCCAAATCATTAGTAATCTTTATGAATCAGCCTAATGAATTACTGCTTTAATGGTGTTTTGTGTACTTGAAATGGTCTACTTTTACTAATACTAAAAAACAGAAAAGATATTCCCTGAATTTTTGGTTGAGTTCTGTTGGTTCAGTTGTCAGTCCTGGTATGTTTCCACCTGTTCTGAACACAGGCACTGATGTCAAGGACGCTCAGGTCATCTGCGTCTCCACGGGAACCAAGTGTATAAACGGCGAGTATATGAGCGACCGTGGCCTGGCGCTCAACGACTGTCACGCTGAAATCATTGCTCGTCGCTCCCTGATCAGGTATCTCTACATGCAGCTGGAGCATTTCTTAAGGTGAGACGCCGCCTTTACTCGTGCATGTCTCTGTACGGCTCATTTGTCATCATAGCATGATGGATGATGTTTAGTCTAGCAGAAATGGAAATTAAACTCATAAACGGGTTTTAATTTAACATTTTGTTATTGTGTACAGTTTTATATAGAGATGCAAAATGAATAGTTATTAATCATGACATGTTTTTTTGCAATTTATTAAACAACATATGCTGTATACATGTTAAATATAAATATATAATATCAAAATATATATTTAAAATATAATGATAATAATTATAATAATGAAATGTTAGTATGGATATATTTGCATATATTTAATTAATCAGTGTTTGGTGGTTTTATTATAATAATAATTGTTATTATTAATGTCTTACTATTATATATATTTATACATTAGTCATGATAGTTTATTGTAATTTATTAAACCACCAAATGTAAAGAAAAAAAAAAATATATGAAAATATATTGAAAATTTTTTTATCAATAAGATATATAAAACAAAAATGTAAAAAATAAAATTGATTAAACCAAATGCTGTGATATATAAATTAATATACGTTTCATTTTTTTTATTACACGTTAATTAAAATATTTTGAGAATTTATGTAATCTTTAATATATATTCAAAAATATATGAAAAGAGAGAGAGGGAAAATTATGTAATATAGGTCCCACTTTATATTAAGTGGCTTTAAGTACGATGTACTTACATAGAAAAATAAGTACAATTTACTTATTGTGTTAATGTTGTATTGTAAAACACTTTTGCTGCTATTGAGATGTGATACTGGTAAGGTTAGGGACAGGTGTGCTGGTATGGGTCGATTTAAGGGTAGGTTAAGGTGTAAGGGAAGGGTCAACTGTGTAATTACAAATGTAATTACATAAATTAATTACCGTTGTAATTACATGCAGGTATTTTCAAAATATAAGTACAATTTACTTATTGTGTTAATGTTGTATTGTAAAACACTTTTGCTGCTATTGAGATGTGATACTGGTAAGGTTAGGGACAGGTGTGGTGGTATGGGTCGATTTAAGGGTAGGTTAAGGTGTAAGGGAAGGGTCAACTGTGTAATTACAAATGTAATTACATAAATTAATTACCGTTGTAATTACATGCAGGTATTTTCAAAATATAAGTACAATGTAAAAACATGTATGTACACAATAAGTACATTGTATCAAAGTAGTAACTTCAATGTAAGTACATAGTACTTAAAGCCACTAAATTATGTAATATATAATAAAATCATTATTATGGATATATTTACATATTTTAGTTTTTTGTATTATTATTATTTAATATTACGTTTTTATATGCAATTCAAGTGGACTGAGTTCCAAAAAAAAGTGTATGTGAGATATGTATGTAATATATATACTGACCACAGCTTTAAATGTTTAGAATCCTGAAGTTCTACAGTCAGTCACAATATGACAAAATAATTGCAATATGGTCATGCAAGTATGCATGCATTGTACGCCTTTGTACATGACAAAATATTCTTCTATTGTTTCTCTAAAATTAGCAACAATAAAGAGGAGCACCAAAAGTCCATATTCACGCAGTGTGACAAACGTGGCTTCCGGCTGAAAGACAGCGTCCAGTTTCATCTTTACATCAGCACATCGCCCTGTGGAGACGCTCGGATCTTCTCTCCTCACGAGGCGGGCGTAGAGGGTGAAACTTGAGTCTTTATTCAATCAGACTATTCAGTCCTTTATACGTGATCTAGCGGGAGGTGGATGAGGACGTTAGTTTACTCAAACACTTGTTGGAAATGAATGATCAAAACAAAATAGTTGTTCAATTAAGATCAGGATGGGCCCTCTTATGATCAGGTCGCATTTCATTATAATTTCACTTGACTGTCTGACTGCATTTCAAAAACAAATTTCATCAGTGTTTTTAATTAGCTGGCTTTGTCGACTACTCTTGTGTCCTGATTAATTCTCCTCTTGAGTGTTGCTTTATAGACCATACAATTATTCAGCTGAAGCAAAACAAACAATTACTCTTCTTTAACTTATTGTTATTGGTTGATTTCAATTTGTTGATTAGTTGAAGTAGATTAACATTTTCAGAAACATTGCATGGAAGTGCCCCTCTTTCTCATGACGTTTGTTTAACTCTGTCCTCCTCAGACCAGGGAGACAGACACCCCAACAGGAAGGCAAGGGGCCAACTGAGAACCAAGATCGAGTCTGGAGAGGGGACCATCCCGGTGCGCACGAGTAACACCATACAGACATGGGACGGAGTTCTGCAGGGAGAGCGGCTGCTTACAATGTCATGCAGCGACAAAATCGCAAGGTAGTTGGTAGCATGTAAACACAAACATGTACATATGAGCCCTGTTCGAAAACCTAGTGAGCTGACTTGCTCTCTGCTGCCCACATATAAATACATATACATAACTGATGCTCAGCAACAACACTAATAGAATCCCGGCTGCTCAGTTTTAAGGATGTCCAGTAATGTTTTGCACTTAATGTCATCAAGTGTTAATGATGTTTTTAGCTGTTAGTTCTTACATTATAGCTAATTAGTTTAAAAAAAAAATATATATATATATATATATATATATATGAAGAGTTCAGATGCAAAAGCCTATAAGTGCCATCTGAAATTTACTTCCAGAATGATCATTTTTATCAAGCTCGTATATTTAAGGTCAGTAATTTCACTTAAATGACAATTAATAGGTAACTTTCATATATATAACTTAAATATACAAGCTTGATAAAAATGATCATTCTAGAAGAAAATTTCAGATGACACTTAGAGGCTTTTGCATCTGAACTCTTCATATATATAGTATAGTGTACTAAAATAATATATATTTTTAATGTTTAACTGATTAGTATTTTATTTTTAATATTAAAAATGATAAAATATATAATGATGGCAAGCCATTTTTTAGTCTGAACTGTTCCTTGGGTAATGATACAGTATATACTACTAAATAACCATATAAAATATGGTTATTAGTATTAAAGAAAATATTCTTTCTTTTGCTATTTTACAAAATAAGAAAATATTCCAACTCTTCACTGAGCTCATCACAATGCATTGTAGGGTGGCTTGTCTGTAAAGGATGTAATGTTACATTAAAATTTGACCATAATGAGCATAAATTCCTGCCTACCTTTTGCTTCTATGATATCTGTGTTAGAAGTTGCTGCCTAGTTAAGCAGCTCACTAAGTTTTGGAGTGAAGGTATTGTCAGCCCTGTTCATTAGAATAATAGACAGCTCAGCAAAAGCAGCAGTCCGGAACTTTCTGGTTAATCTCACTGCACTGGGTAGACGCTGTACCTGTCACCGTTGGGAAGAGAACAAGGGCTTTGTGAATTTAATTGCTCGTTGGCTATTACCGGACTTCATAATTGACAGGGAAAGAGGTGCAGGGGTTCAACATTACTATAACCCTAGTTAAATAAAGAAGACAGTATTATCAGAGTAGGAGGGAGCATTCGTTTATCCTGTGGGGTGAGTGTGGCGATGTGTCTGTCCCTGCCGCCCAGCAGCTGTGAGCCCAGAGATAAGAACATGTCAGAGACAGCTGTGACCAGAGAGCACAGGTCCTGTCTCTGCTAATGAGAGAATACTCAGTGTGGATCTCCACCTCAGCGCACACACACACACACACACACACTTTACACACACACTGCAGTACGTTTATATCAACCTCATCCTGCAGTCTACTTTTTAAATTTTTTATTATTATTATTTTAGACCCCCATTGAAACTACAAAAGTTTTTTTGTTTTTAATAAAAAATGCCCCTCTGTGTTTTTGTTCTATTTATATTGCATGATTTAGTTTAGCAATATCACACAATATTGTCTGTTTTTGATCAATTTCACCAATGAAAATGGTTCCAAACAAAGCCACAGAGAACCGTCTCTGAACAACACAGCAGTGTTTGTTTGGGTTATTTTCAACCCCCATTGAAACTACAAAACTTTACGTTTTTTTTCTTTTGTTAGTTTTTGTTTTGTTTTTAATAAAAAAAAATAAAAAAAACAGCAACGCTGCTTTGCAAAAGAAATATATATATTTTTAAATTATACTTTTTTTATGGCTGTCAATTTAACATTAATTTGGTGTGATTAATTGAAATGGGTCATTTCTTTGGTCGTTTCTCCAAAAGTATAGTGTAAATATAGATATCAGATATGTGTCACTTTTAAAAGATGTAAGAAAACAGTCAGAAATAGTCAACCAATCGGAATTTGGCATCAAGACCTGCAGTGTAAGTACAACCTAACTTGCCACCACCTACTGGAGGTTTTAGTTTAATATTTAGAGTATAATTAAAAAAAACAAATTATTCATATGCATGCCACCTCTGAGCTGCATTAACCATTCTGTGTAAATATACTTAAATGCCAGTTCAGCTTCTGATAAAAATGTTATGGCCACATTGAAGCCTTAAATATTTGTGTTTGTTTCTAAAGCTACTTTTTGTAATGTCTATACTTTCCTCACACAATAATGACTTAAAAATTATCTTTTTGGCGGTCATTTAGGGGAATTAAATGAGGTAGATAATAACAAAATATATTATTCACTGAAGACTGTTTATAGAGCTTTTTAATGAAAACACATCATGTTGATGGCCCTGGGTTAACCTTAACAGATGCATGTATTAATGTCTATGTACAAATGCATCAGTTGAAGTATTGAACTATAGAGAGACAATAAACCTTTCATGTTTTCAGTATATGTTTGATACTGTTTTTGCTGATTCAGTTTATTGCTTTGGTTTTTAGAGGAAAGCAGTGTTTAGTGAGGGCTGGGCTAGTTTATGTGTTGCTCAGGGACGGTCTGACACACTCACTCACACACACACACACAGAACTGATGTTCACAGTTCACACTCAAGGAAAAGCAGCCCGTCTGCTGAGATGAATGAGCGTATGGTGTTGATAGAACGCTGTGTCTCCTCCGTCAGGGCCTGTACCAGCTCTGTTAGACACACGACCAGGTGTGAGTCTCAAACCGGGACACACTGCGGGTGGAGGGTGTTCCTGTGAATTTTTAATGGAAGGTGCTGATCCAGCCATGTCTGAAATAAGAATAACAGTAGCTCCAAAACATGCAGAACGTCTTTTTGTTGATGCCATATCTTTAGCTTGAGTCTATCGTGCATAATTCCTCTTCCTGATCACCGGTTTTATTTTTTTATAACAGAATTAAATGCAAAACAACTCCTGAAATAAATACTTGTATATGAATTGGTTTTGTTCTTTTTTCATTTGACTTTGATTTAAATAAGTGTGTTTAGTGCTTGGATAGTAGTTAACAGTAGCAATAGCTAAAGTTGAACTGTGTCTTTCTGGCATTGGAGGCTGTTGATTGGTCAGGCTGAAAAGAAAAGCTCTAATCACTTGAGTCTGGGATCTTTTCAGCTGCGTACAGCAGGTGTTGTTTTGGGGAGCAGATTTGGGCTTGATTAGGCCTTTTGATTGTGAATGGCTGAGAAGGGAGACCCAGTGGGTGAGTCTGGGACCTGTAAAGAAAAGATGTAAATGAGGTGGTTTGTAAGAACAGCTCTAATTGAACAATTCATCCACTGGTGCTGTTTTTATATATCATTCACATCTGGGCTGCCGGCCAGATTGCTTTTTTTTTTTTTTTGCTCTGTTGTTTTCATGTTTTGTGATTCTTGTAGTTCCTGATTGTCTATGCTCCATCTACATGGTAATTTGTAGTGTTTTAGATGGTGAGATTAGGAATCCATTATGTAAAAGTGCTGGAAGTACTTCAGGCTATAACAAACATACAAAAAAAAAAAAAAATGTTATTTTAACTTTTAAAGCCTGGTCAATGCAGTGATTGTCAACTGGTGGACAGTTCTGATGGGGTTGCATACAGCAGAGGGAAATTTTTTTTTGGAAAATGCCAATAATAGAAAGTATTGTATACCAAATATAAAGGTATTTCATTATAATTAATCATATTATTAAATATAATACAATTGGGCGGCAAGTCTGCTCTGATGGCAAGCAGCAGGGGAAAACAATGCGAAATGTTTAAAATAATTATAAATAAATTCAATAATTGTAATTAATTATGATAAAAATCCACCACACGTCTGTTCTGATTTGGTTGCGAACAGCAGGGAGGGAATTAATGAAAAATGTCAATTATAATATTGTAAAATAATTATATTCTAATTAAATGTAGCAATAATTTTAATTGACTATTATAAGAATCAACTGCAGGTCTGTTCTGATGGTGTTGCGTATCGCAGGAGAAAAAAACTATGCAAAATGCCAAATAAAAATAAATGTAATAATTTCTAATAAAAATGGACCCCAGGTTTGTTTTGATGGGGGTTGTGCACATCAGAGAGAAAAGTGCATATAAAATAATGATATCTGTGTCTGTTCCTGTAGGTGGAACGTGGTGGGCATCCAGGGCTCTCTGATGAGCTACTTCACTGAGCCCATCTACTTCTCCAGCATCATCCTGGGCAGCCTGTATCACGCTGATCATCTGTCCAGAGCCATGTACCAGCGGATCGCTGACATCGAAGACCTGCCCCAGCAATTCTCCCTCAACCGCCCCCTGCTCAGCGGTAAGACAACATCATACGGCCGGCTCGCATTTACACTCCCAAATCATTGAAAGTGGCACCGATGTCAAAGTGTATTACCATTTACTAGACGGACAGTTTCCCCCAACTCGCCTTCAATTTCCCTGTGGTTGGATGAATTACTGGAATTTAGATGGGCCTGCTCTCCATCTCGCCATCACACACACGACGACCTGTTTCAGTAATTCACATCATGCCTGAAATCGCAGATGCCCCTGCTGGTTGGGGAAAACTGTCAAAATTTATAGTGGTTCAGCTATAGTCAAGCTACACTTTAAGTGGTTAGAAAAACCAAAAGCTAACTATTTTGAAGCTACGTATAGAGGCAGTAATAATTTTTCATTTAATCAGTCATATTTTTATACATGGTACAAAACAATGATCAAGTTTTTTGTGTCCCTGTTCCGAGTTATTGAATTTTAAGAAACTGCCGATACCGAGTCCAGATTCGATACTTGTATTTTACATACAGTGTATGTGTGTGTGTGTATATATACAGTGTATATATATATATATATATATATATTAGAGGTGGGCATAGATTAATTTTTTTAATCTAGATTAATCTAGATTAATTTTAAAATTAATCTAGATTAATCTAGATTAAAATGGCTCATTTAAATTCTCCCGAAGGCATTCAGAATATGTGTGCCACCCAAATAATGACTAAAAGTAAGTCTTTGAGAATAGTTCGCCTCGCATAGGGATGTGCATTTCTGCCAAAAATGCCATTCGACAATCGAGGAACAAAAGTCGAATATCGTTAAAAAAATAAAATAAAAAAAAACCCAATGACAGAAAGGGAGGCCAATTTAATCTTTAGCGCTTTGTCATCAAACAAACTGTTTATTAATTGAACAAGTAACATGTTTTCTTCGGTTTGTTTAACAGTAATTGGAAGAAGAAAAAAAACAATACGCACCACAGTCCGTTTTTGCATCGCCAATGCTCGTTAGATCAAAAAATAATGTCATCATATGTCATAATGATTTATGTGAACCTGCCTTGTTACTGCAATAGCCTCCTTTTTAAACAAATTAGTTTCAATCAATGTAAACTATTTGTGTGATTATGCCACTGCGCAATGCACATACATTACCGCGGGATGGCGGTTCATTTCATAAACTGTGGACAATGGTAGCTTATTTAAACCTGTTAACCTTTGCCAGTGCGCCGACTCTCTGAAGCGTTTTTTTTTTTGTAGCCTATAAATTAATGTATGTCCAAAAACCGGATAATGTCATACTTTTTAGTAGTGCTATCGTGGCGTAATAATCTGTTTGGTTGTAAAATGTATTACCTGAATGAAATGAACTCGAATGTATCGTCCTGTAGAATCATTCATTCACAGACAGCATACGAAGATGTTCAACTAATAAAGATCTTCATCGCTGGCAAAGATATGATGCATTTGCAGATTTGCTTTCACTAGACTAAACTGTAGATCCACGGCCACTTCATCCAACGCTCTTGATGTTCTTAAATCTTCCGGTTATTTACGACTCCTCGAGTGTGAATTGAAAGCGCTTCAGACGATTCAGTGCGTGGGGAACTGAACAGATCAACTGATTCGCGAACCGATTTAGACAGATTTGACAACTTGTTTGATGAAGTCTTTGAACAGAAACGACTCAAAAGAGTGATTCATTTGTAAATGAGCATCGCTCATGCCCATACAAAGGATACAGCGCGCTTGGAATAAACTCATTTAACAACGTATTGCATTAAAATAAAGTAACGAGAGGAACGTCGCCCAACATAACAAAGTAAGTACACCTTGTGTCCCTGACAGGAAAATACCCCTGCTGCGCGATCTGTGACAGTAGGCGCGGCCGCGGCGTCAAGTATGTATGTCATACTACACATTAGAATTACGCGAAAATAACGATAATTGAAAAAGCTATTTATGATCCCAACCCAACAACGGCGATATTTTTTTTATCGCGCGATAAGAGTCTCACGTTAACGCAGCACGTTAACGCCGATAACGGCCCATCACTAATATATATATATATATATATATATATATATATATATATATATATACTGTGTGTGTATACTTAATTTTTGTAATAATTTTTTTTTATATTCTCTCTTCACAATTATGAATATGGGACTACTGATGTAAAATGTATGCATTTTGTATGTACAATAAGCGGTAATTGCAACAACAACAACAACATTTTTTTTGTAGATTTAAGGTTAGAAAGCTGTCAATAAAATCCGAAACAAGACGCAACCCAATGCAACACGTTATGACAAAAACGCCTCGGATCGTCTGACAACAAAAATAAACAGTAAATAAATTATTTTCGAGTGATTCGTTATAAAAGTGCACATCAAATCTACTTACCACAGAAGCTCGACGGTGCATGTGACATGCTAGAACAGACCTCACTGGTTCTCACGCATCACTCACACACAATTGAGCTTGTTTTTCTTTTTAATGGCGGTTAGCAAACCCACTTGAAGGTGCTTACCACCACCTACTGTAATACACTTGCGTGACAGCAGATACCAGTCCTTGAGATATGTTTGATACAAATTGGTGAAACCTAGTTAAGTTTGTAGCATCGCAACTTTTAGCTAGTTTGTACGCACTGGGTTTAGATTGGCACTAAGGTTTCCTCATGAAATATTTGCTTGAGTTTCAAAGTGTCGTCAGGGAGATGTTGGCTGATCTTGGAGAGGACATATCCTTTCTCACTTTGTTTTGTTCCTCATGAGAAACACCCAACACTGCTTTTGCAGTGGGTTACATCAGATTCCTAGCAGAACTTGCTTTTAATGGCTTACTGCTGAAAATCTCAATTTGATGGTGTGTTGTGGGAGGTTGAAGCATAACATACTCAACCTATGCTTCATAACACTAGCTCAAAGAAACACCCTTCTGCATTAAACTCTTTTTGTTCCTGTTGTCCTGTTAATGCGTAATGCAATGGGCCATTTATTGTATGCTTAATGGAAATATTTTTATAAAATTACAAATTATATAACTTCATGTGTTTTTAGTAATAATTTAACCTTAAGAATATAAATATTTAAGAATAAAAGGTTAAAATAATGGCATTTCAAGTATTTTTCAATGAATTACCATTCAAGTAAATATTCAGTTAATATAGTTTCTTCTTTGTTTCTGGTTTAGTCTGTTCTCTAACATTTTCCGTTGGCTTGGTATTGCTTTTTTTGAGTTCTTGTGTAAGACGTGTAAATAGCAGAAGTCATTAGTCTGTTGTTTAGGATCTTATTGGGGACATTTACACTCGTAAGTACAATTGTTTAAATCTGTTTATTCAAAATAAACCATTTAAACAACCTTGGACACATTGTTTTATCTGGGGGTTTTTATAAAAAAAACAAGCCTCAACTAAATTTCTTCGCATTTGTTCAGGAAATATTTGAGTTATATCAAGTCGTCTGCATAAAAAGGGCCACACTGTATGTTTGCACTAGACAACATCTCTGGGTTTAGTTTTCTACTATGATGAGTGTATTTGTGTGTTTGCAGGAATCAGTAACGCTGAGGCCCGGCAGCCAGGAAAGGCCCCCAACTTCAGTGTGAACTGGACGGTGGGAGATCAGGCTCTAGAAGTCATTAACGCCACCACAGGAAAGGATGACATGGGCAGACCCTCACGTCTCTGTAAGCACGCCATATACAGCCGCTGGGTGCCACTACACACTAAGGTAAGACTATCACAAATTTCGAAACGAAGCATGCGAATATAAATTTGAAATGTTAAAAACACTATAAACAAGTATTTAGTTACCTCTTTCCAAAACAAATCCTTTATATTTAATGGTATACAGAACAGGAATTAAAAATATAATATAAAATATAATATACACGACAACCATGTACTAAAAACGGTCAAGTGTTTCCATTGCATGTTTTTTGCTTTTTTGTTCACTATTGTAGTTGTGTAATTACATATAGTTATAGTTCTACATAATATATAGTATTGTATATAGATTATACAGTATATATATATATATATATATATATATATATATATATATATATATATATATATATTAGGGGTGTGCAAAGCAGCCGGTATTTGTATCTGTATTTGTATTTGTTGAGGGGGGAAAAGTATTTGTATTTGTATTTGAGTAAAATTCGAAATAGGCGTAAAAATCCAGTTTTTTGTGTGTTACACTTCTAATTTATGTTATAGTGTAAGTATTCTTTAATTAAATCCATTATAATAATTCTGTATATGCAATATTAGTTGCTGTTTTTCCATAAATCCAGCAATGAACATGTAATCCATGGTTAAACCAACAACAAAATGTTTTTAACCTTTTAGGCGCCATAAAAACGCGTAGAAAACGCTAGGCGCGCAGCGTTCTCCCTTTTCCAAAGCGCTAGGGCGGTTGCGCTCCGGCGTCTGTCGTTGCTAAGCAACCATCAGCTGCGCTCTCCGTTGGTTCTTGTCACGTTTTTTATCTCGATGCGGCGTGGACGCGCTTGGAAAAAACGGCCGCGTCGCTTCCATTATGAGCGCGCATACATTTGAAATAACGAACTTGAGCGCGCAAAAGACGAGATATGTGAACAGACCCTTAACCGATCGTTAACGTTACTCTGTCAACAGCCTATTGTCTAAATTACCGAGCTAACAGAGCTAACGATACGTAAACAGAGCGAACATGAGAGCACCCGACTGCAGACGTCAATAATGCAGCTTATGGAATAATCTCCCGATCAAACTCGAAAGTTATAAAGTTACAAAAATCTATTCAACAAAAATAGTGATGCAGTTAAGTGTTTTTTTTCGCTCAGCCGAGCCCTCTCCGTTGCTGTGTGAAGCAGCCTGTGTCAGTCACCTCTTCCTGAACGTCACTCACTCACTCTATGCGCATAACGCGTCTTTGCATTGACCTGAAATCACTCGCGCCAGACTTTCTATTCGCGTGTGAACGCATCATAACTCACTCATCCGGGCATGCACTTCGATCTCATAAGGAAACACAGCTTTTTGATATAAAGTTTTTTTTTGTTCCCGAATACAAATATTTGTAAAGTATTTGTTCGAAATAAGTATTCGTAAAAAACACGTTATTTGTGCCTTTCCGAATACCGTATTCGGGTTCGGCTCCACCCCTAATATATAGGATATAAGCAGAATTTTAATGAAGTTGTCACACAACTCTTTGAGGTCATTTAAGGCTTTATTTAACTCATTTAAGAGGATACTGGACAAAGTGGGCATTTTGGCATACTTTTGTGTGTTATTGTCTGTTCAGTCTGTCTTTCTGTGCGTATGAGTCATGTGTGTCTGTCATACAGACAGGAGATTAACAATATTTGTAACACTTTAACATCGGAAAAATTATTGCATTGCGTTAATGCGTTAATTTTGACTGCCCTAATGTGTGTGTGTGTGTGTGGGTGGGTGGGTGGGTGTGTGTATGTATATGTATATGTATATATTAGTATTCTTTTCATAAATTTTGTTCCATTCATTTATTAATACATTTTTATTTTATTGTAATTCATTTAATGACTTTATTTTAATTTTGAGTCTAAAATAGAACTGCCTAATGAGTATTGTATTATATTACAAAATAGTGCAAAAACAAACAAAACATTTTCTCTCTCGGCAGCTCTCGTCAACTCTGCGAATCAAAGTGCCCAAGCCCAGCTCGTACCACGAAGCCAAACAAGCAGCGGAGGAGTATCACACAGCGAAGCAAACGCTCATCAAGGCCTTTCACAAAGCGGGCCTGGGTGCCTGGGTGAAAAAGCCCATAGAACAGGACCAGTTCTCACTGAACTCTTGAACAGGGGACATAAAAAGACCAGGACATGACAACAACCAGCTGTTAATACTTCACTTGATGTGCGGGTGTGTGTGTGTGTGTGTGTGTATGTATGTGTGTGTCTGTTGCTGTTTGTCCTCAGACAAACTAAGAGCCCTTTAGTGTCTGTCATTTTGCTCTCTCCGTGTGAATCATGACTTTGCCTTTATAATTTGTTATGTAGAAGCAGGTTGTCATTTAACGTATGTTTTTTTTGTTTGTTTGTTTTGAAGTTAGCGGCAGATAACAGGATGTAATGTCATTTGTAACTGGAAAAAACGTTATTTTTAGTTTTTCAAACTTATTTTCATGAGAGAGGGTTGTTCTTCTGACAAAACCTTGACGCTGTAAACGTGTACGTTACGTGGCTTCAGGTCGACCACACAGCTGTGCGCACGGGTCTGAAGGTTTCCTGGTCCAGCCTACCCAAATGCTGGCTCACCTTTCGAGCATGATTCTCCTTGATATGCAAAACATAAGCATATTTCTATTTTTTATTCCATTCCCTCTGGATTTTTAAAGGGGAAGAAATTCACATAGATCATTACTATAAAGCATGGTCCCTTTAGATAGACACACTTTTGTCAGGACTTTAGTGTAGAATTAGCGTAAACCGTCTTTTTAGTCGGAATAGATTTCAGATTTTAATTTGGCCTCGGAGGGAAACTTGAATTTTTGCATACGGTTCCTTTAGAGACTTCTCAACTCCTTCCTTGGAAGCGAAAACTGTATTCTGAAACAGTCAATTGAATTGGATAATTGAGTATTCTTATAGATGCAACCAAAGTGCATTGATCTTATTAAACAATGTGTCGTGGCTATTTAAATTTCTCAGAGGTCTTAAATGCATGTGCGAATTACGCAAGGCTTCGGGCAGCCTCGCTCAAAGAAAGCCCTTTATCTGGGCTAAATACATTAGTGGCCTGTAATGGACCATTTTAGAAGCCCTTCTTTTCTTTTTACGTCTCTACACTGTATTGACTTAAAGCAGCATGGAGTCCATCGAATCACTCTGACGGCAGATTTCCCAGCGAGCCTGATCTGCTAATGTGATCGAGTTACACTCATGTTAAAGGAAATATGAAAGTTCCCCCACATGTCGTTCCAAGGCCCATAAAAGCACTCCATATGACTTCTCAAGTCAAATAATAGCTTTGCATGACGAACATGGAACCGACATGTAGGTGAGTTAATAATCAGTTTGTTTCTGGTTGAACTCGTCCTTCAACATTCATGCTGCACTAAGTCACTGCAGATTCGAGAGCAGGGCATTGTGGGAGTTTTTCACGATGGCAGAATGGTCTGAAAAACGATGCACGTTTATTATTGACAAAAGTCATCTCTGCATGCGGAACGAGGGTTTGCAGGGGCGACTCTGACTTTCACTTTATCCTTGCATCTAGTTCGAGGATCTTTTCTTTTCCTGCGTTGACCGGAATCCTCCGAGATGGTTTCTGTAAGGCTGGGTTCAGCCGTGTCCTTGAGGAAGAGGTTTTCCCTCCGCAGACTTGTGCTGTAGGAAGGTCTGAGCCCGGAGCTCAGGCGCTCTTTGATTTATGGCTTATCCAGTGCAGCATGTTTGACTGGTAAGGTTATCGAGAGCTAGGAAGCAGAACTATTTTCTGTACCGATCATTCTTTTTTTTTTTAAAGTTGAGGTTTGGTGGTTTTCAGATTCCAGGAGTGTTGCTGTATAATATAAACTCCTGGTGGGATTTATAACATTTCAGGCATATGATTTGACACACAAAATGAAAGACATAAGGCTGCGTAGCTGACCCAAAAATGAGTTACTCACCCTAAAATCCTGTATGGTGTCGTTTTTTCCTTGGAACACAAAAGGAGATTTTTAAAGGATCTTTATGCAGTACAACAGCAGTTCAATGACAGACAAAACATCGACATAAAACCAGCATAAGAAAACCCAAGTATTATATTTCAGATCTCAGGAATCATTTGTGTGAGGAATAGACTGAAATGTAAGGAATTATTCAATAAATGTAACAAATTTAAAATTTTTTACACTTAAAATTCTTACCACCTTCAAACGTTTGATTGATAAAGTTTTTGAAAGAAGTCTCTTATGCTCACCTAGACGGTGTTTATTTGATCAAAAATACAGTAAAAATTGTGAAATATTTTTTACAATATTAAATAACACATTTAGAATATATTAAAATAAAAAAGTAGTTTATTCTAGTGAATTTTCAGCATCATTACTCCAGTCTTCAGTGTCACATGATCCTTCAGAAATCATTTGAATATTCTAACATTCTGGTCCGGTGAAACATTTATTACTATTATTTTTATCGTCATCAAGCTTTAAAACATGTATGCTGATTTAATATTTTAGTGAAAACCAGGATTATTTGATGAATAGAAGGTTCAAAAGAACAGCATTTATTAGAAATAGAAGTCTTTTGTAATACTATAAATATCTTTACTGTATCTTTTGATCAGTTTAATGCATCATTGATGAATAAAAGTATTTATTTTATTTTAAAAAATCTTTGCTGTATGTTAACAAACAAAAAAAAAACATTTGAGGGGTGCAGCATAAGGAAAGATTTTCCATTAGTAAAGTCATGAATATTGAATATTGAATGGTCCCTTTTCTTGAAGATTTATATCATGGCCACCATGAAACGCTGCATTAAGATTCTTTAAAAGCTCTCATATTTTATCCCAATGAAAAGATAACCACTTACAGTTTTGGATTTTATTTTTAGGTGAGCTTTTCCTTTGATGGGTCGCAGAGCCTGTTCTTCCATAATACTTCCATGAAATCAGACCTGCTTCATTCTGCCAGTGCTATCATTCCATTTCCCGCTTGATGACGTCAGGTTTCTCCAGCAGGATGGTTGTTGATTTTAAACCTTTTAAAGAAACCAGCAGTATGCGTGTGTGTCCGTCCGTTGGTTCGAGTGTGTTTGTTTGTGCACCTGCTGCTGAGCCCAGTTGGCATTCTAGCAACAAGACTGAGAGATTGCTGTGGAATCTTCACCAAAGATGTCAATTTCCTTTTCTTTTGAAGCATTTAAACAAAACTGAGGCTATTTTTTAAAAGACGAGAACGTAATTGGTGCAAAGATTGTTCAGCATTTTACACTTCAGCCTTGGTTGAGTTTTGTTCTTTCATATTCACTGATGTATTTGTTTGTTTTGTCTTTAATTATGTGCATTTGAGTTGGATCAGTCGGGACTGGCTTTGGGACGTGCTCGTCATCCTCAGTATTTTGGTGCACTGCTGTAAATATTATATTGTGACCCTCTCCAATGCTGTTACAGTAAAGTCCTTGCATATGTATTACTAATTTTCATTTTTCACTCTAAAAGCAACATGCAATTTCGATTTAAGGTCTTTACTCAAAATGCCAGGGCTGCCGTGTCCTTGCAGAGGCCGTAATGTATTTGTGACGGGCCCATGTGAGCGTGTGGGGATCTGCAGTACTGTAATGATTAATGACTGTAGACTTTGACTCCCTTTTGCTCTAATGGAAACGATTACGGCCTGAAATTAACGAGCACAGTCGGTTCTACATAAATGTGGCTCAGCAAAAAGTAGCTTTTTCTGCTGGTGACACTTTTCAAGGGCGGGAGACTTACGGGATGTTTTTCACACAAAAAATGCGTATATATTTTCTTTCTTTCTTTTGCATCATCCTAATTTCGTCTTCACCTTCTCTTTATGTCGTCTTTTATTACGGATGGTTGATGGCGTGAGACGCCCGCGGATGATGTCACGATTTTTAATTTTTTTCTCTCTCTCCTTCATTGTGTTATTTTGGGAGTCTGAGCCGTGTCTTAGCAGAGTCCTGACTTTCGTCCCCCTGGTCCTGGCCAGCCCGTTTCTAAACGTCTTGTGATTTGGTGACTGTACAGTGGAGTCCGGCGGTGGTCCAGCTCGATCTCGGTCCACCCCGTCTTTTGCCTGTCCTTCGTAATATCCACATGGGTCACCTGCATGAGCTACTTCACCGAAGCTGCACCCAGCATGACGACATACTTTAAAAAAAAGGACTTGTATGTAGAAAAAAGGAACAAAACAAAAAAAAGATCTATAAATAAAATAAAATAAAAAATTCAAGACATAATAAAGATCTTAGTTTACCTTTGCATATTAGTGTGGTGTTTTTTTGTTTGTTTTCTCCTCTCTGGTTTATTTGAAGAGTGTGTGTTTGTGTGTCTACTTCAGATAAAACTATAAAAGATGAATTATTATGTCAGTGGCTGTTCAAAAAAAGTGAAATGGAACCTCATAAGTGTTCTCTATAACTCTGTGCATCATATAAATAGTGCTCCACGTGGGAGACTCGACTCGAATAGATTTCTGTGACGTTTGGTGTCCTGCTAAGCTAAGAAATGAATAATTATATGCATTAATTATATGGGTGGATTTTATTCAGCTCTCTAGTAATTGCGCTGATCAGGGAGTCTGTCCAATGTGATCTCATGAAGTATTCTGTTTTCAACATTGATAATAAGAAGAAATTATTCTTGAGCACCAGATCCGCATATTAGAATAATTTCTGAAGGATCACGTGAGAAAATTCAGCTTTACATCACAGGAATACATTTCATTTTAAAATGTTACTGTTTTTTGCTGTGTTTTTGATTTACAATGAGACTTTAAAAAAAAAAACAAGATCTATAAAACAAAACATTTCAACTGTAGTGAATATCAGCTGTCATCTCATTTAAAAAAATGTATTTGTTTTTTTGGGTGGGTGGGTGGGGGAGGTTGTTTTTTGGGAAGTGTCAGTAGAATACTAAATCAGACATTGTTTAAAGCATTTCATCAATTTATTTTGCTCAATAGATTGTGCAGGAAATATACATCTGAAACATATTCCATAAGTTACATATTTTGAAATAAGGTGTGCAGTGCTGGTCAGAATTATTTGCCCCCCTGGTAAATATGATCAAAGATGGCTGTAAAAAAAAAATCTACTAAATCCAAAAAAAATCTAAAAAAATCCACAAAAAAAAAAAAAAAAATCTTCTTTGTTAATCCTTTTGATATTTTATTTAAAATATTTGCAAAAATCGATCCTTTCATTGAAATAAAAGAATTGAAAGTGGGGGGAAAATCACATTAAATATTTTTTTTCAAAACACGTTGGGAACAATTATGTGCCCCCTTTTATTAAATGCTTTTCGCAACCTCTTTTTTCCAAGAGAACAGCTCTGAGTCTTCTCCTATAATGTCTGAGAGATTAGAGACCATTCCTCCATATCTCTCCAGATTCCCAGATCCATGTTAGCGCTGCTTCTCTTCAGTTCAGCCCACTCATCTTCTATAGGGTTCACCTCTGGGACTGGGATGGCCATTGCAGTTGCAGATCCTTGGATTTGTGCTCAGTGACCCATTTTTGTTTTCATATTTAAGTTTGTTTTTGGATCACTGTCCTGGAAGATCCAAACACGGCCCGTTATAAGATTTCTAGCACATGCAGTCAGGTTTTGATTTTTTATCTGTTGGTATTTGATCGAATCCATGATGCCATGTCTCTGATGTCCAGGACCTCTGGCAGAAAATTAGGCCCACAACATTAAAGATACAGCAGGGTATTTCATTTTACACATGGGGTAAGTGTTTGCTGACAAAAAAGCTAATTTTATTGTTTCATCTATAACCATAAAAAAATAAAATAAAATACCTGACAGCCTGTGCTAGAAATCTTATAACGGGCCATGTTTGGATCTTATAATAATTTGGATCTTGTAATAATTTGTTACATTTATATAGCGCTTTTCTGGGTACTCAAAGCGCTTTACATGGAAGAGGGAATCTCAACCACCACCAATGTGCAGCATCACCTGGATATTACATTTATTACATTCAGCATCCACTTTATATTACAGTGTCCTTGTTACACGTTACATGTAGTTACTGTAATAATAACTATAAATTATGCATAATTACTTGCAACTAACCCTGAACCAAACTCCAATCCTAACTCTATATTATTATTATTTCTCAGTACTTATATGCATAATTACACTGTAACATGGACACCTTAAGTGTAACCCTGATTTGTTTTATCACTATATTGTTATATAAATTAAACAATATAAATTGTAATATGTGGTATATGGACAGTTCCCTATTACTCATAAAACTCCATTTAATCTCTAAACTGTCATTCGTAAAGTACTTTTATAAGTAAAGTTGTAACTTCCTTTGAAGTTCCCTATGAAGGCCTCATTCACGCAGACAGGAACGCAGTGGAGCGGAGTGTGTGTGTGTGTGATCAGTCCTGTTGACACTCGCTGTTGTTACTGATCTAGGCGCTGTCATGCACAAAGTCTGTTTGCAGTCGCCACTGCTGCTGTCAAGGTTTAGGAATCCTCCGCACTCACTCCCTAAAGCCCCTGTAAAGTTTGTTGAATTACTTTGAGGACGGCAGTCCTGGAGAACTTCTTCCAAAACTTGGAAGCCAAAAACTTCTTGCTGATGGGAATTAACTGGAATCTGATGGATTTAACTGGGAATTAATCTTCAATCATCAGACTACTGTAGGTGCACCACTGGATGCTTGATCTAACAAACAGTTATATGGTATATTCATTATATGGTTATCATTTCCCGTCCCTTGGATAAACACAGTGTCTCTCATTGAGTCTAGGCTTGGTAGTCTGATGCATGGTGCTCGTATTAATAATGCATCCGTAACCAGTGGCGCAGACCCACTCAAAAAGCCTATCTGCTCGTGGGATCTGCTTGTGATGTACGGCTGGAAGTTGATCTCTTTCTCAAGTCGGAGTCGTCCAGGGAAGCCTTGCTGAGATCTTAAGCACATAAAGATCCATGCTTCTCTTCCACGTGTGCTGGGTACTTCACCTTCATCTGGATTAACAGAGGGAATTATTCACCAGCTAATACGGGCTGAGAAATAGGTGGTAAATTCACTGCAGTTGAGGTTCCCATGCTCGTGAAAATCCTAGAATTGTCAGAGAATTATATATTTGGCATGGATTGCACTGTTTTCGAATTTCATTGGCTAAATATTCCTCTTTGCGAGCGTGTTAGAGGGAAACTGCTCACAAGATGACTATAGAGTGTCTTAATGGAGAAATTTTGCACGACAAATCTCTTCATTCAAAAAATGGTCTGGGGAATAGTTACTTTTGGGGATAGTTCACCTAATAATGATCAAATCTACCAACATTTATTTACTTTCATGTTGTTCCAAATCTCTATGTTTTAAAAGAAAGTACATGAAAGTAAGTATAATACGATTTAGTTTGATTTAACCCCAACATTCTTTGAAATATCGTCTTATTTTGTTCTTCAGATGAAAGTATAGGCTTGTTCACAGCAAGAACGTTAACTATAACTATAGTTTTAATAATATTTCTAATTTTACAAGAATAGGTCATTCTACACCAGAACCATAACAATACTGGCACAGAGGAAAGTCATCATTGGAATCACTTTCAGAACATTTTTTTTCCAGCAGATGAACAATAAAAACATTGACAGTCAGAATTCACCTATAGCTTCAGTATTTAAAGCATTAGATGACATAACTGCAGTGCGTGCTTATAATAAATAAAGCGTTATTGTCTGTCTGCATGGACACTAATACAGGCCTATTATCGTTCTTGGTGTGAATGAACCTTAAGTCCTCTTGTTAAAGGAGAACTCCAGCGCAAAATGAACCTTTGGTCTAATTACACATTGTTACCTAGTCAACCGTTATCTGAGATTTGTTTTCATGATTATCGAATGTAAATAGTTTAATCTCTAAAAACAGTTTAGACTATAACGCTAGTATAACGCTAGTATATAGGGCACAGAGTAATGACAAATAAAAATCGCTTGTTAATACCACTAACAAGGCTCAAAATAGCCCCACACTAACACGGTAGCATAATAAGGGTCCCTACCTTCAAACCGAAGCACTGAGAACTTTGTCAGTGTCCAGACAGTTTAATAAGAAGATATTTTATACATAGTCAGCTTCGCGAATACAGGCAGAAGCCATCTTTGAAAAACAGTCTCTACCAGTCGATCTACGAACGCCGATCCAAGTGCGCTGAATTGTGTAGAATCTCACTGAACGCAACAGAGAAAATAAATAAATAAAAATAATTTAATCACATCTCACCAGCGCACTTGGATCGGCGTTCGTAGATCGACTGGTGATGAAAATGGCTTCATCCTGTATTCGCGAAGCTGACTGTCTGTATAAGATATCTTCTTATTAAACTGTCTGGACACTGACAAAGTTCTCAGTGCTTCGGTTTGAAGGTAGGGACCCTTATTATGCTACCGTGTTAGTGTGGGGCTATTTTGAGCCTTGTTAGTGGTATTAACAAGCGATTTTTATTTGTCATTACTCTATGGCCTATTTACTAGCGTTATACTAGCGTTATAGTCTAAACTGTTTTTAGAGATAAAACTATTTACATTCGATAATCATGAAAACAAATCTCAGATAACGGTTGACTAGGTAACAATGTGTAATTAGACCAAAGGTTCATTTTGCGCTGGAGTTCTCCTTTAAGAACAACTGAGTGATATAAAACTTAATCATATTTAAGGATGTCTATCAAGTGAAATATGAAAGAATCAATAACAGACATGACTTTGTCCAATTATACCAAAAGTGGTTCTTCTATGGCATCACTGTGAAAACACCCTTTTGGGAGCTTTATTTTTGATAGTGTAGTACTATATAATTAAAAGATAATTATTTGAAATATGTAGTTGGAACTTAACCAAAAGTTTTAGAGATTTCTGAGATTTCAGTCTTTCTGGAGTGATGTTTTCAATTTTCAACATGATATTTCTTTCGTAGAATCAGTGTTAAGATCTTTTATTGGACCGAACAAACCATGACATTATTATTCCAGCCATGATGGCTGCAGAGAAATATGAAATATTATTCCTTCCTTGCAGTTCTCGCACCTTTGTGAAGCTGAGGTTTCTCCTTCAATGCATAACTTCATGGAAAATATCATTGATCATTTTCTTTGAATTGTGGCTTTCTTTCCTTTTCTTTCTAGATCTAGCTCTGATTCTTCAAAGAAAGTTGGCCACCCGCTTATGTGACTGCGCTCTGCCTACAACTTCAGAGAAAATGCTTCATTTAATCATTCATGGTTAATCTTTTTCTAAAAAAGATTTTACATGGTTTTATTCATTGGTAAAATTTTTTTTAAAAAATCTATTTTTAGACATGGATAAATTACTTATTTTTTCCAAGCTACATATGGATGTGGTCACATAAGGAAGGTTATGCTTAGTTTGCTTGTTTAATGGGAAAAGCTTAAAAAATCCTTTCCCGTGACACTTCCAGTCGTTCGTGATGATTACATCAGTCATGGAAGTCTGGGAACCCAGACTGGTGTCCTGAAGCAATGTTAATCAGACAGATACAGGTAATGCAATAGTGTGAAGTGTGTCATTGAAATAATTGGGCCAATATTAGTTGTAAAAATGTTCATTTATTGTGATTAAAAAGTCCATCTGGATTTAAGATAATTCCACTTCTCTGATATAGAACCACAGTTTGTCATATATAATGAAGTTACCTTGGCCATTAGTTTGCTTCTCCCTGCGGTGGCTCGTTGATTTTCTTCAGTGATCAGCTTAATGGAGCCGGACATTCATGTTCCTCAACAGATGGAGATATTCTCCTCTAAACACCTCCACCTGCTATACCACCACTGTTGCACTGATGTTCACATTTCATCCCAAAATAAAGAATAAAATGTATTTTGCCTATACTGTAATAGAATGTTTTTTTATTAAACAACTGATTTTAAATCTGAATAATTAAATGAAATTGTACAATTAATACTTTTCATGAGATTCACCTTGTATTATCCCAGGGTATGTTCCTGACATCAAAGCACTTCTCTTTTAAGGAATAGTTCATCCAAAAATGAAAATTGTCAATTTACTCGCCCTCAAGTTTGTTCCAAACCAAATGAATGTCTTTGTTCTGCTGAACACAACGATGGATATTTTGAAGAATGTTCAACCAAACAGTTGCGTGGCCCTATTGACTTCCATTGTCATTTTTTTTAGTTATAGTAAAAGTCAATGGTGCCCCACAACTGTTTGGTTACCCATATTCTTCAAAATATCTTCTTTTGTATCACAAGAAAGAAACTCATACAGGTCTGGTATACAAGTAAATAATGACAGAATTAAAAATTTTGAGTGACCTATCCCTTTAACCTGTATTTTTTGTGTTTTTGCTGTGTGTATGTCCCCAGAAGTCTTCTAAATCAGAACTGAAAACTGAAAGCTTCATTACCTTCACCTACCCTCTGGTTTGAAATGGCAGCAGTGCTGTCTGGAGGTTTATTAGTTTCTACCCCCCGTCTCGTCCATCTCGACCACCTCTCCTCAGGACGGACTCTGTCCTTTGCTGACTCAGTTTTGTTTGATCATTTTCAAGTAGAAAGCTTTCCCCTGGCCTTGTGTTTGTGTCGCATATGTGATGGACGAAAAGATGAAAAGCTTACTTCTCTATGGATGTTTATTTCATCCATCCTCCAATCGGTCATATGCTGTCTGAAAATCTTTAAAACCTCCGCTTTAAAACCCGTTTCCTGTGCAAAATAACTCCCACATATTTATATTTCGGTATAGGATAAGACTAAAGATAGTCTAAAGACTAAATATATAAGATAGCTTGAAGTTCATTAAAGGTAGTGTAGGCAATTTTCGGAGAGGCTAACATTAGCGAGCTAGCTTTGAAAGCATAATTCAGAGCAATTATGCTTTCCAGCCTCCCAGCCTCCCTTCAGAGCAAAATAAAGTGTTACCCAGAACCACATACTAGTATACTCTTATTTCTGCCATAGAAAGGTATAAAGGTAGTACAAGTAGTATAGCCCTACTAGTAAGAGGTTCGGGATTCGCACTACACTGGCCGTGTTTATATTCACAGCTCACGTTGACAATTCAACAGAAAGATTTGCACTCAAACTCTTGCACTGCATCATATCTACACAGACTGCCAACTCACAATCACAACTCATGTATGATTTATTTCATTCAGGAATCGTGCTACACTGGCATCGTTGTGTTCGTTTACACTTAAATGTTTAGTCTTGTGTTGAAATTTACTTTGTCAGTTGCATTTGTGATATATGTTTATGCTTTTATTGCTTTTCTCGTCATCATAAACCTCAAGTGTTTATCACATTTCTCTGCATATATACAGCAATTAGTTTACTCCCTGGAGACATTCATCTTGATCTCCATGAATCCATAATGTGCTTATACATCTAATTTTCACTGAGGAGTCATCATACTCTGTCTGGGGAACCTCATTCAGACGCGCGTGCAAAGTTTCACATGAGCTCACCTGTCCAGTTGTGGTTCAAAATGAAGCGGCGAGCAGGGACCGGCCGTCTTAAAAGATATCATACATCATCAGATTGCATTCTGGGGACAATGGGATCTGCACTCATTCAAGGCCCAGATTTCCATTTCAATTTTCTGCTCAGTGGAGTTGATGTATGTGGCGAATCGCTCCACAGCCTCGCTCTCCACCGGCCCGTTCCATCTTCACACCATTTATTAGCCTGGAATCCCGGTGACCTTGTCTCCCCGCGCGCGCTGACGCCACACCAGCTGTCACCGAGAGCAAAGAGAAGTGCAGCGCTATGAGACGGGCCGCAAACCCCAGGACATTACACTTATCTGAATCCAGCACACTTCAATTTGGTTTGGACCCTGCATCTGGGTCCCATTTCAAGTTGTTGGTTAAACTTTACATTCACTCTCCCCTGGATAAGAAAGCAGGGATGGATGAAGAGATGTCACCACGCTTTTCTGACTCGCATATGTATTGGTGGTTGCATGAAGATGATGAGCTGAAAAAATATATATTGTTGTTGTTGTCGTTTTTTGTGGTTATTATTGTTATTGGTTGTTGCTATCAGCATTTTTATTGTAACTCTTGTTGTCACTATCATTGCTTTTACAGTTTTTATTGCTATACTGTACAGCATTGTTGCTGTTTTCATCATAGTATGTTCCGTTTGCTAAGGTGAGCATTTCTAATAGCCCAGGGGTTTTCAAACTGGGGTCCAGGGACCATCAGGGGGCCGCAATGGAGTGCTATAGGGGGTTTGTGGAAAAAATTTTAGAAAAACTGCAATTGTGTTAACAAATAAAACTTAGATTCAAAAAGAAAACTGAGTCAAATAAGTTAATAAACGAGAAAATAAATTAATTAATAAATAAGATTCAAATAAATAAACAGAATTTAGAATAAATAAATAAAATGTTGATTTAATAAATAATAAATGTGCAAATTAGTGAATAAATACATTTATAAACTTTATAGATGCCTTTTAAGCTTTATGATCGGGGTCTCAATTAGAAATTAGACTGCACATGGAAACTGAACTACAGGTAGCCCTAATACACATTAAATGTAGTCACGCAATGCTGATGTTGTTAATATGAACAATTTGAGAACAAAGTATAATTTGCACGGTTTGACGTGATATGATAAGCGATCGTTAGATTTAATCAGCGCGATTTACTGCAATGCTTTTTTTCCCTTAGTTGGTCAGAACAAAAGTGGGTGTTACTTGTTCAGATCACATTTTCTGGTGAAAATTCTTATGTTGTTCATTCTTCTAAAAAGTATAATCTGTGATTCTGATTGACAGTATCCACACGGCGCGGTGACTGACAGCCGCACATTTGACAGACGCTGCAAAAAACGCAAGACGCCAGCACAGCAGTCAAACATGTCCTTCCAGTGCAAAAGTACCGCAGTGGAATGGAAAACGCGTTTTGTGTGCATTGTGGCAGTGAGTTTCACATTTTCTTAAATTTTTATTTTTAGGCCTACATATATATCTTCTTTTTGTTCTTACCTTGTTTTTGTTGTGGTGTAGCCTATTTACATGCAAATTCTAATATTTTGGAAATCTTTATGCTTTGCTATTGCGGACTGACAGCTGTATGAGTTTTTCTGCGGTGATGCTGAGGAAAGAGCTTTCACCTCACAATAGAGATCTGTTGGTGTTTGTGTGCCCTAGATTGAGCCGGCCTGTGATTACATTGTTTCCTGATGTCAAATAAAACACTACACGCCCGTTCACTTCACACGACCATTTAGTTAATGTCCCGAGAGTTAATTGGCCCCCGTTCCGTCTGCACACCCTAAGCATATTGATCTATAGAAATGACTCTTGAGGTACGACCTGAGAGTCCGCAGAGAGAGAGAAGAGACGTCGTCACAGGAATGGATAACATTTATCTGAGAGCTCAGACCTTCGCGGGCGCCACGATATTCTGACGAGGAATTCTTTGAAGCTGACAGAATAATTAAAAACATCGACCCAGCCTCTATTGATGGGTGAGGGAGACGTGGAGGAAGAATGAGAGCGAATTAGCATTTTGACCTTCCTGCTTCAATGGCACGGATGCCCCTTTCTTTCCAGGGCACACGGTAGACTCAAAGAGACATCACACACTTCTCTCTGGCAAAGGTGTGTTACGGGACAAATGCAGAGAGAGAGATTAATGTCACATTACCTATTCAGATTCTCATTGCAACAGTTTCCACAAAGCGAGGGCATATTTGAATATCTAAATTGTCTGTGTGGAGCTAGAATGGCAGCTAATGGGTCTTTGCCCTTGTCAGATTTCAGAAAGTCAAAAAGGATTGTACAATTTGACCAGTGAATGTGTAACTCTTGCAGCCTCCCCATACTCAAGAAAATCACAAAATAAAATAGAAAATGTGGTACTATTATAAGTATATATTGTTACACTGTGTATAATACAATATCTGATTTTGGACCCCACTGTATAAATATATAGATGAGAGTGGGGCAAGTTGTCACATTTTTACAAACATATCTCAGGGTGGGTTTATTTTTGAAATTCAACTTCTGTCTCATAAACCTTAAAGTCTATAAAAAGACTGTTTACTTTTGAACATTTACACTTTATTGAACACACACGTTAGCTTGTTAGTTAGTTGGTTAGTTCTCAGACTTTTGGACTCCACAGTACGTCAAGTCAAGTCACATTCATTTATATAGCCAGGGGTGCACATAACTTTTTTGGTCTGGTGATGCTGCTAGCTACTCACACTTTACGCGACACAAGCTGTCGTCATCACTTTCCTCCTGACTGCTCTGCTCATTATCTACTGTTCTGATGATGATGTTTTTTATTATTATTACTTTTAGGACACAGACAACAACAGGAATATTAGGCTGCTGTCACTTTAAGACAGAATGCACGGACCGAATATACTGACACACATCCGCTCTCTTTCTCAACACTTATGGCATAACAGAGAGAATACTTGCTGAGACGTATTTTGACATAATTTTGTGTGTATGTGTCTGTCCAAGCGCAAGTAAGCACTAAAGAGGAATCAATTTGGTGTTCGAACTTCGAGCACTGTCTGAAATGTGCCTCTCTCTCTCTCTCTCTCTCTCTCTCTCTCATTCTCTCTCTCTCTCTCTCTCTCTTTGTGTGTGTGTGTGTGTGTGCGAATCCCAATTTTCGCCTCTTCTTTCTGCGTTTAAAATCGCTTGCATGTGTAAATTGGCAAGACACGATAAACTTTCACTCTGTGATGGTTATACTTAGCAGTTGATCCGCAAATTACACGTGATTTTTTATTTTTGTGTTTATAGTTTTTTTAACTCCTCTATTTATATTTTCACACCATCTTAGAATTTCTTTTTCACCATTAAAAGCCTGAATTATTGTCAGTAAACCTTGAGCAACTGTAGAGGTCCCAAAACCCTCAGCCTCTGAAATGTTAAATTGCACTTCAGAGTTGTTCACATTTTATGTATGACCGTCTCACATCTGTCCTTGAGTAACAGTAGAGCTCTCAAAAACATCCTCCAGAATTGACGAACATTGCTGCATTCACCCAATGGAATAACTTAATATAGGCAACCAAATGGTATTGATTCTTCTCAGTGCAAACACTAGTCTCTCACTGTGAAATGAATAGTTAACTGCAGATAATCGATGATGTGATGGCCTCCAGGAAGAATACACTTTCTACAGTATACAACAGTGTTTCTGGCTGGAGAGCAGCTGTCAGAGAACATGACAAATGAATCCATCTTGAACTGTTGGGATATGGTGTTGTTTGAGGCGGCTTCTTCTTAGAGCTGTGTTTGGAAGAGTGGCTTTTCTGTTTTGATGCATGCAGGTCACAAGAACCTGTGCGTTTTATCAGTGCCCGAGAAGAGGGGAACATCGAACCATATCAAAAACATGAATCATATTTTTGTGAGGATGTGCAGTAATACAGGCAGACTTGCTGATCTTTTTTTTTTTTTTTTTTGTCTGACAATTTATTGCCATATACTGTACGTACTACCATCAAATGTTTGAGGTTTTAAGGGTCACTGTATTTGCTTCTTTTCTTAATGCATTGAGAAACAGTAGTATTGTGAAATATGCTTGCAATTTAAAATAACTGCTTTCTATTTGAATATATTTTAAAATGTGATTTATTCCTGTAATGGTATAGCAGAATTTTCAGCATAATTACTACAGTCTTCAGTGTCATATGATCCTTCAGATATCATTCTGTTGCTCAAGAAACATTTATTTTTATTACCAATGTTAAAAACAGTTGTGCTGCTTAATATTTTTGTAGAAATAGAGATACTTTTATTAGAATTATTTTTTGATGAACACATGAGTAAAAATAATTATTTGATGAAGAAAAAGTTCAAAACATTGTCATGTCACATTATAAATGTCTTTGTCACTTTTTGATTAATTAAATTAAATGTGTCCCTACTCAAACAAAAGGACAAAAAAAAACTTGTATTTCTTTTAAAAAACAAAAAACTTACTGACCCCAAACTTTTGAAAACAGTACTTCTTGTTTCAAAGGGAAATATGTCTACAAAGGAAATAAAATTGTGATTTTCGTTCCTAAAAATTCCATGAAAATAAATAAATAAAAATCTTGATTAGATTGCTCCACTCTACAATATCTAGAGTTTATTTATATACAATATTTATTAATATTAGTAATATTTATACAATATTTATTAGCATTGAACACATTTATTATTTGTGCATTTTTCTTTGATTTGTCTGTGACCATCCTTGCTGTCCTTTGTCAAGGGCTTACTGTGTGTGTGTGTGTGTGTGTGTGTGTGTGTGTGTGTGTGTGTGTTCCGAGAGTATCGACAGCGGCTCTAGAGCTGGCAGTCTTATTGGTGAGGTGAGAGGGTGTGCTCATCTGTGGCGTTAATAAGACTGTTCCCGCGTCTCTGTGACCAGCGTGCGGCTGTCAGTCAGAGCCGTAACCAGGCGTACAGCATTAATTCACTCTGTCGGTGGAGGAATGACCATACTGCTCCGCTCCATTACTCTCTGTGACCCTGGGCCGGAGGAGGATTAAAGTCTGTCACAGTGTAGTGTCACCTCCCCTTCATTCAGCACACTCAGCAACTCCTGGCTCATAGTCATAAAGCTGCTTTTTCAAATCCTGTTGAAAGTTTTTCAGACTTCAGGCCCACCTCTTTCGCAAAAATACCACACACTCCCTATAATAATATATAATTATTTGGCTGATGCATTTATCCAACACGACTTGCATTTTATCAATTAATGCATTCACCGATTATCAAACCCATGATCTTGCATTGCTATCATTGCTAATAATGCTAATAAATAGTTTCATTTACAGAGTAACCCTGTAGTCTGACTTTTGACTTTTGAACCACCTGTTTAGACACCATGACCCATGTTAAGTGCCCAACTACAGTTTGTTTGTGCTGTTGACACTGTAAAAAAGTGTTTTAGTCAACACTTAAAGGTGGGATACGGGATTTGCAAAACGGATGGCAGATTTTGAAAATACACAACTCAAATGGTCCTACCTTCTTTCCTCCAACGCTGGCCCTGATTCGCGTGAGGGGGATGGGGGGAGGGGGGTATGGTACAACCGTTTGATTGACGGACTTACTGTCCAATGATTCTAGGTGGTCTTGGAAATGATTGGCTGGAGTTTTTCGAGTCCTGCCCGTTCCACAGATGATTAAATTGCTTAATTTTCATTTCAGTGCTTCTAACTCAGTGGCTGTAAGTGGGTTAATGAATAGGATTTCAAGTGATTTTGAAAAAGTGGACAAAAAAGAAAATCACATACCCCACCTTTAAAAAAATAAAATAAAAAAAAATGTACTTTAAAATTTTAAGTTCAGTCAACTTTGTTGTGTGAAAGTGTGAAGTATTAAGTGACAACTTGAATATTTGAGTTATTGGAACGCGTTAATATCCTGGAAAGTTTTTATTTTTTTATTTAAGCTGTAATATGTTAAGGTTAATTGTACTTGCCTGACTGTTTTCTTGCTTGCTTCTTTATTGGAAAATCATGGCAAAGCCAATTGCAATTTTGTGTTTCAGTTTTGCTATTTGAATTTTGTCTGTCAAAAAGTGATTATTTCATAAGACATCAAAAAGCAAAGTGGTGCTTTAGATGTCTTTGGATGATCTAACCTGTAAGGGTGGATTTCCTGCAGGGGTTCACACCGCAAGACTGCCCAATGACTAAAGAGACATTGTCAGCAAGATGGTAGAAAACTGTTCTTGTCTATTACCACCCACTGCTACTTATACCAACGACGGAAATAAGCACAGTGACAATAGCTTAATATGTGGGAGAGTGTTGCTATAGAGAGCGACAAAATTTTATTGCAATAGGTTGCAAATCAAAGTCAATACCAAATCAAAACTAGTTAGCACATCCTTTGTAATTGAAAAGGTTTAATGACAAATAGATGTATATGAGATGATGATAACTTGTACCATTAATTGTACCCAGCATAAATGTAAAATGTTACCAGAGAGAGAAAGAAAGAAAGAAAGAAAAAGAAAGCAAGAAAAGAGGTAAAGAGAGAAAGCCCCAAGAAAGGGACCCAGAGAATCAAAGAGAGCCAGAGCATAAAAGTGACAAAGCAACAGTTACAATCTTCTTTTATCCTTTCCCTGACCATGTGACTAAAACCCAAATGTGAGACATTAAAACCATAAAACCAATCAGATAAGAAGTACCCCCCCCCCCCCCCCCCCCCATATGGGTTAATGTGAATAATTGTCACATGTTTGGTATCATTTGATATGTCTCAGTGCGACTGGTACAAAGGTCTCCTTCCCAAATAAGTAAAACAAAGGTAACGTTTTTAAGAGTTTAGAGATAACTTGCACACAAAGGAGGGTGGGTCTTCCATGCAAATGGTCTCCTGCTCTCAAAGGTGTAACCTCTGAATGCAAATTCGCATTGTTAGCAGATGTTTCCAGTGAAAGAGCTTTCTGTCTATATAATGAACTGCAACAAGAGGCGCAGGGTGATTTGTAACTCAAATTAGCCTGTGATAAGTGACCAAGACTCTCAGCTTCATGGATTTTCTAATGTCAGGTTCGCATCTTTTCTCCTTATTCCAGAGCATTTGATGTTTTGTATCTTATCTTTGAACTGATTGTAACTGAGGAAGTAAGTGAGGAAATGGTCGGAGAGGGCTGAAGAAGCCTTGAGGGACTGTTTTGAAAAGACCATGTGGAGTGTTTTGGTAAATGATCATGGGGAGGATATCAATAGTTTGACACACTGCATCACGGACTATATTAACTTTTGTGTGGAAAACACTGTACCCAACCAAACCATACGGTGTTTTTCCAATAACAAGCCGTGGATTACTCCTGATATAAAGGTACTACTGAAGGAGAAGAAGAGGGTTTTTAGGTCAGGAAATAAGGAGGAGCTGAAAATTGTGCAGAGGGAGTTGAGGAAGAGGATCAGGGATGGTAAATGCAGCTATAAGAGAGAAATGGAGGATCAGCTGCAAAATAACGATGTCGGAGGTGTCTGGAGGACCCTGAATACCATCTCTGGGTATAAAGCCACCACACCCCAACCTGAGGTGGACCATCAGTGGCTGAATGATCTGAATATCTTCTTTAATAGATTTGACCATGCATCTGCCTCTACCTCTGTCCAGACACTCCTAACGAGCACATTACCATCACTGACACAAGGTTCAGAGCCTTTTTACATCTCCGGCACATCTACTCCTTCATATCCCATCCCTCCGACTATAGCTAATCACAGCCCTGAGCATCCAACTATTGAATTGTCTCTTACTGTTAACCAGGTGAGAGGAGAGCTGGGGAGATTGAAGATGAGGAAGGCAGCAGGACCAGATGGAATCAGCCCAAGGCTCCTTCGGTCTTGTGCTGACCAGCTGTGTGAGACTCTACAGTACATCTTCAATCTGAGCTTGAGGCTGGGGCAAGTACCACAGCTGTGGAAAACATCATGTCTGGTTCCTGTGCCTAAGGGTGTATTCACACCAGGAAAGTCCGATAGTTCACTTGCTTTGGTCCGGACCAAATAAAATGTTTTTGTTTTGTTTTGGTACGGTTCGCTTTCACACTGCTCTTTTTGCAAGTGAACCAAAATTTGTAAACAAAACCACACGTGTGCTAAGGTCGTCCATTCATTGCAATATTTGTTCTTTTACTAATTTTGTGTTATTCTGTACAAACGCAATATGAAGAAACTAATGAGTATCATATGATACAATGTCATCTATACGATGTTGTACTTCGGATTTTGAGAAGACGCCGATGTGCGACTAGCTTTCGTGAGGCTGCCGTGCGCGCGCTGCGCGCAGTATGATCTGTCTCGCATACGCGCTCCTGAATCCGGGAGATTTGAACTAATTCAGGGAGACGCTATCAATATGCGGGAGATTCCCGGAACTTCCGGGAGACTTGCGATGTCTGATAAGGCAGCTCGCGCAGTGCTTTCTTGCAATTGGGTCGTTTCATGTTGACACCGTAAACGAACCGTACCAGAGTTCGTTTGGAACCGTACCGAGACCATCTCTTCAGCTGGGTCTCGGTTCGGTTGTTTGGTCCGCACCCGAGTTCGATTTCTGTATTCACACCTGCCCAAAAGGTCCGCACCAAGGGGGGAAACGAACTAGAGTTCGATTCAATCGAACCAAACAAGGCAGGTGTGAATACACCCTAAGACGCCACACCCCAAGGACATGAATGGCTACAGACCGGTGGCTTTGACGTCTCATTTGATGAAAACATTTGAAAGACTCGTTCTAGGATATCTTCGTTCTCTAGTGAATCCGTCAATGGACCCGTTTCAGTTTGCCTACCGGCCTGGCATCGGAGTGGATGACGTCCTTATCTACCTTCTCCACACATCCCTCTCTCATCTGGAAAAAGCTGGAAGCTCTGTGAGGATTATGTTTTATGATTTCTCCAGTGCTTTTAACACCATCCAGCCTGCACTTTTGAGAGACAAGCTGGGGGATGCTGGGGTAGACCTTCACCTCTCAGCCTGGATCCTGGATTACCTCACCAGCAGACCACAGTTCGTGAGGATTAAGGACTGTCAGTCTGACACATTGGTCTGCAGCACAGGGGTACCACAAGGAACAGTATTGGCACCTTTCCTTTTTACCCTCTTCACTGCAGACTTCACCTTCAACACCTCAGACTTCTACCTCCAGAAGTTCTCTGATGACTCTGCCGTTGTTGGTCTAATCTCTGATGGGGATGACAGAGTGTACAGAGAACTGAATCAGGACTTTGTTGACTGGTGTAATCTAAATCACCTCCTCATTAATGCAGCAAAGACTAAGGAGCTGGATTTCCGCAGGAGTAAGCATGTGTCCACGGTTCCTGTGAATATTCAGGGGGTGGATATTGAGATTGTGGACTCCAACAGGTATCTTGGTTTCCAGGTGAACAATAAACTGGACTGTACAGACACTGTTAACGCCCTTTATAAGAACGGTCAGAAGAGACTATTCCTGCTCAGGAGACTAAGGTCTTTTGGAGTGCAGGGTTCACTCCTGAGGACCTTTCATGCCTCTGTAGTGGCGTCAGCCATCTTCTTTGGTGTGGTATGTTGGAGTAGCTGCATCACAACGGCAGACAGGAAGAGGCTAAATAAACTGATTAAAAAGGCCAGTTCTGTCCTGGGTTGCTCACTTGAGCCAGTAGAGGTGGTGGGAGAGAGGAGGGTGAGAGCTAAGCTCTCATCCATCTTGGAGACCCCGTCCCACCCCATTCATGGGACACTAATATCACTGAGCAGCTCCTTCAGTGGCAGATTGATACATCCACACTGTGTGAAGGAAAGATTCAGAAGATCTTTTCTTCCGGCGGTTGTGAGACTTTTATAATCAGTACTGTTAAGCATTAACAGAAACTACTACGCTGAGACTGAGTGAAAATCAATGCACAATGTCACTTTGCATCGATAAATATGGGAACTTGTTTTTTTTTTTTTTTTTTTTTTAATCTGTTTTAAGTTTAAGGAAAAGCATGCCTTTATGCATATATTTATTTATGTTAATGTAACTTATTATTCTACTTTATTCCATGCTATCCACTTTCTGCTGTAAAGTTGAAATTTCTCACTTGTGAGACAAATAACGGCGGATCTTATCTTATCTTGATTATGAAATTGGCATGATAGCTGACATGATAAATTGTAAACATTTGACTTTATTCTAATCAATTTACTTTGCCACGCGGAAAGACAGTAACACGCAGAGACCTTCATCCGCTGATCGAATGCCGCCATTGGATCGATTGAGTCGGGCTTACAAACTGACCACATATTTTTATATGTAAAACGGGACATTCTCAAAATCGACATGTTATGCAGTCATTTAATAGTCATATGTTAAAGTCCACCTTTTAAATGAATTATAATGAATATTAATGAACAAATTAGCACATTGATATTGTACAAGTAATTTACCTTAGCTTATGCTTATTTACTTATAGCATAACATTTATGATTTTGACACTGGCTAACATCTGTACATAGTATGCTCTGCCATCTAGTGTATACTCTGTTTCATTACTGCTAGATGCTTGCATTTTTCCACATTGTGACTCACATGATGACTCTTATTCTGCAAAACGTCATGTCTCTTAATCATTATACAACAGAGGACGTCTTTGCCTAGCTTACTAGTTAATGGAATCAGTAATTCAAGCAACTGTTTATTCCTGGTGATCTTTGTCAAGTAGAGCACTTTGTTGCCTAATGGGTCAAGTGAACCCGAAGAAAAGATCCTCTTTTCCTCCTCTTTATTTAGGCCCTATATTATTTCTTGCTGTTAAATGTGAATGAACACAGAAACATTATTAACAATAACAGACTTTATTCAAAGTTGAATATTGCTAGTTGCACAAAGAAAGCTGTGTGCAAGTCTTGAAAGAGGTAAGCTGTCATCTATCCATCACAGATCACCATGTTCCTCGTGCCCGCTCTTAAGCAGGATCTTGGCTTTCATCATGTTCTCTGCCACTGCGCACAAAGAAAGATATAGGCAGATTAATGATTTGATTAATGCATGCTTAAGTAATGACTGGTGAATCAAATATTAACTATCAACATTAGCACATTCCATAGCATAAAGTAGCAGAGAATGTGTCACGATGGATGAGCATAAATAAACAAATGAACAGCTCGGTTCTGCTGTGGGGAGCTTCAGAGAGTCTCTGAAGAGCTCCTGCCTCTCAGTGGAGCTCATTAGACAGCAGAAACACACTCACAGAAGTCCATGTCCTCTGACTCGTACGTGTACATTCGGTTGGCGTACTTTCCAGTGATATCAGCTCGCACAGTCAGTGAGGGATCTAGGTGAAGAAGAGAAGATGGAGAAGACTTAACTTAATTAAAATAATTAACTTAACTTAAACACCCCAAAATCAAATTTTAGAAAGAAAATATTAGAATCAATATTAGAAAATAATATAATGTAATAATATAATTACACAATATGTTCCTTCTCACAATAATATTAGTTACTTTGTACCAGAGACTATGCACTGCCACTGACCTATAATGACACAATATTTGTTGCTTCTCGAAATCCCATTGATGAAAGAGTTAAGATTATACAATATTATCAGGTAATCTTAACTGAATAAGTCACTGTTTAATATTGAAATATGTGAAAACTCACCAACAAACATGATCCTGGGGACATAGAAGCCATCAGGGGCCAAGTTTTTATCAGTGGTCTCATGCTGAAAATCACAATCACTAGGTCAAGAAAATTCTTATTGTTTTAAATTCATTTCTTACTCTGGTGTCTGTTGAATATTTGACAATATTTGTACTGTACCACTAAATTGAGCATGACGAAATCTGATTTGGCCAGCCTTTGAATAGTTGGATGTTCAGTAAATGCCTTTTTCAGAGCTAAAATTGAATAGAGTGGAAGAAGAGATTAATGAATTGACATGAAATAGCATTTTCTGCTTACTGAAAGCAAAGACTTATTACTCTCTGATGATCATTTAAAGGTTTTCAACATGGGGTTTCGGAAAAACTGTGTAAAATAAATAAATAATAAATATAAGATATAGGCCTACTGTAAATACAGAAATTAATAATTTGATTAAAATATAAAAACACATTCAATTAAATAATAATACAAATATTCAAATAAATAATACATAAAAATGTTAGTGCTAGAGTGCAGAAATACATGTGATAATGTACCATAATAATTTTCCACATTTTTTCTACATTCATAATGTTAATTTTTTTACATTATAAACAGAGTTTAGCTCCGACCCTGATCAAACACACCTGAGCAAGCTAATCAAGGTCTTCAAGATCACTAGAAACTCAGGTGTGTTTGATCAGGGTTGGAGTTCAACTCTGCAGGACAGCGGCCCTCCAGGGCCGAGTTTGAGGAACCCTGATATAGAACTATAAAGGGTTTTCCATTCAGTCAGCCATGTTCGACTTAACATCTGACTGACGTCATGGGGTCTCGCCTGGGAGCCCAATCACCTCCAATTGGTAACTAAACGAGCCAATGAACATTGGCCAGTGAGATTTGCATGCCGAGTCACACCCGGGCCGGATAAACGGGTATAAATAGGACCGGCATTACTCACTTCATTCATATTTTACTTCTGAGACGCCCGGTTGTACATCGATTGCTCATTCCATTCACCTTTCAAGAGAAAGAGTACATTTATGAAACAGAAAGAGCTAACAGGAATTTGAATTGCTTTGCTTTGCATCTCGTCATGGGATCTCTCTGCGTCATGGGATCTCTCTGCTGGTGTGAAGGCGCATCCAGCAGTGTATCGCATTGAGCTTGCTCTGCACTGAGAGAGTGCAGCATTTCATCCCTTCGATGCTTCAGCATTCAGAGCAGTTTCTCTAAAAGAGTAAGCATGGGCGGTCTGTCTTTTTAAGATATTATTCTGTCTGTGTGTTTATGGATGCGGTAATTTCCTGACTTCATCTGACGGCCAGGATCGCTGTCTTTCATGCCTGGGCAAACGGCATTCTGAGCGAGCGTTTGTGGATGGTGCATGCTCTCACTGCGAGAGCATGTCCAGGTTGGCATTGCGGTCAAGACTCTCCGTCTTTAATACAGAGGTAAAAGTCCCCTCTGCTGCTACACAGTTCCCTGCCACTTCTCATAGTAGAGCTGTGGGTGTGATCAACACTTTGGGAGATCTGAGGGTTACAGTGAGAGCTTCTCCATCAGGCCAGCCCCACACGGATCTCTCACTCCTCTAGCGTGCCATCGAGTTGCCAAATGTTGGTGCTGGTCCCTCACATGAGGCACCTTGTGTCTCATTCGGTGCTCTGGATGAGGATTGGATGTTGATTGCTGCATTGGGGAGTGGGCTTTTGTCCTCAGGAGAGGATGAGGAGGCTGAGATGCCCCCCTCCGGGGTTGCTCACACTGAATCGGATTCAGAGTTTACAGCCATGCTTTCTTGGGCCGCCGCGGGCATCGAGATCAAGTGGTCCCTGATCCGTGTCCACAGTGCTGGTGGTTTCATGATTGGTTCCTGGGTGCCAGTGTCTTTCTTCCCGGAGGTGCATGAGGAGGTTCAGAAGTCATGTAAGGCACCTTTTACTGCCCAAACCCGCTCCTCTGCCTCTTCCACTCTCACTATACAGAGAGCTCCCATCAAGCCGCTGGAGTCAGTCAAGCTTAAAAACGTGTCTTTAGAGACAGTGCTCCTGTCTGGGCAAACATCTCTTAAGAGGTTGAGGGACTTGCAGGCATTTTCGGTCAGCGAATCTTGCCTTGAATTTGGGCTGGCCCTGTCTCATGTCATCCTGAGAACCCGGCCCGGATATGTGCCCACCACTCCCTTTAGGAACCAGGTGGTGAACTTGCAAGCGCTGCCCCCTGGAGGAGGCAGACCGAGCCCTTGCACGCCTCGCATGTCCTGTTTACGCATTGTGTGTTTATGTGGACCGCAGACATAGCTTTAGAAGCTCACGGCAGCTCTTTTTCTGCTGGAGGCCAGTAGAAGGGAAAGGCTGTCTCCAAACAGAGGTTGGCCCACTGGCGTACAAGTCCCAAGGTGAGCCATGCCCCCTTGGGGTGAGGGCTCACTCACTCGGGGTGTTGCTACTATGTCCCCAGAGTAAGTTCTGTCCCTTCCATCCCGTTTGGTATGAAGGACTGCCCTGCGGGTTTACTTGGGGTGCTGGGTAGGTTACGACATTGTGAGAACAATTGCCAAAAGAGCACGCCGCAGCTAGCCATGCAGCATCTGCATCTCCAACACTCATAACACAGTTCAGTGACTATGGTACTTTCCATAGGGACCCCATTACGTCAGTCCAACGTAACGTTTAGGTTACTGATGTAACCCCCGTTTCCTGAAGGAGGGAACAGAGACATTACGTCCCCCCTGCCACAGCCCTGAACTCCGCTGAATGGCCTGGATCCTGTCTCGGCTCCTCAGCAAACATGAATGAAGCGAGTAATGCCAGTCCTATTTATACCCGTATGTCCGGGTGGGTGTGACTCGGCATACAAATCTCACTGGCCAATGTTCATTGGCTCATTTAGTTACCATGTGATTGGGCTCCCAGGCGAGACCCCATGACGTCAGTCCAACGTAATGTCACCGTTCCCTCCTTCGGGGAACGGGGGTTACATTAGTGACCTATACGTTCTTTCAGGCACTTCATATATAGAACCTTTTAAGGGTTCCCATTATGGGTCAATTTTATGATTTAGTTTTAATAAATTATTATAGTCATTCATTTTTATTTTTATTAAATTGTATTAATTAAACAGCTCGTAAAAATACTTTATCACTAGATGAAACTGAAATAAGCAAATAAGTTTAACCCACTAAACATGAAAGTATTATGTAATCATTTAAGACATTTCTCCTTATAACCTATTTGGCATAAAGGGTTCTTTGAATTTGAGTCAATTTCCACTGAACCTTTCTAAGAGTGTATATAGCAGCCTTTTAAGTTTTGCATAGGGGTCCAATCGCACAAGCATGATGATATTTGGATGGTTCATGGTAACTAAAAAAAAATGAAAACCCCTGATTTAAAGGAACAGTGCACATTAATTTACTGTAATTTTTGGGTGAAATATTCCTTTAAGCACAGTTACATGTATCTTGCACAGGGAAATAATCTATATGTTTTTATTTCATTACAGATAATGTAGACTGTTTGAAAAAAGATGCAAATCTGCAAACCTTTACTGTACTGACAATCCTCCAAATGATGAATGATCATCAGTGGCTTCTCACTATGGTAAAACAGATACATTGTGTTTAAAATCTGATTATTCATAACATACAGGTGAGAGTGGAGTTTAATTTGATCGCATAATCTTTAGGTACCTCGTATGCGCTTTATTCAGTCCCTCCTCATACGTCTGAACCCAGGTGATGTCATCGCCCCAGCCTGAAAGAAATGAACCACTTTGAATTGGATGTTATTCTATGATCGATTTGCCGTAGTATAAGAACAAATTTGACTTATTTTGTTCTGTTTGTGAATATGTAATTCATTGATACCTCTTGCAAGAGTTTGGACTGCCTTTTTTTTCCTTTGAGTAGAGACGTCACAGAACACAACGAATAAAAATAAGACACAGAAAATCCAGTGCTGCATGATTATGGTATGTACTGGTGCACTGAGAGAGAGAAAAGAGAGAAGAAAAATGAAATCAAAGGTGACTAATGCTCTGAATATAAGTCCGTTTTTAAGGTTGGGCCCACATACTGACATTGCATGGCATAATGTAAAATATTTGACAGAAGCCGTTGAACTGGACAAACTTGCTTCTGGAACTCTGTTCTAATGAGTGACAAATGCTTGCTTGAATATAATACAGCATTTTCATTTCAGTTTTGTATTTATCTTGACAATATTAATGAGAACTAGTTCATGTTTTAAGCTACAAATTTGCCCTGCATAAAATGCTATTACGAATTGAAAGTAAACTTTTTTCCATAAAGATTTCCCTTGACATTCGAATTGTAACTACAGTTTTGTATTCTCTAAAACAACATTATTTTTATGTTATTTTCAATTTTGGAGTGAAATACAAAAGAAACCCAAGCATTTCAAATTAGAATAATGTGAAATTAATATGGTAGATAGCAGTGCTCCAACAAACAACCCAGCCTTTATATATGTGGATAATACATTTAGATTCAGATTAATTCTGTCTCATAACACACAAGAAATAATTTCAAGAAATTAGGAAAATAGTATTTGCAAGTAAAAGAGAACCTACCGGGAGTGAAAGAGGTGAACCAGAGATACTGTGCCTTTCTCCAAGCATGTTGTATGTCAGGCATTTTATAGTCTCACTCTGTGCTACCTCCCAAACAGGTTTTGCATGCAGGAAATAAAGAATTCCTCTCATGTTTATTTAGCCAATCACAGAAACTCAATACACATCTTTTTATTGTGCAGTGTCTGTAAACAGTTCTTTTTCATCCAAAGATCTTTGCACTTTCTTGTCTATTCATTAGAGAAAATATTCTTTCCCTCATGCGTACATGTTCTACTATTCCAGGTTTGAGGTTTGATTATGCAACAATCTCAGAAACCTGTCCGTTTTAGGTGGAGCCTATGTGCTTGCTTAATGATTATCCTGTATTTTTATTGTCATGATTTGAGGCCTTAAAAGTTGTTTTGATCTTTCTATCTAAAGATTACCCATCTAAAAAATGGTTTCTCGCTAGTCCAGTTTGGTCATTTGCTGCTTGATTTTCAAAAACACCACATTCCAAAACACAGCCACCAACTTAAGCTGGATTTTCCAATTCACACTGCCCCAACAAATGCCAAAAAAACAGTAACATCGACGGTTGGTCATTTGAACCCTTTCACGCATAGAGGTCATTACAGTGGACAGCTATTCAAAAAGCATTTTCTTGCGAATGCATGGATTTTGACGGCATTGCACATAAGCCTCTATAGTGGACTCAATACATTGCCACAAAGTGGCAAGCCGTTATATGTGTTTTTTTCTTTCTTTCTCCAAACCAAGGCCAATCAGAAATGCCAAGTTGCTCCGTTTGGACGTTCCGTTCCGTTTGAACTGTGTTTTTGTCACACTTGACTGTGTTTATTATCATAATTCATGCATGAAAGGGTTAAATACCAGCACACTGATCAAATTAAAAATAGCAAGTCAGAAAAGTGTTTATTTTTAAAAAAAAAAAATTTTTTTTTTAATTATTATCTTTATTATTCATAAATAATGTAATTGTATTTATTTAAGTTATTTAATATTTTATTTCTTTTTATTTTGCTATTTTTTTCATTAACTAGATTTACCATTAAATTAATCTTTTTTACAGGGTTTTATAATAATAAATGTATTTATAATAATACATTAGTTTAAAATAACAACATAATCTGTATTCTGCAATCTGTATATCTGTGTTTGTTTTAATTTATTTAATTAATTATCAGGTATTTATTTATTATCCATCTGGTCTGTTTGTGAACACTGATATTCAGTTTTGATCTGGAGCAAGAAGAGAGACCTGACAAAAATATATATATAATATAATATAATATAATATAATATAATATAATATAATATAATATAATATAATATAAAAAATAATAATAACAATACTTTTGGACAGCTACAGTTTTACAATAGTAGACAGCTACTGTTGTTTGTTGTTGTCATGGGCACCTGTAGCCTTTGACGAACGCCTAGGTTCCGCGCAAGCGCAGAATCAGCACAGTGGAGGATTGTGGGATAGAAAGCTATCGCCACGGCAACAGCAGAGTTTAGCGAGCGGAAATCTGCTGCTAGCAGAACAGTAACGGCGATTAATTACTAAAGAAACATCTTTCACACAAAAATACTGGTTTATTTTGTTGCCATGAACGAATCAGTAGCCAAAAAGACCCAGGAGGCTCTGGGAAAAGTGATCAAAAAGCCTCCTCTGACAGAAAAACTGCTCAGCAAACCGCCGTTTCGATACCTGCACGATATCTTCAGTGAGGTGAGTTGCTAAAAACATTATTATTAACGTTACGACATAAGTGCTGGTTTAGTTCCCTCACTATCTACATAGTCACATTTGCTTGGTTCAAATCCTGCATATAGATCTCAACGTGCTAGCCTGCTACTGTAACGTTAGCCTGCGCGTAGTCTTCAAAATATGTCAGATAAATCTTAGTAACGTTAGATCAGTCTGAAGGTGTAAACATCTCATATTAGCTTTAATATTTGAACGGCCAGAGCTTTGCATTAACCTCAGCGTTATGTTTGTGTTTTTATGGTGGTGAGTAAGCTAATAGATTATTAATAACAATAACTGAAAACAATTTCAGAAATATCATCTTTCTTTTAAACTGAGTTTTGGTTTAACTGTTACTGCTATTATTAACGTTACATACCCAGCTCTGGTTGGGCTGATTATCTTGTTACTAGGCATTGCTCTGTCCACATGGTTATGCAAACAAAACTCAAGGGTCCACACAACATCATGAATGCAGATGCTCTAGACATAACGTTAGGCTATTCATGAGAGATGTACTTCTAAATCTTATGGCAGAATATCTGGAAACAAATTGTGGTGATGATTTTGTAGGAGTATAATATAGACACCACATTTAGTTAATGAAATGATATGCCTCCAATAAATGGCAGCAATTGCTAACAAACATGCCATGCACTCTGAATTAAAATAGCAAATCAGAAATATGTGTATTTTAAAAATAATTAAGTTGTATTTAGAAGTTATTTAATTGTCATGTCATTTTATTTATTTCTTTTTGTAATTTTTTTTTATATACATGTTACTATTACATTTATATTTTTTTATATCTATTTATTTACAATAGATGTCACATTTAGTTGATCAAATTATATACAGAAAATATGAGTAAGCTACTTTATACCTGTGAGTAGACAGTTGTTTCCTGATGTACCGACAGTGGTGTGATAGAGGATATGCGTGTGACTTCACCGTTGGCCGGAGTGACTGCGGTTACACCCACTGAGTGGCAAAAAGACGGCAGCATTGGTTTTCAGCGTGCCCGTGAATGATGCGAAAAGCACACAAAACACATCTAAAACATAAATAGATTAGGATAAATAGATTTGACAAGAAATCGGAGCCCTCAGAGGTATATATATATATATATTTTTTTTTTTTACAGACTGCCGAAAGTTACAGAGAAGCAAATGGATCACTGCAATTCATAGAAACAATTGGACAACAGGCAGCGAAACGTGGATTTGCAGTTGTCATTTTGTGTCAATATGCTGAATTGGGTCAAATCATACCCTATTGTTATTGTATCAACAACTCGTCAATTAAATATATTATATTCGTATATTCTGCATAATTGGATGTTTTTAAATCAACACTGGCAAGGCAAGTTTATTTATATAGCATATCGATATGACGATATGCAGTATATACCATTGATATAAGTGATCACTCGGATTTAGACCTACCTTTATTGTATTTATAAAGTGTTTACAACAAAAATTTGCTTTATGTATTTCCCCGGCATCGAAATCAGGCACATATAAATGTCAGGAAACACAATTCCTGTTGTAAGGAACACTATATTGACTCCAACCTTTAGTTTAAACTGATAATCGTTCGTTTTACGCAGTTTTCCCTATTAAATCAGAGGCGGCGTGCTCCGGCAGGAAAGTGACGTCAATGCATTCCCTCTTTAGTATCGCTGGGTGCTGTTCTGTAGAGACACACTAAAGTGGTCAAATAAAATGTTGGTCAATCTGTATTGACACACCTATTTATTTTTATTACAACTGTTTTTCAATTTTTAGAACGATAGTAAAGTTGTAAACTGTAAAATAACCTATTACATTATTGCTATATGTACCAAATATGGTAAAGAAATCAATCTATCTTATATTTGATCTTCACAGTCTGTTAATTCTATTAAGTAACTTCATGAGGTTCATTCTAGGGCCCTGTTTTCATGTGGTATTAAGATGTGTTTTGGTTGATTGGATCACAAGTAGACGAGGGAGACACATACCCGTTTACACCTGGTGTTTTAATTCGTCTCTTTTGTCCATTTTCAACCACTTCTGTCCTGATTTCTTCGAGGGGAGGGTCTATGTATGGGCTTTTCAGATCTTTCGATCTAATGGACAAAATAAGCTCACGCAATTTACATATTATGAACACGACCAGAGAAAACATTCGTTTCTGCCCTGAGAGCCGCAAGGCACACCAAACACGGTGAGTGAGTGAGTGTTAGAAACCAGGAATGGTGAGAGAACATTGAGCTTGGTACGTTTTTCCTCTTCAAATCAAACTTGAGTCTCCAGCATCCCACAAAGTTGAAATCCCATCTGGCTATTGTGCTTCCCATAATCTGTACGCATTAGATCAGTAGATGGCGAGTAGGCAGTGTTTTGCGACTCTTTAAACACGTTAGACCACATGAGCGCCGTCTACACTACTAAAGCAATTTGGGCGAATGCGATTTCGACTAGCCTACCTCTGGAAGTGGACAAGATCAAAACGTTTTAGACCCTTTTACACCTGTATCTAGACAGTATTAGGTAAAGGAAGAGGACAGTTAAGGATGAAGTGGGTGTATTTGTAGCCTGTGGTTTGTAAGCTCAGCTAAAATTAGCTAGACAGATAGAATCACCCTAAAGGTCACACCGTCTGTCTACTGAATGCTTCAGGGTTGCCAGGTCTGCACAACAAGACCTGCCCAATTGCTAATCAAATCAAGCCCAATCACAGGCAAAAATATCTCCAGGGCCGGGGGTGGTGGTGGTGTCCGCTTCAACCTGCGAACTACAAAACTACCTGTGGCAACAGTGTAAAAGTAGCCCAAATTGGTATGCGTACTCTCTTCATATGAGTCATGCCATTTCTTGTCATATTATAATGTAGTATTTTGTAAATCGTTTCTCCATCATTATATGTTTTCATTAATGTGAACAATTAAAAAAAGTAATGATAACTTTCTTCCAAAACCTAGTGAGCTGCCTGTGTAGCGCTTTGAGTTGCTGTCTACGTAGAGTGCTCCAAATCAATGACTTATGAGGTTCTATTTCAGACAGTAGACAGCAGCTTACTAGGTTTTGAAAGAGTGTATGTCTTTAGATTTTTTAATTATGAACCTGGATTTAATCTTTTGTTTACCCAAAAGATTTGTTGTTTGTTGTTCTTTTTAGGTAATACGTACCACAGGCTTTATGAAAGGACTTTATGGAGAAGCAGAGATGAAGTCAGACAATGTGAAGGTAAAACACCAATAAGGATGTGTCCACTTTTAAAGCAATGTTTAGGTGCACAGTTTTCGTAAGTTATATTTAGTTGGATCATTTTTGTCCCAGTGGTGGTGTGACATACTACCATTCAAATGTTTGGGGTGATTTTGTTTTTTGAAATAAATAAATGCTTTTATTCAGCAAGGATGCATTACATTGATCAAAAGTGACTTTTATACAAGACATAATGTTACAGAAGACAGTGTCACAGTTTCCACAAAAATATATTAAGGTGCACAACTGTATAACATTGATAATAATAAGAATTTTTTTCAATATAGGCATATATTATAATGATTTCTAAAGGTGACACTGGAGTAATGGCTGTTTAAAAATCTGTTTTGTCATCACATGATTAAATTACATTTTATAATATATAAAAATATATGTTAAATTGTAATAATATTTGACAATATTTTTTCTGTATTTTTGATCAAATAAATGCAGCCTCGGTGAGCATAAAAGACTCTTACCAAAAATCTTACCAACTCCCAACTTTTTAACAGTAACTTGAATCATATTTGTCAAATCCTAATGTTACATCCAGCACCTTTAAAAGCCAATTCACACCGCATCAACAGACCGCGACAGACGTACATCACTTCTCAGACATTCCACGACCCGACAAACAGTGATTGAACACGTTCATTCTCCGAAGACGAGCGTGACAAAAAACCTCCAACAGATGTCGACACACTGATCTGACTAACCCGAGAGTGTCCATTGCTGTCTGTCGGTGTGGTGTGAATTGGCCTTAAGAGGAATTTTAGGCTTTATATGTGTGTGTATATATGTGCAAAGTAAACCAGACACTTGTTCTTGCTCATTCCAGTACTACTTTATATGCTTCATATACTAATCATATGACAGTTTTATGTTCCTCGCAGTCGCCAATTAATCCACCTACTCAGCAGTGTTACAACTGACCTGTCTATCTCTATCTGTCTGAACTCCTGCCTCATTAAGTGTTCTTGGATTCTATAGCCGCAGTATCCCAGACTGTGTTTTTTTGCTGTTCAGGTGTTGACATTGATCAGATAACTGAGTGTAACTCAAGACTCTCCATTTAATTAGCGTGCCAAAGTTCCACGTCGTGGTAATCCATGAGGTGTGATACATCTACCTGTTAAAAGCTTGGAGCCTTTAACTAGCTTTACTTGGATCAGTGTCACTGTGACCCTGTTAGAGAGGCAGGCGACTAGCTTACCACATCACTCTGTGTGCAAAGTGAGGAGTTCACGTCTGATCCTTCTCCAAATGCCGGTCAGTCTAAAAGAGCTGTGGCCTTTGATGTCCCAGCATGCATAATAAATGATCTCCCCACACCTGTGTGAAGCAGTCCAGCCCTACATGATAGCGCCACAGTTTTAACACTTTTCAGGGGAATCTACTTACAGATAGCAACTTCTAGCTGGGATTAACTGGGATAGAAGAAAGTATTTTAACATGGAAGAAATTACACAGAAAATTAAAATATTTTGAATTTTTTTGCATCGCATTGTGATAATTTCATGACAATTTGTGAATATATATATATATATATATATATATATATATATATATATATTCATGAACTGAAAAATTACAATTTTATATAATGTATAATTTTTGCACTTTTATATTGCCTTTCTGACAACATAGACTTTTTACTAATTTATGCTGATTTAAAAAAATAAAAAAATCATTGTATAATGTTAATAAGTCTCACCATTGAGAATAATGGGAATTCTCAAAATATTCAGTATCTGAACCAAATGAAAATATGAAGGTAAAACTTGCTTAATGTCATAATGCACAAAATCTTAATGGTCCTGAAACCATATGTTATATGGCATAACCATGTTTTCATGAAATTCGCCCTGTTCACTGATTAGCCATTTTGATCACATGATATTGTGTAGCCAGTAGTTGGATATTAAATGCTGCTGAATGTGTAAAATCATAAGATTACATCAGCATACAGGTTGTTCTGCCGCTGGGGCCTCATTAGGAACTTCATGAAGTATGAAATAATTAAATGGCAATATGGACAGTTGCACTTCATCATAACCAGCAAAGCAGAAATACAGAAAAAGAGGGTTTAATGGAGTGGACGGACGCATTATCAAGCTGTCGGTGATGTATGTACTGTTTTGTTTAAAGCGTCAGGATAACTTTAGGTTCTTTGTGTACAGTGCAATTAAGTCTAAGCCTAAAGTGACTAAGCTAAAATGTTCATTTCAATGAATTAGAAAAAAAAGTTATTATCTTCTTGACATATTTATGCAACATTTAATTAGGGATCCTGTACCAATATTCTGTCAGAAAGTGTGGCACGCATGTTTTATGAAGTGTTTACAGAATGAGACTGACACCACAGATGATTCACATGATAAGATAAAGTTACAGATCAATTTTGGATTTTCAATCTCAAATCTTTCAAAATGTATAGACTTCTAAATGTATAAGATTATTTACATTTATTTGAATAAGTTTATATGGTCCAATTATGATCAGCAGAATGTTTATTAATGCTATTAATGAAAGTAAATTATTGTTTTTATATTGAGTGTCCCTGGATTGGCTAGTTATTTGGCTAGGCTATCTAGTTTCTAGATAGGTGACCCTGGGTCTGTAAAGGCTGAAAACCCAAGATCTGTCCAATGTGTATTTTCTGCACCATTGGTTGCCCCAAACAAATTGCAATCTGTTTGTTGAATTGCGCCAACTGTGCTAGCTATGACAACCTTGGCTTATCCAGTGGAGTGTGTGTTTTGCAATAGAAGACTGAGGCTGTGTTTAAAAACAGACAAACTGTTTCTGTTTCACCTTCTCAGTTCTTTTCATGTACCCTGCAGGACAAAGACTCAAAAATTGCGTTCCTCCAGAAGGCCATCGATGTGGTGATGCTAGTCAGTGGAGACCCCTTAGCTGCCAAACCTGCTCGGATCGTAGCCGGACACGAACCAGAGAAAACCAACGAGCTGCTGCAGGTCATCGCTAAATGCTGTCTCAGCAAGGTCAGTCCTGCGATTAAAGACCACTCAGCTACTGTACTTCTGTCCTGCAGGATTCGCTCAAAGCCATTTAACTAGTGAATGACTCAAGACTAATATGTCCTAGCAGGGGGTAATTTATACATGTATTCATTTAATTGCACCCTTGAGCTTTTCTGAAGGTTAAGGAGCGATGGAACATTGCCATCAGCATTATCAGGGGAACCCACTGATGCCTGCAGGGCGAAGAGCAGGTGTGAACAATGGGCTAAATGACAGTTCTTCTGCTCTACAGCACACTGGGATATTTTATACATGTCTTTGAGCTAAACATTTGACCTCATGTTGCTACAGGATGATTGTAAGTAACTTTGAATGGAAACTTCAGGTGAAATTGGTGATGCTGTCAAGGGGATAGTTACCTAAAAATCTCATCATTTACTAAGTTCTTTTTTCTGTGGAACCCCAAAGGATGTATTTTGGGTAAACATGTTTTTGCTGCAGTTATTCTATGTAATGACAAGGGGCTGACAAGCTCCAAGGGGGGAAAAAAACAAACATAAAATGATCATACAGTAGTCCATATGTGTAACTGTGCGTTATATTCCAAGCCTGTGACATTATAGCTTTCTGTGATAAAAGAACTGAAAGTTATTCTTTCCTTTCCTTCTGTCAAGTTTGTGTACATTCAACTTAATTGAATGGCTAATTTTTTTATTAACCCTTAAATATAGGTATCAAACTTCACTGTGTTATGTATGGACATAAATTATACTCAAACTAAGCTGAAGATCTGCTAGGATAGGCACATCTGTCCGCAAAAAAAATAATCCCATAGACTTGCGTTGAAGAAGCGACCTGAGGACTCTTCTTACTTTTCACTATTCACGACCCAGAATACACTAGGAACCACCTCACAACTACCCCAAACACCTAAATCAACACAATCAGAGCAACATCAGTATATTTATAATGTTTAATTGAAATAAAACTGAAATAAATAAATCAAATCTAAATAGAAATATAAAAAAGACAAAAGCACATAACAAAATTATTAAAAATTAAAAATAAAATGAAAGATGAAAATATGAATAAATATAATATTAATATAACACACTGAGTAAATAATACTTAAATAATACTGTACAACACTTTGATCACCCACAATACTAGTTTCAAGCACCATTCACATGTCTCTTAAGAATTGTTTGTCAATTACTCACCCTCATATGTATGAGTTTGTTTCTTCTGTTGAACACAAAAAAAGTTATTTTAAAGAATGTTAGTAATCAAACAGTTGACGGTAGCCATTGACTTCAATAGTAGGGAAAAAATACTATGGAAGTCAATGGCTACCGTCACCTGACTTGGGACTTTTTCATTATATTAAGTTGTTGTTAAACAGCGTATCATGTCCTTGTTCTAGCTCTCCAGTGATGAGGCTGTTAAGCGGGTGTTAGCAGGAGACAAGCTGGATCAGAAGGGGAAGCCCAGCACCTCCAGATCCCAGGACAAGGAGAACAGAGAGGGCCGGGAGCGCCACAGAGACCGAGAGGTTAGACCCGCTTGACATTGACCCAGTGACATTTTCAGCCAAACCAGAATTTTCTGTTCTTTTAAATCACAATTCATTCCTCAACTTGTCCCTCTTTGGCGTTTCTGTTATTTCTTTTTCTTTCACTCGTTAATTCTGGAATTATAACAACACTTTGCATTTGGGTCCTGATGAAGCTGTAAGGGTTATTTTAGCATTAATGACCATTTTACTATGCATATGACAGTGAAAATCTGATGTTGTCTCTGGCTGTTGTTCAGGAGAGGAATGGCATTAAGGAGAGCAGCGGAAGCAGAGAACAGAAAGATCCAGATCAACCGAAAGATCTCGAGAGCAAGAGGGACGACAAGGAGCGCCGACAAGATGCAGAGAGGTCTGACAAGGGGCGCGAAAGAGACCGGACAAAAGACAGAGACAAGGACAAGAGCCGGGATCGGGAGAAAGACAAGACCAGAGAGAAGGAACGTGAGCGAGAGAAGGAGAAGGACCGCAACAAGGACAAGGAGCGAGATAAAGAAAGGGATAAGAAAAGAGAACGGGAATCTCACAAAGACAGAGATAGAGAACGAGACAAGGAGAGAGATCGTGAGCGTGAGAAACGAAGGGAGAGAGAAAAAGAGAAAGAGGAGAAGCTGAAGAACAAAGGCGATAGAAAGGTTTGCTCACCAGATTTTATGATGAATGACCAATTTTACCTGTCTAATTCAGATATATAAAGTAACTCTTGCTCTTAAAATCCCATTTAAACCTAGAAATAATTTTAGGATTGTATACATTTTAACAAAGAAAAGTGACGAAATATTTAAATATGTATTTTTTATTTTATTATATTATATAAATTATTATATTTAAATATTTCTAGAACTCAAAGCAAATGTCTGTGCATTTACACTTGTGAATAAGTCTTTCTCTGCTTTTACACTATAACAATTAGACTTTTTCCTCAGATCAAGGCAGCAGAGATCAGCAAGTCAAAGCCTAACCCAGAGATCGCAAGTAAAACACATGAAGCTGAAGCAGAAGAGGTAAGATTGATCACTGGCTCACAATCCTGTGCTTTACTCTGCTTACGCCCTTTACGTTTGTTCTGTAGGAATGGGTCGTCAATGAGGCTTGTTGACGTAATATTCCTCATAGTTCTTTCTTCTTTTCTTTGTTCTTGAGGCCGAGGGCGGTGAACTGGAGGTACGAGTCTGTTGTGATTTCAGTGCCTGCTTTGCTGCGGCATAATAGGTGTTTTGTATAGTTGTACAATGACAGTCTTGGTTGCGCAAGGATTGTCTTATCAGGCCTCGACAATTAGGATTTTTTTCTGCTGCCCAGGGTGAGCCATTAGTTAAGAATTTTCTTTGGTCCTGAGGCAAAAGGTTGGTAAGATTTTTTTTAATGTTTTTGAAAGAAGTCTCTCATACTCACCAAGGCTGCATTTATTTGATCAAAATACAGTACAAACAGTAATATTGTGAAATATCATTACAATTGAAACATAATTTCTATTTGACTATTTTTTTTTTATTTTATCTAATTTATCCCTGTGATCAAAGCTGAATTTTCAGCATCATTACTCCAGTCTTCAGTGTCACATGATCCTTTAGAAATCATTCTAATACTCATATTTGGTGCTCAAGAAACATTTCTTGCTTAATGTTTTTGTGTAATAGATTTTGTTTAATCTGTCACAAGTCACTTTTGATCAATTTAATGCATTCTTGAATAAAATTATTGATTTTGTTAAAAAAATAAATATCTTACTGATCCCAGACTTTTAAATGGTAGTGTATATGAGAAGCAAGTGTATATACATACGTATAAACATTAATGTTTCTTTTGAAGATTTTAATATAACCATTCACAGGACCATTATCAGGCATAAATTCACAAATGTATGGACCCTCCTGCCTTTTATACAAATAAGCCTCATTTAACATGCATAATGGACCAAAGTCAAATAGTAATTAATTAAATCAACAAACAATTTGATCACACTTTAGTTTAGCGTCCAAATTCTCACTAACTAACTATTAACTCTTTTGACTCAATAAACTCCTAATTACTGCTTATTCATAGTTAGTAAAGTAGTTGTTAAGTTCAGGTAATGGGTAGGATTAGGAGATGTAGAATATGGTCATGCAGAATAAGGCATTAATATGTGCTTTATAGATCCTAATAAACAGCCAATATCCTAGTAATACGCAAGCTTTTAGGTAATAGTGAGAATTGCACCCTAAACTAAAGTGTTATCAAGAATTCAATAGAAAAGTGTGTTTTTTAAGTGTGGCAAAATAAATAGTGCATTTGTATTTACACATAAATTGCTGGAAATAACAAAAATAAACAATGCATCACATGCTTTTAAGTTTGTTTTTAAAGGGATAGATCACCCAAAAAGGAAAATTTGCTGTTATTTTACTCACCCTTAGGCCATCCAAGATGTAGGTGTCATTTTTTTTTTTTTCAGTTGAAAAGTAAAGAAGATTTTTTTTAGCTGAACCCGTAGTCCTTGTTGATTAATATAATGCAAGTCAATGACTACTGTCACTTTGAGAGTAAGTTAAAACAAACATATTACAGGCAAAACAAAATCAATACATGTGGCTCCTGGTGATACATTGAGGTCTTATGAAGTGAAACGATCGGTTTGTGCAAGAAACTGAACATTATTTACAACATTATTACCTGTAATCAACAGCCTGGGTAAACGGTCCTGAGCACATTCATGGAAGTCTGGAGCAAAAGCTTCCTCTCGCATTATGACAGAGCACTGACACTGTGCCTATCCTATAAAAGTTTTTTATAAAATGAAGACTATGTTTGCTTGCGCAATCTCGATTGGGAAAATGTACTTTTCACAGATACCCAACGTTTGAGCTCACCCGCATACGTCATTACGTGACAGGAAGCTTGCGTTTGCATTACCAAGGACGGTTTCAACTAAAAATCCAAAATGGCCAAAATGAGGGATGAGTAAATTAAACTCAAATTTTCCACCATGTTGCTCCACGTCTGTGTGTTTTTGCAGCTTCTGTAGCTTCTCATTTGGAGTAGTAAGCTTTTTTTTGTTTTGGCTAGTGGTGCAGCTGTTTAAAGCAAGTGTACCATACATGTAAATGTGAAAGTCTTAAGGATCTCTGTTGCGTTTTGTCTTCATTCAGCCTACAGATTTCTCTGAAATACAGGTAATTTCTCTTTGTCCCAAGTGAATCTGTTTCTGTCCATGATAATGTTTCATGTCTGCAAGGGTTGTAAAGAAAGAAGGCTCAGATGATCTTGAGTGATATCAGAACTCCTAGTGATAATACATGAAAATTAATGTCTTTCCTCATTCCTTTCAGGCTGAGAGTCCTTCCCGGATGCCAAGGCCCTCATCGGCTAAAGGACAGAGGCGGTGGCCCAAAACAAGAGGTCAAGGTACTAAACATGTCTTCCTTAACAGACCCTATTAATTATTGATGTGCAGTGCGTTGATGTTTGGATGCATATCCAACTTGATCCGTTTAGTTGTTTAGAGTCTGAATGCATGAAATTAAATTTTTACAAACCCAGTCTAAACAAACTGATTAATGTAGGATTATTCAAACTCAAACTTTGTCTCAGCCTTAGAATTTTTAACACCATTATGAAAATCACAGCAGCACATCAGATGTTGTTTTATGTGATTCGTATTGTGTCTCTGTTACAGATGAGGCTGACAGCGAAGGAGGTGAGTGTTGTTTTATTTTGTGAATACCTGTTACCAAGGTTCAAAACTAACTTTTTGCCACACCCAATAATAAAAATATAGCGCTTTTTCCGAAGCTCAAAGAGCTTTACAATCAAAAACCAAAATACATCATAAACAAGGCCAAATACAAGAAACCATACAGTACTGCTCATTCAAATAGTTGTATATTTTTCACACCGGACTATGCATTTAATGTGCATAGAGTAAAAATGAAGTAACCAGATTATTCCCTCATGGAGTGAGTACACCAAGCAACTCGCGTCTCGAATGCAACAGAGCCCAAATGAGTGCAAACTCTAGGACCGCAAACAGGAACACTTGATGCACGCCACAATCACAAAAATCAATCATGAGAGTTCGTTAGGTTGAAGTCCATTTTATGAGTGTGTGAAACATTGAAAAACATACTTTTTAAACAAGACACAACTAAAACAAACTTACAGCCCCGGTGTGAAGCTGCAGCCAAACTCGTACAGCATGCTCACACTGTAAGTCTAAAAAATCAAAAACTATACTACCTGCCAATGGCCGATGACTTCCGAAAAGTACTGGCCAGCAAATTATTGTTATTATTGTTTTTATTATTATTATAAAACTTATATAAAACATTTGAGAAGATGGTTGCTGCATGTTGCGTTTTGAAAAACACATTATAAGCTACTGCAGAGATGAGTTGGTGGGGAGAAGCATTTACTGCAAACTGCTCCGAATCATAGAAAACACCAGATCATGAACTGCTCATGTGTCAAATATACTTATATAGTCATATAAAAGGAAATAAAACAGCTAAATACTAAAAACAGCTAATGTTTATTCAAATTCAGAATTTCGACTTAAATTAATTTTGACTAGTGCTGCCAAATCGATTAATCTCATCTAACATAAAAGTTTGTGTTCATAAAATATATGTGCATATATATAATTGTGTATATATATACATATGTGTGTGTTTACACACATACAAACTTTTATGTTAGATGCGATTAATCTCAATAAATCGTTTTTGACAGCCCTAATTTTGACCCTTTCTGTAAATTTCCACAAAAAAAAAATCTTCCAGAAGCGGACATCACTTCACCAGAGAAACCAGTACCCATTGAGAATGGAGAAGAAACGGATTCTGTGCCGCCTCAGACAACACACAGGTTTGTTCTTTCTTTCTTTCTTTCTTTCTTTCTGTATTGATTTAAAAATAAAAAAAGGCTACATTTCCATCCAGTGATAACAAAGTAACTCAGTGTGATAATGTGCTGAGGGGATTGTGGGTGAATGGAGTGTATCATGTATGTTCCCGTGAGAGATTGTCTGGCAGTGGAAGTCACTGATGCAAATCCCCTACTTTCACTGCACTGTACCGCAAGATCAAACCACAAGATAGGTATCACTCTCATCCAGATCATTACCCTTGTTCTCAGGACTATTTCTGTAAGCATTTAGCCATATAGGAACATGCCGTTTACTTAAACTCACCACGCATAAAGTCACATGTGTACCTTACAAAAAGTGCTGTGAACATATTCATTCTTCTTTTGTTTGCAATGTTTATGTGAGTAGAAGATTACCACGGCCCAGCAGCGCTCGCCCAGCAGCCCCCCGCGTCAGGCGACAGGAGAGCTACCCTGATGTGACCCCAGCGGAGAGGTGAGAGATCTCGCTCATCAGGCTCCCAGTTTCACACTTTATATTAAAGGGTTAGTTCACCCAAAAATGAAAATTCTGTCAGTGATTACTCACCCTCATGTTGTTCCAACCCCATAAGACTTTCGTTCATCTTCGGAACACGAATTAAGATATTTTTTGATGAAATCTGAGAGCTGTCTCACTCCTTCATAGGCTGCTAGGTAATTGGATCTGCCGGCCAAGAAAAGATAGTAAAGACATGTTAAAATTAGGGATGCACCGAATCCAGGATTCGGATTCGGCCGAATAATTGGGCTTTTTAACGGGGTTCGGTTTCTGCCGAACCTTCGAATTTTTTTTTACCGAACCGAACCCGGGCTTGCGCTACGCTACGCAAAAAAATTGTGTGTGTGTGTGTGAATTATGAATGAAAGGGACAGACGCGCGCGCGCGCGCGCTGTTGTTTACAGCTGTACAGCGCGCATTTCACACTTGCATAAACACAATATGTTACAGACTAAATATGAATGTTTCAAGATAAGATTCGGTTGATTAGTTTTGGATGGATTATGAAGTTTTTACTGTAAAAAAGACTATTGCCACTTTAAATAAGCTTTTGTTCGCCAATTTCTGCTCATATGTTACCTTTGAAATACGTATACTTTTTACAAAGAAAGATTACATCTGAAATATTGTTAAAATTGTAATTGTAACTTTTTTGTGTGTTTTATTAGTGACAAATTTGGGGAGAGGATTCATATTCCAAAACTTTCTGAAAATACAGTATGAGAAGAATTAACTGCACAACTACTAGAAATGTTTAGCTTTGATATTATACCATTTGCATGCATACAAAATATGTGGATAAAGAAATTTTTTCAAGATATTTCCAATATATATTCTACAGAATTGGTTCAAAGTTAGAGTTAGAAACATCTTGAAAAAAATTTGTTTTTTTCCACTGGGTACCACAGGAAAGTATGCGAGGACAATACACACACACACACACACACACACACACACACACACACACACACACACACACACACACACACACATATATATATATATATATATATATGTGTGTGTGTGTGTGTGTGTATAGCTTCTTTTGTCCTTGCATTCTTTGGTACCCAGTGACACACCTGTGTGAAAGGCTAATTATGCGCTCATTATTATGCAAGCCTTTGTCTTCTCAGGTGAGAATCACGCCCACTCGCATATTGCCCTTCCAAAGAAAAAGTGTCTTAAAAAATTTAAATCAATGTATTGTTTTATGTAAATGATTAGGCAGGATGATTTTCAGATCATTTTGAAGCAAAAATTCTAGGCGACAACGTCCATTAGTCAAAAGTATTGTGGACACATATTTAGTATGTGTTTTGTGGCCTTATTTCAGAGGCTTTAAGTTTTAGTTTTTTCAATAAACATGCATAAACAATATTCCTTCAAAAATACAAACATGTATATACATGTTATGGTAGCCCTGGTTGTGCTAAATAGAGTGTAATTTCACCGTTGCCATTAATATGTTTATATATAAGCAACTGAAAAAAGCACAAATGTCAGGGCATGTCAAAACATCTCAAGAACCCCAAAAACACCTTAGACCCCAGAGGGTTAATTTGTGTTCTGAAGATGAACGAAAGTATTACGGGGTTGGAACAACATGAGGGTGAGTAATTGCTGACAGAATTTTCATTTTTGGGTGAACTAACCCTTTAAAGAAGTAAGCCACAAGTGATGATGCACAGCACTGATACACACACTGATTTTACCACCGGTAGGGGGTTCTTGCCTGAAATACGCTCTTAATATTTTGTGATAGGGATATATGCTACATTTTTGCAAAGAAGTTTTTTAAGCTCATCAAGGCTGCATTTATTAGATACAATAAAAACAGTGATATTGTGAAATACTATTACAATATTCCAGTCTTCAGTGTCACATGGTCCTTCAGAAGGCATTCTAATAGGTTGATCTGGTGCTCAAGAAACATCTCTTTTTACTATCAAGGTTGAAAACATTTGTCCTGTTTAATGTTTTTGCTGAAACTGATAACAAATGTATGTAAGGATTCTTTGATGAACGAAGTTTGAAAGAACAGCATTTATTTGAAATAGAAATAGAAAACATCTTTTGTTACATTGTAAATTTGTTTATATTCACTTTGCTGCATCCTTGCAAAATAAAATTATTAAAAAAAATATATAAAAAAAATGATCCCACACTTTTGAAGAGTAGTCTATGATAAAAAGACATCAGTGTTTATTTAAAAAAAGAAGTTGTTGAATTTAAGCATGACTGGGTTTTCTCAGGCAGGGCAGTGGCAAGACCCCCGCAACGGTCATTTTGGATGACAAGAAGCTCTCTGAAGATGAGGATGATGAAGATGGGCATTTTGTAGTGGAGGAGGCAGTTCCGCCTCCCCCTGACATACCGGAAATGGAGGTAGTGAAGGCTGGCTCTCTATATGCATGTAGTGTTTCAGTAAAAAATCTGCATGATTCAGAATCAATTTACTTTTCATTTTGTTTTACTACAGCGTAATTCACTTGAACTGCAAGGGGATGACAAACATGGTAAGCCATGTCCAATAATACAAATAAAAATTCAAAAATTATGATTGTTGTGAATTAACCCTTTAAAGACACACATGAGAAAAAAAATATATACCGGTATATGTAAAAATCATAAAAGATTGACTGGTTTTCATTTGTTCATAGGTGGACTTGTGAAAAAAATCCTGGAGACAAAAAAAGACTATGAATCATCTCCATCCACAAAGTCAAAAGAGCAGGTATGACATTGTTTTAAGATCCTGGTTGGTCCCGTTAATACCACTAGGTGGCGGTGCTATTCCATCTTACACTGTCCATGTTTTGTTGTTTTTTTACAACAAAATTCCAGTAACATGAGTAAATGCATTTCAAAATCTCTTCATCAAGGGAATAAGCATTTTTTTGTGCTCTGAACAATACTTCAGGGATGTGTCTGTCTCTCTTTTTATTTCCAAAGCCTGACCCAGTGCACTGTCAGTTTTCTAAAGAAAGCAACTTTGCAAATGGAGTGGAGAAATGTAATTGCAGTCCCTCAGAGGCATTGAAGTGTTATTCTGTTCCACTAAGCTTAAATAATTAGAGTAAAATAAGCATGATGGCTCCGTACATGCTGTTTAGATATTTTTGTGGTTAACATTGTTAACAATTGTGGCCTGTTTGTTTGTGAATTTTGTTGGGCTTGGTTACTGCATTGCCAATTGGTGACTTTTTTTTTTTATATAAGCTTGCTTGTGATTTGTTTTAAGGTTACAACTTTTGGGGGGATTTTATCTGAAGTTTCAGTGTGGTTCAGGCTATGCAGTTTTCTGTTCTAGCCATAACATTTATGGGAAAGATTTTTCAGGACAACTAGAAAATCATTGTCAACCTAAAGTGGTACTTCATCAATGTGTCTCCAAATTTTAGCTTGCTTTGAGCTAGGGGTGGTTGATATTGCAAAAATAACATACCACGATTCTTTTTCATGTTGTATTTTAAGACTATTTGTAAGTCACTGAGCAGTGCAGTGTGTTTTGTCTTATACAAATAAACAATTTCAGACCATTTAGGCCAAAGTAGGGGTGGGCAATATGATCGACATCTTATTAAAAATAAGAACAAAGGTGCAAATTACAAATAATAGGACAAATCCTAATGCACAGATCTAATAAACTACTGACACGCATCCAAACTGTTAACATTTACTTAAAGCTACACTGTGTAGGATTATATAGCGGTGAAATTGTATATGACTACCAAATGAATATTACTTTCTAGCCCCTCCCATCACAAGGGTGTTTTAACTCATGGTGGCCGTATTATTTCAAATTTGCCAGGCAGTCGCGAGTAATCTCCCCCTCGCATTCGTCACGGTATCACTGAGTGTAAAAACGTGAAAGGCGAAGCTTGAATTTCCAGGTATGTCCCTCTTTGGCTAATGTATTTTCAAGATGGATGCACAACATCGAGCGGCTCGCTCGTATGTATTCTAAATGGCAGATTCTACGCTTACGAGAATACTAGATTAGTTACACATTAATAAGCACATAACATTTTGAAAGAACAAAGTGTTTTTTGCTAAGAATCAACTTAAAAAATTACACAGTGTAGCTTTAAGATATAAATGACTGTTTATGTAAACCTTTTGTGAATTTGAGTTTAAAGTCCCCCTGTGGTGAAAATCAAGTTTTTTAATGTTGTTCATGTGTCTGTGTGGTGTTTTTAATATGCTTTAAGACAAACCATGTGCAAATTCATAAGTCAACACCATTGCTGAGTATTTTCTCCTTAAAACTGTAGAACCAAAGACCGGCTCAAAAATGCAGTTGGAAATCGCTGGTGTTTCTGACGACACAAACTACCTTGTAACCAATCATATCAACGTGTGATCCTCTGAGCTGGTCTGAGTGGAGGTGGGGCTAATTTGCATAGTCATATAACCGTGTATATTAACTGAGGCATAGTCATATAACCGTGTATATTAACTGAGACAAGGGTGTAGTTACATTCAAGCAATTTTAAGACATGAATGTGTCATTTTGGTTATAAAAGATGAGTTTTAAGGGAGACAATTATTGACTACAGGGGGACTTTAAGCGTAATAAGATGCGGAAGAAAACTTCAGTATTCGCGCGCTGTATGATAGGCTTTTACGGAGACATTAATTGTTCACAATCTAAAATCATGATATCGCACACCTCCTCTTTGGGCGGTTTGTGAGCCAGGGGAAGATGGGAACAATGTGAATTGAGTGTTGAAGTCATCCTGTCCGTGCCCTGGTGAAAGGGTGGTCTGTCCTGGGTGGTCCACACTTGCCGGAATGTACGCTCCGGTCTATCTGTCCGTCACTGGCTGTAGGCCTGATGGATGCAACGTTTGGTGATGGCCTTCATGCAGAACCCTCACCCCTTCACCCTGACTTCCCACCTTAGTCACATGTGAGTTGGCAGTAGGGACAAATAGAGATGTTGGGAATTGTAAGGAATTTTGGCTCTGTAGCAGATTTCATGGTTCTTTAATAATTCTTTAATTGAATGATTTTAGTGGACGAAATAACTTTATTTCATACTTTTCTCAGCTAGAACCTTAATAGCTATAATAAAACCTTTTTTTTTATTTCTTTTTCAGCTTACATTCATTGTCATTCAAAAGTTTGCCTACAGTTATTTTTTTCTAAAAGAAGTTAACACTTCTAATCTATTAAAAGGGACAGTAAAGATATGTATAATGTTACAAAAGATTTCTATTGCAAACAAATGCTGTTCTTTTGAACTTTCTATTCACTTTAAATTCAGTTTTTGTTTCCACAAAAATATTAAGCAGCAAAAATGTTTTTAACATTGATAATATGTTTCTTGTGCAGCAAAATGGCACGTCAGAAGGATCTCTGAAGGATCATGTGAAACTAATGATGCTGAAAAATTCAGCTCTGCCATCAATGGAACACATAATATATAATTATTATATATAATTGTTGTATATAAATTGTTTGAAATTTTTCAATTTTTCAGAAGTTTTTACTGTATTTTTTTTATCAAATAAATGCAGCTTTGGTGAGCATAAGATGTTCTTTTCAGAAACATTATAAATTTTTACTGACCCCAAACTTTTATACAGTAGTGTATATGCTGTTTTATAACCTCATATTAATTCAAAAGCTACAGATTTAAAGATGTTTTTCTTATTTCTTCTCCATGTAATGAAAGTAAATTAAGACTTTGTTGTCAAACCTGAACTGGAGTTCCCATTACCTTTCCTTGCATGAAAAAGAGTGGTCAATACATTCTTCAACTTTTACAGATTTGGAAAGACATGAGGGAAAGTAAATCATCACAAAAGTTTCATTTAATTCATTTGGTTCCAGTCCTCAATGAACAGACGTGAGCTCTGTGTGCTTTGCCGCCGGTGAGATCTCGTTTGGTGTTCAAACTCAACCGCACACAGTAAGCTGCTCCCAGCTGGCCCTTACAGCGAGCGCTTCTCCCTCCTGTGTTCTTGATTTCAAAACAATCAGACTGGATTTCCTTTCAATCCCAAATAATCAAATTAGATTTCCCCCCATCAGACGCAGGCCAACTCCGGGCTGGAACCTGAGCGCTGCATGGCGCGTTCCCCTAATTGACTTAATTTAGCCTCATCAGCTTTCTAAATTCTTTGTCTTAATTGCGGTGCATGAAATGGGCGTGCTTTTTTGAGGTAGTGCATGTTAACTGGCACTCCGCACCTCTCCTGTCTAGTCAGCTGTATGAAAAAGAAACCTGTAATGACTTCCTTCCTGACTTGAAAGGGGGGTGAAGGTCAACGCAATAAAGCGGCTGCTCTCCTGCAATCACGGTGTAGCATCCAGGGTTAAAAATGTAAATATTGAGCTTCCTTATCCTCCTCAACAGGTTTGAAATTACAGCGCTCATAAATCACTTCACAAATATGAGCTTTCGCTCTCAGATCTCTCCTGGATTTTGAGTTTACGGTGATCCCCACATCAAGTACGGATGACTTCATCTCTTCGGAATGACCACAGAATTTAGAGTTTTGACTAATAGTAATTCCGAAGGTGAAACAGAGCCAGTGACTCATTCTGTGGCTTTATTAGCTTGAGCTTTTCTTTCCGCTTTGTAAGTGAAGATTTACCTCCCCAGGGTCGACAGAACTTAATTTATCAAGATCGGCTAGACGTTATTTCTTTTCATTTGACTGAAACAACAGGCCGGATGCAATATTATGATGGGCCGTTTCCTATCACGGTGCGTTTTGCTGAAGAATTTGCCGTACATTTTGCAGCTGACCTCTGTTGTGACCTTTCAGATCACGTGTATATTATTGTAAGATACTTCTTGTAGGGCGTCTTTTTTGTTTTGAGAGTATTGGCCCCTGACAGCAGCTGCGTTTTCATAAGCATTTTTTTCCCTCTTCCCTTTCCCCTCTTTTGCGCAATCAAATTAGCCTGATGAAGGTTTGCAATGTATAAATAAACCCCATGGCACACAAATGGATGGCTGTTGAGTGAACACCACACCAGCTTGTGCTCTGCCGAACGTGCAAGAAAATAAATAGTCATCCCTTCAGGCCTGTGTCTTTGTAAACATCTACCTTTTTTGTTGGATATGTAAAGGAAATTACTCTTGTGGCATTCCTCAACGTTTTGCCCTCATCGAGAGACGATTGACATCCCTGTGGAATGATCCAAAGGTTACAAGTCTCTGACGTCTGATAGCATGATTGCTTGCATTTTAACCTATCATTTCAGTCTTACCACTCTCTGGTTCTCATAAGTCGAACTGTCATACACTGTGGTTCTGTGGTGATCTGCTTAGCACGCAAGTGCAGGATGGTGATCTCAGCGGTGACCCCCACGGGGCCGAACTGACCCTTCCATCCTGTGTATACCACTCCGCCTCTCTGCACTTCACTTCATCCCAGCTATTTTTATGATGTTGCTGGACGGGGTCCATGTTTTCCCCAAGGAGGAAACCCCTAAACATTGCTAAACAATTAATCTTTCCCCTTTTAGTCCTTGTTGGACCCACCATGGAGCAATATACCAGTTGCAAGCTGTCTAAAAAGGACTTTGCCATTGAAGCCAGTGTCCATGTTAAATTCTTTCACCATGTAGTTTAAATCAAATCCTCTGTAAAGAATAATGCATTTTGGTCATTTTAACTGCTTATGCATACTCAAATGAAATGCAACAGCATGTCACGGTTTTTTAGCATCTCAAGCCAAATATGAAGAAAGCAAGTTAAAGTTCTGATCTATAAGTGAAATATCTTAAAGTGTACAGACAATACTTTGACTTTAGCCAATCAGAATGCAAAGTACAACCCAATTGCAACCAATCAAAAAGTAGCAACATTTTTTGATCGATCATACCTCCCCTCCTGAAAACGAATCTGAAAACTTTCTCAATGCAAACTAGGGGTGCGCGTTATACAGGGTAAAACGATAAACTAGTAGAATTATGTTAACCGGTTATACATATTTTGTGTATTGTTTCTATTGCAGTTATGTCAGTGTTTGCTGCAATGATGACTTGGCGCCAGTATAAAAAATCATGTTTACCAGATTAGTGAATGTAATTTTGCAGTCTGAATATGTAGTGATAAAGACTGGGCACGTCCTTCTATTAAGTTGTCCTGTCCTCACGAGCTGCACACAAAAACAAACAAAATGCCCGTGTAGACCGATTCACAGACAAATGACTTTTTTCAATGATTATTTTCACTCAAGTTACTGTTTCGAATCAGTCTGACAAATAACTCACTGAATTCATCAGAGCAGTTACGCAAACATCTGATTCTCACAGAGCTGCTATTATCCTTACTTTCACTGATGTCCGTTTCATAATGAAGTAATTTTTGTGTACTTTAATTTGTGACTGGTTGTGTGGAACTGATCCTCCTCTAAGTTTGGCTGTCATGTTAACATGTAGCCTATCTGTCTGTGCCTGTACTCTCTTTAAGTACTTTAACTAAAGAAAATGCTCCTCACACTAAACTTCATGACTATTAAAAAAAATAAATAAAATGTGCTAATTATAAATGTTCGCTTATCGCCCACCCCAATGCAAATGTTCACATCTTAAAGATACAGTTTTTGATACTAGAAGAAGCAAACTAAACTGCAGTTTTGGGGACAGAACTGCATGTCTGTCCAAACAGTGATAGATGAGGGGAGTGTTTGCAATTTTTTTTCTTCCATTTCTGTTTGATGTTAGTGGCGAATAAATTACTTGCTTGCTTCATATTTAAAGTTTGTCATACTTGTCCTAACAGAAAAAAAAAACTGTTCTCATTTGTAAGCCCAGTTTATCTCATGAATCGCGTTTGAACTCAAAGTTTCAGATCCACAGAACCGTGACGCAGCAAAGTGAATGCTTCTCAAGTTTATCAGTCTCAGGAGGATTGCAATTCTGTGATTTTCTTTGCCAGAGCTCTCATTTGAAGAGTGCTGCTCTGCTTCATTTTGTAGTTTTTCATTAGCACTCTATTAATCATGCATTTTGCATGCATTGCTTCATTAAGCAAATTGGGCTTGCAGTTGAAGGCTTGGATCCACATAGCGGGGTAATGAGGCATCCCGAAGCAAGAGGCTTCGGCCCAATGCATCAGCGTCTCTGGAAGCCACCTGCCCCAGGCACACCGACTCCACGTCCCGCTTGTGTCACTGTTCGAGATAATGGGAAAACCTGTCCTCAGCTGCCTCGCGCAAAACAAATATTTTTCTTGGGTCCGACTGTAGAGAGGGGAAAATGAGAGCCCCTATAAACGATTGATTTATGTCCTCTGAGAGTTTTTCTTTTCTTTTCGACTGAGGGGTGAGGTGCAGGAGGACGGCAAACAGAGCGAATCTGGCCTGGCCTTCGCGCTCCACGAACAGTGAGCCGAATGTGCTCGCCGGTGTTTGTGTAGAGGGGGTGTTTAAGGGCCAGAGAAACCACCCACATTGCAGACAACTATTAGACATTTCAATCTGAACGCACTTGTAAACCACAGAGAAAGAGGGGGGGATGAATTTGGTCTCAGACGTTTGTTACGAGTCCTAGAGAAAAGCAACATAGTTAACCTTTGAAGTGTTTGCAATATAGTTACCGGGCTCTGTAAAGTTTTAACAATAAACTTTCGGTTTCAAAACATGGATGATTAGAGACCGGCTCTTTTTGAAAATATTTTCAGATTTCAAATCTTAATAGCGTTTGACCCACTGTTTATCTATCTAGTACTATGTGATAATTGTATTTATATTACATTGGTCTATATTAATTATTTGAAATGTATACAATAATATGAATAATTTTAAACCAAATTGTGTGTGTGTGAGAAAACATAGATTATATATTGATTATAGGGTTATGAATTGATCCATTGAATTGTATAAAACTTACCAACACTAACACCATTTTGGCTTCTGAGGTTTAAGTCACAGATGTTATGAAACCACCTGTCTTAACACTCATTTAATATATATATAACTCATATAATATATATAGAACACATATATAGTATATACATGCAACTATTTCTTAAATATATACAATCATTTGTATGTATTTATATATATAAAATAATTATACACAGTACACACACATTTATTATGTAAACAAACTTTTATTTTGGATGCGATTTAATCGCGATTAATCGTTTAACAGCCCTATTGCGACTATATTGTAAATATTTCCTATAGATCTATCTCACGTTTTGAAGAGTTCATGTAATGTCTATTTTGATAAGGACGTTTCTGGTAATTGTATTGTCATGTAGCTCAGGTTTGACATGTTCTGCCTTAGAAAGGAAGATGTTAGAGTTTGTGGCCATAATGACATGAATTGCTTGAGCAGTTCTGCTTGAAACAAGGTAAATGTGAAGTAGTTGTTACCAAATACTGTTGTAAAATAACTTCGCTGCCATTGCCTGTTACTAAAATAAACAAAGTGATGTCTTGCATGAGGGTGTGTGTGTGTCTGAGTGGGACGGAGGCAGTAAGAGTAAAGCCTGTTTGGCCTAGTGCCACACACAGCCTGTGGCCCCAGCTGAGTAAATAGACACGGGCCCCGTGTGCCAGGGGGGCCTTCTTGTGCTTGGCTGAAGGGTGACTGGGGCACACCAGGACCCCCCAACCACACCGCATACAGAGGAGGCCTTCAGTAACCACTCACTCACATTATGGATCCCATGTCTCTTTCGTTTTGATCTTTATATACATTGCAAGGTTTGTATAATTCCTGCCTTGAAATTCTAAACATTTGTAGCCTTGACATTGAAAACCCACTAAATGCAGACTTCTCCGTGGTGCTTTTCCCCCCCAAAAGTATATTGTTGGTAGGTATAGATTTCCTCTAACCTCATTCATCTATAGCATACATCTGAAGTGCTCCCTCATGGGAGTGACTTCCCACTAGTCATTTTTCAGTTGTACACAGTCGCTTGAGAATCAGAGGAAGCGAGTGGCCATTAACGGCGCAGACGACTCAACTCTTAAAGGGATAGTTCACCCACAAATGAACATTTCGTCATCATTTATTCACCCTCATGTCATTCCAAACCTGTGTTTTATTTGTGGTGGAGCGTAAAATAATTTTGTGAAGAACATTTCGACTGTTTATGTCCATACAATGAAGGTCAATGGGGTCCAAAACATTGGAACCCAGTGACTTTCATTGTATGAACAGAAAGCACAGACATTTAAAAAAATATCTTCTTTTGTGTTCTATAGAAGGAAGAAAAATACAGGTTTGGAATGACACAAGGGCAAGTATATGATGCTCATCCAAACGCACAGCCATGTATACAAAAGTTAATTCTCTTGTGTTATCCTACAAATACACAATCACAGCATGTTGACCATGGAAGTCAGGAGGTGTGACATTGTTTTTAGACGGATATTGTTGATCTGTTTCCTGTGGTTCTGTCTCTCTGCAGGATTGGACGCTGGTGTCGGAGACGTCTCGTAAGAAAGAACGAGAACTGGTGGCGAAGGAGATTGAGCGCTTACGTTCGTCCATACAGACGGTGTGCCGTAGCGCTCTGCCCCTGGGCAAAATCATGGACTACATTCAGGAGGATATGGACTCCATGCAGAATGAATTGCAGACTTGGCGCAAAGAGAACAAGGAGAACGCACAGGCTCTGTTACAGGAACAAAGGTGCACATTCATATTGGCTCAGTGAACTGCCTTGTTGTCTACTGCCTACGTAAGCAGCATCCTAACTAAAGGGATTGATTTGGAACGCTCTGCATAAGCAGAATCTCGGTTGTCTTCCAAATAAATGCTCCTCATGCAATAGCACAGGAGTTGACTTAAAATTGATTTCAAGTTGAGCTAAAAGCCAGTGTTATAATAAGCAAAAAAAATACATAGCTTTCAAAAATGAAGTATAGTCCATTTTGACTTTGATTATATTTATTCAACAATTTTTTTGATCTATAAATGTTTAGTTTTTTACTTGGTTGGATGAGGCCAATTTTAGCATATTTTTTTATTAATTTGTTTTTACTTTTTAAAAATTATTTTATTCTGTTATTTATTTTTTTAAATAAATGTTAACAATTATTATTTTTTGTTTGTTTGTTGCAAAATTGGCCACCCTATTGGTTACCGGCCATTACGTAAAAATAATTATCGTCAGGATCAGCTATAATAACTCTCAATCGATGCATTTCAATCTGTATCATGACTGAGATAGCCAAACGCTTCGATAGTCTCGTTATTCTGTGTTAAACCGTTTCTCTGTCTATGTCTCAGAATCACGGACACTGTTGTGGAACCTCTGAAGTCCGAGCTCGCTGAACTGGACCAGTTAATCAAAGACCAGCAGGACAAGATCTGCGCAGTCAAGTCCAACATCCTGAAGAACGAGGAGAAGATCCAGAAGATGGTATCCAGCATCAGCTTCTCCTCACAAACATGAATATCAACACATCTGGGATCCCAAATGACAGCTGGAGCACTGAGCAGTGGGGAGAGCTCCTGTTAATAGACCTGATGTCTTTGAGCCGGCACTGGAGAGACTTCAGAAGGTGCAGGTATGGTCAGGAATCACCCTCCTCAAACCCCCTTCAAGTAAGGTGCCTTCTGTAAGACCCAGGATCTGTTCGCGGTGGTCCACACTCACACGTCTGCAGTAGATTTGCACTCGTCACTTACTTGAGAGATAAATGTGTGGTCACCATATTGATGTGTCCTGTATTTTTTTTAAATGATCTTCTCCATATTCTCTTGGGAAAACAGACTGACTGGATAAGTTTATTTTTATTTTGTTTTTCCATTCAGACTGACAGGCTTTTGTCTCACAAGAGAACCTTGGCAATGATAATATATGATTATAATTGGCAATGATATATGATTATATATTTGTGTGTATACCATATGCGTGCATAGACACAATTCACACACACACACACACATATATATATATAATTTAGTAAGCAATAAAGATGACCTTTAGAATTGCCAAAAATTGGAGAGACACTACACACGCACCTCTGCACTTTGACCAATGAGACCGTCATACAGCACGTCATTTACCTGTACACATTAAAAACCTCTCAAGTAGCTTAATGTAAGTTATAAGAAATGAGATGAGATTTCATGAATGTGTTTTAAGTCAATTCATCGTGTAAGTCAAGAAATGTACCCTGATCAAATGTACTTTGTGTATGTTTCAAATTCATATAAATAATGGAAAATGTTCAACTGATATTTCATTTAAAAAACAAAACAACTACTACTTAAAAACTTGCTGAAACACTTTTTAGAGGGCTGTTGAGAGTTTTCTACTGGAATCCGAGTTCCATGGAGCAATTATTACATTGAAAAGATCTATTTTGATATGGTTGAAATGTTTGCAAAACTGTGTTAGATGAAGCAATAACAGGTCCGATCTGTCGAAGTTGATCAGCTGGTCAAGCTGTGGTGACCATACAACGGCAAACTTTAATATACAGATTATACACTACATCAGTATTATCAGCTGAACACTATGTCACAAAATACTGTTTGCTATTTATTAAAATCAACTTAAATGTCAATAAATTATCAATCACATTGTATAGGAGCCGACCATAAACACTGTAAACGATTTTTACCACATTCATATTTTTTGCTGTACATTTTGTGTATATGTTGTTTGTATCATAGTTCACAAATGAATATTAATTTTGTAGTGAAGTCTAATAAACAGTTACATTTCTGTTAAAAGTGTGAATTGTGACAGATTTACAATGCATACAGTTTGGAAAATGTAATGTTTGTGCTGTGTTGGTGCCAAAACATTGCAAGTTGTTTAAGAGGACACAACATTGGTGCAACCAGTTTAGGGTGGGATTAGCTGTTTGACAAACTGTGCAAGTCAAGTGGGAGTTTTCGCAGTGTCAATCTTTGGTTGATCGGAAAGGAATACAGTACAGCATGTCATGTTAAACAGAACACACTATGCAATGAGAATTTGCAATGCATTTAAATCCAATTTTATATACACATCACCATTTCAAAAGTTGGGGTCGGTAAGAATTTAAAATGTGATTAAAAGAAGTCTATTATGTTGCCTTTATTTGACCAAAAATAGATTAAAAATGGTTATATTTTGAAAAAGTATTTTCAAAATGAGCTATTTTCTATTTTAAAATGTCATTTATTTCTGTGATGCAAAGCTGAATTTTTAGCATCATTACTCCAGTCTTCAGTGTCACATGATCCTTTAGAAATCATTCTAATATGATGATTAGATGCTCAAGAAAACATTATTTTTGTGGAAACTTTAATATCTTTGTTTCAGGGTTCTTTGATGAACATTTATTTTGAAATAGAATGTGGAACATTACAAATGTGTTTACTGTCAGTTTTGATCAATTTAATTAGATAAATTGTATTCATTACTTTGGAAAGGTCACTCAAACGCATTGCATTGTGGGAAGCAATGCTCGCAGTATTCGTCGATGTTCTGCCATTATAGTAGTGTTCTATTCTGAACAGTCATTATATTTCCAATTCTGTTTGATGGTGCCAGTGACACAAGAATTACACAAATCATCTTCAAGTAAACATTGCAACATTTTAATGACCGGTTTCAATTGCATTTCAGAGCTGCGATAAACATGCCAAGTGAATGTTTTTGACGAGTTCACAAAAAGGCCTGGACGTGTTTAACGTGTCACACACCACGCTTTGGAAAGCTGACCCCGGTGGGACATAGCGAAAACACTGCATAACATTTTAAAAGCCTGTATCAGCACATCAGTTTTGATTTTTATTCTGGCAGAGCTTGAAACAGCTGCACCCCAGGCTCACACGCACATACAGCGGGAGCACTCGATCGTCTATAGAGTAACAGTCGGCTGGGGCGTTTAAGATCAGGATTTGGAGGCCCTTGAAAACCTGGGCACCTGCCTGAGATCCCTGAGCGAACGTTTAGATTAGGTCAGAGTGAACAGGCCACATGCTCTTTTGTCTGAGTGTTCTCCTGCTGTGGGCCCTGGAGAAAACACCAGCCGGAGGGTCCTTGGGACTGTCAGAAATGATTGTGCTGCTTTAGCAAGAAGACCGGTGAACAGGTGGAACTTGTGTTCTTCGGTTTCCTCCATTAAATGCTCTATAGAAATAAGTCCTTTTTTATTTTACTTTTGGTCAGAAGTAGCTAAATGCACAATAACCAGCAAAGAAAATGCTTTAGTGTATGACCTCCAGGAAGAGGTCCAGAAGTCCGTCATTAAAATGCTATTAACAAAGATCTTTTTTTCTTTTTTTCTTAAAAATAAATCTCAATGCATATTACGATTGTTCACAGGGTTATGGATTCAAACAAAACCACTAACCAAACTTGTAACTCGTCCTGCACAGTTTATGCTACAGAGTGACATGATTCCTCACATTGTACGTTGTGTTAAGAAGAGGTGATGTTACTGAAGTGATTACTCAAATGTTTTGACTTGGCAGACCATAAAACAGATCTATCTTCTGTTTTAATGTTACAACAAATTCACAGCTTGTGTTAGAAAATGTTTCCCAGATAATTAGCATCAGTTTTTCATGAGTGTCTGTAACTTAGCCAACAGTTTTAAACACTGACAACTCCTGCTCAGAACAAGTACTAGTCTAGGCCTAGTCCTATTTTCATTATCATAAGATGACTGACATATTGTCACATTATAAACATCTCTCTCTCCAAATAGGCTTAATAACTTTATTAGCATTAAATAAATTAAAGTGAATTGCATAGTCGATGTTATTATAGGTCACTTTTAAAATCATGTCATATTTTATAATTATATCCTGGCCATGGATGCATTAATCATTGCATCTGTCTTTCAAAGATGTCACTCTTGCCTGTCTTCAAAACTTGAGAGCCCTGTCTAAAAACCACCTAATAACCACCCAGAACATTTTAACAATGGCCAAGTGTAACGAAGGTCAACTAGTAAGAACTGTGCATGTAAACCTCACTCCCCTGGCCTCAACAAGGGGGTAATCCATCGACCGGAAGTTGAAGCCGGCCGCATGCCGCCATCTTGTAGCAGAACTTCACTTGCGTTAGCATTCCCATTGACTCCCATTCATTTTGGCGTCACTTTGACAGCGAATAAATTTACATCTGAGGCGTTTAAAGACTCCATTTGTCCATTAGTTATTTCTAAAGACACACGACAATGTAACAAGGGCTCCATTACCTTCTTTGTTACATTATGGCCCCGTAGAAACAGTTTTTGTAAAAATAGGCTAACGATTGCGTCATAACCACTCGACGCTCTGTCGCACAGTAGAGAAATTACCGTACAGACAGGAGGAGAAGCTCGCAGGTAATCAATGCATTAACTTAATATGGCGTACTGGCGTTACATTTTAAAATAAATACTATACAAATTACTTACTCCTGCTCACTCACGCCAAAGAACTCTTTGCTCAAGCTCGCCGTCTCTGCAAGATCAACGTTGGCAGTTTTCACGCACAGCTACTAGAATATTTACATCTGTCAGACAGGGTGCTCATGTCATCAAGCTTAGTTTGAGTCGGTTTGAGTCTGCGCGTCAGGAACGGAAGTGCTAAAAAATCGCTAAAAATGGGCTTCAACTCTCTCAACTGAGTTCCAATGAGATGGCTCTGTCCACTTCTTATACTGTCTATGGGCCTCAAGAGGTGCACTAGCAACTGATGCTAGAGACTGTGGTCTTTAGCATCCTTTTTAGCGCGCCCGCCTACCATGCCAGAAATGCTGCTTCGAATCCTGCTCAGAGTGGTGCAAGTAGAACCAGAGGACTCACGACTGATGCTAAAGACTGCAGCCTTGCTAGCATGTCTGTCTTCCATGCCGAGTTGTATCAGCTTGCCAAGCTTGCTATCATGCAAAGCCAAGTTGGTTTTGAATCCTGCTTGGAGCAGTGCATGTAGAACTAGAGGTTTTACACAAGCAACCACATAGCAATCCTAAAAAAAACACTAAGAACACCTTAGCCGCATAGCTACATGCTGAAAATCACCAAAAACCCTAGAAATGGCAAAGCGACAAGCTAAAACCACCCAGAACAGCAACTACATAGCAATCCAATTGCTGCAGTAATTGTGTAGGCAAATTTTGCTCAGGCAATTTAAATTTTTTTTTTTTAAATGTGACAAAACTATTGTATTAATGGGCATATTTCAGCCCAAATCTGTTGTATAATTTTGAGATTTCAACAGTGTCAGCTGAATGACTTGCAGAACGAGACAGCTCTCTGACTGATGTCTCCTATTTTCCTGCACAGAGTAGCTTGTGTTTAGAAAGTTGTGCGTTGTAGCTCCCTCCGGTCCAGCTCTCTTCAGAGACACATGGGACCATCAGGCTCGCTGTTTATTTTTAAAGCCCGTAGGCCAGCGTACATGCTTCAGCTGTCGTCAGGCAGCAATACGGCATGCGTCTGCGGCTCTTCAGTATAAACTTCCAACAATGACCGGCTCAAGTCACCTACCACAGTTACAGAGATTCAAGCTTTGGTCCACACCGCACTGGAGTGAACTCTCCTCGGGTCTCTGAGTCAACGAGCAGAAGGTCAGTGAGTATGTGTGTGAATCTCGGGAAAACTGTCAAAAACATGTTCAGGTTCAGCTCTCCCCTCAGAAAACTTATTGTAAATGTTCATATTCACATGGTATATGTGTGGTACTGCCTTTAATTAAAGCTGATTTAAATGTAAAAATTTGATTTTTTTACATTTAAAAAAAAATTTTTTACAAAAAATTGACACGACTAGATATACAGTAATGATATCTAGTCGTAATGATACAGTACCCCATATCAAATAATGGGAATTGCAAATATCCTCAATATAAAATATATGGCTATATTACAGTAAAGACATCTTGGTAGAAAATAAATAAAACAAATTAAATACTCTTAGACCTCTGTTACTAGCATTTACTCTTATGGATATGGCATAGTGTTTCTATTATTTCATAACTACAATTTTACAATGCTTGTAATTCATATTTTTGTTAGCATATTTACGTATATTGGTGTGCTGGCATAATACATTGCTTTTGGTTGCCTAATTATAAATTTTAAGTCACTTTGTATTAAAGTATTAGATAAGTTGGCTATGCTATTTTCCCCTAACTTGCAGCAGTCCACCTTAAGACCAGATGAGACTGAGTCAGACAACTGCAAGTCAGCCAATCAGAGAAGCTCTTACAGTGACGCAGTTGAGTCCATGCTGCTGCTAAAAACAACATCAAGAGAAAGACATGACGCTCACGATAGTTTTAGTCATTGTTTCTGATTTATGACATTATTTTGAAGTAGACTGACAGGACATGATGGCTGATAGAGAGAATGTTGAGCGCCCAAACACAGCTGGTATGTGATTGTACCTCTGATCCGAATGTCTGACTTATTCTAAACATTTAAGAATGAATATAAGTTTTTCAGCTGTTTAAAACGGAATTACTCAATTCAGATCTATTATGGACTGTGTAAGCCATAATTTTTGAAAAGCCTCTTACACACCCTGGTGAAAGATATTCACGTATACTACTGAAACTACGGTATAATGTGCTCATTTCAAGCTGAACATGTCTTACAATCGCAACGTCGGAGCTTTCGCGTTCTCGCGCAAAAGTTCGTTTTCGCTGGCATTTAATAGCATTTAAATATCCCCTCCCGTCTCATGTTTAAATAACAGTGTTAAGCCTAACTTTCTTCTTGTACATAAAGGCATTGTAGCAGCACATAAACATGGGAAAACCTTTTTATTACGTCTAATTCAAAAGTGCTGTTTACTTCATGTGCGATAAAGCAAACATCGCGAGAGGCGTGGCTGATGTCGAACGTGGAGTGACGAGTCGATTCTATGGTGCGTGTCCACTGCCTGAAGTTCAGGCAGGGTTCCTCAAACTCGGTGCTGGAGGGCCACGTCCTGCAGACTTTAGCTCCAACCCTGATCAAACACACCTACCTGTGAGTTTCTAGTGATCCCGAAGACCTTGATTAGCTTGCTCAGGTGTGTTTGATCAGGGTTGGAGGAAACTCTAAACTCTGCAGGTCAGCGGCCCTCCAGAGTTTGAGGAACCCTGACAGGGTCGGTGTGGAGATTGATTGAGGGGTAGTTTGACAGATAGTAATGCAAGACATTTTCAGATATCTGGATGAAAGCCATTTCTATGGAAGCTTGTTTTTTCCACCAGAGAATAAAAAAATTTAAAAAAAGAAGATGAAGAAGAAGAAGAAGGTAATTGTGACTTTTATCTCACAAATCTGACTTTTTTCTTGCAATTGAGTTACATCTCGCAATTCTGATAAATTACAATTCTCGCAATTCTGCGTGATAAAAACTTGCAATTGTGAATTATTAACTGTGTGGTATAGTCAGATTTGGGTGATATAAAGTCACAATTTCGTGTTATAATGTTAGAGTTGCGCGATTTAAAGTCGCGGTTGCACGTTACAGTATAAAGTCGTAATTGCGTGTAACAGTAGAAAGTATAGAAATTGCTAATTATATTTGCGAAGAATTGCGAAAAGTCGCAATTGCGAGCTATAAATTCAAAATTGCATGAGATGAAGTTACAAGTGTTATAAGTCAGAATTGTGAGATATAAAGTAAATTTTATGGCAATTCTAAGAAAAAAATAGTTTTTGCTCCGAATTTGACTTTAACTCGCAATTGCGAGTTTATATCTCACAATCCTGGGAAAAGAAGTCAGAATTGCGAGATTTAAACTCGCGATTGTGAAAAAAAAAAAAAATCTGAATTGCGAGATATAAACTCGCGATTGTGAGAAAAAAACACATCAGAATTGTGAGTTATAAACTCAGAATTGTGAGATATAAACTCGCACTTGTGAGATAAAAAGTTCCAATTATTTTTTTAAATGTTTTATTCTGTGGTGGAAACAAGCTTCCACACATTTCAGTAGGTATAGCCTGTTGAGAAACAATCTTATTACTCTGAGTTAAATGTGAGGCACTTGCAGATACAAATGTGAGAATTTACTTTTAGTAATTTATGTCCATATACTATCTTCATAGTGTTTCTAAAAAGCTTTTCAACAACTACACATACGCTATATATCTTCATTTATTGATCCTCTGTTAGGTCGTAACCTGAGGGAATGGCTCCAGGAGCAATTCGGCGACAGGCCTCTGGAACCGCGTGAGGACATGCGTCTACACAACGCTGCCCATTTGGGAGATCTAGACACTCTCAGGACTCTACTACAAGAAGACAGCTTCAAACAGTGAAATTTCCTCCTTCATTCATTCATTTAGTCATGACTAAACAGCGAAATTGAAGTAGTATCAGATCTTTTCTTCTGTATAAAGAAAACCTACACAGTGCTTTAGGGCCCACATACAGTGGCGACTCTTTACCAACTCTTTACCAAAACTGTGTAGCATGCAAAAATAAATTAGAAAAAAATCAAACTGAAATGAATTTTTTTATTTTATTTGTTTAAATAAATAAATTCTGAATGTATTATATTTATTGAGAGATAATTTAAGCATGAAAAAAATATTTAGCGATATTTCTTATTGTTGCAGCGACTTTTATTATTGTTTTTTGACATTGAGATACTTTGGCTATATTTAAATATATTTGGCAATTTTTTTTGTTGCTTTTTTGACATTTAACAAACAAAATAAAAAATAAGAGACATTCTGTCACTTCTAACATTCTCTCTGTTCTCTCGTTATCGTTTTACATGTAAATATAGCTGAAATCACAACACAGCCATTTTCTTTAACTCGCAGTATATGAATGGTGATTTTCCCAGATGATGTAACAATTTTAAATCAGGATTTTAGCATTGCAGATGAGCAGAAAGTGATTGTATATAGTCTATTTCATACTCATTCCGTTGTCAGAAAGCAGAAACAGAAAAAAGATGTACATGAGAACAGCTTTATTGGGCTTTATTTGGCTATATTAATATACTGTATGTAAGCATGGAGAGTAAGAGCGAAGGGAACAAATATAAAATGCTTACATTAGGCAGAATGCAAATACCAAGTGATGACGTATTAGATCAATGTAATGAATATGCTAATTAGCACATGTCGTCATCTAGCGACGTTCAACTGCTTTCCATTTAATCGCTTTGGATTAAAGCTTCTGCCAAATGCAATCCGGTAAATGTAAATGTTCTTGTCCAATTCAAATTGTGATCTGGGTTGCTTAATTATGTTAACACAGAATTTTAAATTGTGTTAGCTGAAATGTGTAACATTGAATTCTTTTTTAGGCGAATCAACGAGAAGTTGATTTGGTCATGTGGTTTGGTGCCCTGCACGCCCCTGCATATTGCTGCCATGATGGGTCACAGCACATGCGTGGAGTTTCTGATCTCTCAGGGAGCTGGAGTGGACCTGGTGGACGTGAAGGGTCAGACTGCTATGTTCATGGCTGTGGTTAATGGACACCTGGACTGTGTGAAGATCCTTCTGAGAGCCGGTGCTGATCCGAACGGCAGCAGGCATCACCGAAGCACACCTGTATACAACGCTGCGCAATTGGGCCGAGTGGACATCCTAAGAGAGCTGATCAGGTAGGATCGCTTAACAAATGACATATCTGCCATTACTGAGAGACTAATCTGAGTGTGCAGTCGTGGCCTAATGGCTAGAGTGTCAGATTGATAACCCGAAGGTTGCGGGTTCGATTCTCAATACTGGCAGGAAATGACTGAGGTGCCCAGTAAAATATAGTAAGGTTATATTTTAATGTATTTGCCAATTTTTGGGGCATTTAACAAAACAATTATGTCGCCTCTTGACGTTCTCTCTGTTCTCACGTTATCATTTTACTTGTAAATACAGTTGTAAATAGGGCTGAAATCACAGCACAGACATTGTCTTTGTCTTGCAGTATGTGTATGGTGATTTTGACAGATGACAAAATGTTAGCAGTGCCAAGCAGCAGTTTGGAATATGACTGCACTCGTTCAACAGAAACAGAACAAATATGTAAATGAGAACAGCTTTACTGGGAGTTTGGTTCTGACTGAATGTAGTTCATTAGTCTGTATGTGGCCTGTAATACACACAGGTTCAATGCTGATGTTGATATTGACCATCGACTGGAACAGAGGGCTATGTACGGCACCCACACTTTGGCAACTCTGGCAGTCTGTCCACTGTTCATCAGCGCTGTTTACCACCACTTCCCCTGCTTCCAGATGCTTCTGAATGCCGGGGCCAACCCAAACTACAACTACAATGGCCCCGTGAACAGGGAAGCGCTGGTCAAGGGCCGGGCCTCCTGTATGCTGGATGCAGTTCTGAAACTCGGATGCGATCCCACCTTTGTTTGCTTGCTGTTGGACCATGGCGCTGACCCGTATCTGGTCCCCTGGTACAAGCTCGATCCTGACAGCGTGGTTCGCTTAAAGGTCAACGCTGAAGCCCTTCGAATCTTCCAGGAAGCCAAAAGTAAGTTGTGTTTTAGATGATGTCATGTTACTGATGGGTCACACTAAAAACACTAAAAAGCAAAGCCTCGGTAGGCAGTTTTTGTAATCAATTCAATTTATTTTAATTGGTTAATTTTCTTTTTATAATATGCAAAAATGTAAAGGCACATAATGCTTCATCATTAAAGTATAAAGTACAATAATCCCGCTTTGAATCAAAGATGTAGTCAGCTCTTGGGGTTTCTTGTCCTCGGCTCTGGGCTTCTAGGCGTCAGTATTGACGTATCAGTATCCCAATAGGCGATCAACTCTTCAGTCTTTTATACTGCTGTTATTTGCCACTGAAGTTAGGTACTAATCTTCTTGATTTACGTAAGTTGTAAGTTTCCCAAAGTTTCCAAGAACCTTCTCAAGGCCTTGCAGGTGCAAACCGTCCACATTTTCATGTCCTTGAACTCCAGTAAACTCAACCAAGATGGCTGATTTCCTTTTAAGGTTCTAGGAGAAGAACCACAGTAGAACCATCATCTTTTGTGTCCTTTAGCACACATATAAACACACACACTTCTGCTCCTCCCTCTCATGGGTAGGCACACACACATTCATAATTAACAATTACTGTTGACTCTGCCAATACAGTATAAGGCATTTCTTCGAAAGAAAAATAAATAACATGGTAAGCGATGCATTATTTTAACAATAAACAAATAGGCAGGGTAATTGCATTTCCTTGATATTATACAAGTTTTATAGTTAAACTGCATTGAGCACTGCTATTACCTATGCTCACTAATATTGCTTTCTAACACAGGAAACCCGAGGAGATTGATGGACCTGTGCCGCATTAGAATCCGGAAGATCATGGGCAAGGAGCGTCTGCCATGTATCTCTTTCCTTCAGCTGCCAGAAATCGTCAAAAGGTTTATGTTTCACAAGGATTGATGTGTCTCTGCTTCTCCGTGTAGATGGTCGATTAATGCGAGGGTGTAAGTGGCCACTCGCTCCCCAACATTACTTACACTGGAAACCAATGTCTTCCAAGTTAATGGCATTTTTCTGTGTTGGTTCTGGGGGAAATCTGCGGAATAAAGCTGAGAATACTGCAATCTTATTGTGAGTATAATGCATAAACATATTTGCTCAAATAATTAATAAACACGCTGTTGCTGCCATTTCAGAGAGTTTTAGATACTCAGCTTGCCAAAGAAAAATCACTGTAGTACCAGTAGTAAAATCACTGTAACTGGAACACACTACCTTTTGTGGCTTATTGCTTTAATGAAGGGCAATATTGAACACCACTGAGAGAAAATCATATAAGATTAGTCTTATATTTGTTATTTTAGCTTGTGATGCAGCATTAAAGTGATGACTCTGGTGCTTTATGATGTTTTTATATCGCCAGCGTGTGAATATAATGCTGAACATGTTTTCTTACATAGTCCCTGTATTTTTTAATTTACAGTAGTGTGAAGTACTTAAGTGTACATCTGTACTTTATTGAAGTAGCTTCTACTTTCCTTGAATATTTTAATTTGTTGCAACTTTTGTTTACCTCAGCTTTTTTTCAATTCAGATAAATATTTTTTTTACTCTGATACATTCTGATTGTCTTGATATTCATTACCCTGATTAAAATGTAGGAAGCGCATAGAAAAGTGTAAACATACTGCCCGATAAGCATTTTGTGTCGTTATTTCCAGAATACACAGTAGTGTCAACATTAGCACTTGAATACTTACAAAGGCTACATTTATTTGATAAAAACTAGGATATATTATTATATATTACAATAACTGGTTTATTTTGGTATACCAATATTTTGGTATATTTAAAAATGTTATGTATTCATATGACAGCAAAAATTAATTTTCATCAGTCATTAGTCCTGTCTTCAGTGTAACATGAGCCTTCAGAAATAATTTGTGCAGAAAAAAATTCATTACTTTTTATGGTTGCTGTAGTAATTAACATGATGAAAAGAGTAGAAAACAAATATGGTATTTATTAAATCCACATCGGAAAACTTAGGAAGATCATATGAGTATATAAAACGGAGATCATAGGAGTAAACACAACAACTTTTGATACCCGGTACACATTGTAAAATTTTGTGAATTTTTTCAGTGAAACAGTGAAACTTTTTTTCAGAATTCTTTGATGAATAGAATTAATATAATTATTCTGTAACATTATAAATGTCTTTACTGTCACTTTTAATCAATTGAATACATTCTTGCGGAATAAAAGCAATTTATTTTTCATTTCCATTACAATACCACTTTTTGATGTGGCATCTGTACTTTTACTTAGTTATGAAACTTGAGTATCACTGTTCATTTCAATACTGATATGAAAAACCTATTGCACACAGCTCCATGCTCCCATGAGCTTTATCTTCATGTTTGTATTTAGCTGGCTGTGTGTGTGTGTTTTAACCCAAGGGGTCATTATTGTTTTTCTCTCGCAGCATGTCAATTATTCCTAAATCTCATGATTGAATAACAGAATTACCATTCAGCACAGGAAGTAATTTATACTTCCTGTATGATGGATCCTGTCTTTACAGAGGCCCTGCCCACAAGTTTCTCAGGGGTCTTAGCAGATATCATATTGAGCTATCATATAATGGCCTCTGATGTGCACTGATTCCACTAAGGTTTTCAACCATATCGCAGATTTCCCAGGCTTCATCCATCAGGATCACTCTCTGGGTACAACTGCTTTTTTTCATTGTCAGACTATAACTTTAGTGTGCTGTGACATTAAAACCACATCTTGCTGAAAACCACAAACAGTGGAAAGCAAAGCCTGGGAAAGCCTGGACTCTGCCAACGAATCAGCAGTGGACTCATAGAACTGCAGACCCTTTATCTGCGTCTGCCCAATGGGGGAAAGGTGGGTTCACACACTACTATGTGCACTCTCGTTCATGAGTACCCTGTAATAATCTTCCCTCGGTGCATTTTTGCTGTTAGCTGCCATCGAACACTTGATTTTCAAACACTTTTCAAAGCTCCCTGTTTAATGTCAATATGTCAACAGCAGATCTTGAGTGACTCATCTTTTTCCGATTGTTTTCAACAGCGGATCTGGAAAAAGGCCACTTAGAAACCCCAAAACTGGAGTTCAGGAAAACGAACTAGGATCAGGATACATGTTCAGATGGGTGGGATCAGGATACATGTTCAGATGGGTGGGCCCTAAATCCTTAAAGTCATCCCACAATTCTCATCTGAGATTGATTGGCTATTTCCCATGTCAGGATAGGATGTTCAATAAAATCTCCTTGATTTGAACTGGGGTGGGAAGCATGTGTTTAAAAAAATACAGATTCAATTTGACTTTGGTCATCCAAAATAAATATGTAAGTACACCCTGTGGTGAAAATCCAGCTTTTAATGTTGTTTATACACTCACCGGCCACTTTATTAGGTACCCCATGCTAGTAACGGGTTGGACCCCCTTTTGCCTTCAGAACTGCCTCAATTCTTCGTGGCATAGATTCAACAAGGTGCTGGAAGCATTCCTCAGGGAGTTTGGTCCATATTGACATGATGGCATCACACAGTTGCTACAGATTTGTCTGCTGCACATCCATGATGCGAATCTCCCGTTCCACCACATCCCAAAGATGCTCTATTGGATTGAGATCTGGTGACTGTGGAGGCCATTTGAGTACAGCGAACTCATTGTCATGTTCAAGAAACCAGTCTGAGATGATTCCAGCTTTATGACATGGCGCATTATCCTGCTGAAAGTAGCCATCAGAAGTTGGGTACATTGTGGTCATAAAGGGATGGACATGGTCAGCAACAATACTCAGGTAGGCTGTGGCGTTGCAACGATGCTCAATTGGTACCAAGGGGCCCAAAGAGTGCCAAGAAAATATTCCCCACACCATGACACCACCACCACCAGCCTGAACCGTTGATACAAGGCAGGATGGATCCATGCTTTCATGTTGTAGACGCCAAATTCTGACCCTACCATCCGAATGTCGCAGCAGAAATCGAGACTCATCAGACCAGGCAACGTTTTTCCAATCTTCTATTGTCCAATTTCGATGAGCTTGTGCAAATTGTAGCCTCAGTTTCCTGTTCTTAGCTGAAAGGAGTGGCACCCGGTGTGGTCTTCTGCTGCTGTAGCCCATCTGCCTCAAAGTTCGACGTACTGTGCGTTCAGAGATGCTCTTCTGCCCACCTTGGTTGTAACGGGTGGTTATTTGAGTCACTGTTGCCCTTCTATCAGCTCGAACCAGTCTGGCCATTCTCCTCTGACCTCTGGCATCAACAAGGCATTTCCGCCCACAGAACTGCCGCTCACTGGATGTTTTTTCTTTTTCGGACCATTCTCTGTAACCCTAGAGATGGTTGTGCGTGAAAATCCCAGTAGATTAGCAGTTTCTGAAATACTCAGACCAGCCCTTCTGGCACCAACAATCATGCCACGTTCAAAGTCACTCAAATCACCTTTCTTCCCCATACTGATGCTCGGTTTGAACTGCAGGAGATTGTCTTGACCATGTCTACATGCCTAAATGCACTGAGTTGCCGCCATGTGATTGGCTGCTTAGAAATTAAGTGTTAAGGAGCAGTTGGACAGGTGTACCTAATAAAGTGGCCGGTGAGTGTATGTCTATGTAGTGTTTTTAATATCCTTTAAGACAAACCATGTGCCAATTATTGAGTATTAAGTATTTTCTCCTTAAAACTGCAGTTTACCAAAAACTCAAAAATGTGGTTTGAAATCAAAAGTTTCTTACGTCACAAACTAACATGTAAACAATTACATAAATGTGAAGGCGAGCTTTTAGCCAGTCCGATCTCATGAAAGTGTGTATCTATTGCACGAATTTTATTTCTCGTACCATTTATACTGCATATGATACACAGTTTACGCGTGCATATAATTTGCACTTTATGGCGTGTAATACGCACACACTCCACACCCCTAATCCTACCCAAGGGGTTTACAGTGCGTATCATTTGCACTGAATATCTTGTAATATTCAAATTTTCTGAGATTTAGAATTTTGGGTTTTCATAAGCTGTAAGCTGTAATCGTCAAAGTTATAACTTTTTCTCAATATTCAAATTAGCCCGTCCCTTTTCAGCGCTGCGCTCGTTGTCTTTTGACTTCCGGTCTGTTTTCACAACGATCTTTCATAGATGAATGGACATGTTTGTGCATTTAACTTTGTCCATACATGATCTCTGCTCTATGTTATGGCTGTAGTAGTTTCAGTTTAATGGTTGTATATTGACTCAGAGCTCTAGATGGCACTATCTTCATGTGAAGCCTCACCATGCCCTTTTTCTCTCCACGGGGACCAAAAATTATTTATATCAAGCATTTTCTCTTGGGCATTGTTATGTTTATGTTTGTATGCATGTATGTACAGTATGTAAATATGTATTTAACCATATATTTTGGCATTTTATGGGTCATCTGGGTTTCTTTTTTGTTTTTATCAATACCTCTGCACTCTTCTCCATTCAACATTTCAAAATGTATTCTTTTCTGATATAACAAACATTTATGTTTTTGGTTTGTACATTATTAGCATTCAGATTCCCATTAGAGTGAGTCTGATTCTGTCTGATATTTTGATTATTGTTGAAAGATAAAGCAATGTTTCATTAATTTTCCTCTGTTATTTTTAATTGTTTTTCCATAAACCAGCTGTATCGGCTGTAGTCGTAGTTCATCAATTGTTTTATGATGCCACTAACTGCATTCTTGTCTTATAAATGTTTTGGAAAATAAATATCCTAAGTTTTCAATGAAACAGACAATTTCCTCATGCATTTAATTTTGGTTTTAACGGAAATGCAATTAACTGCATCTTAAGATTTTATATAGGCTTATAAAAGTGCATGTGTGCTTGTCAAAAAAACACTTTTTTTCTAATTGTTAGAATTGAGTAACAGCTGCATGTTGTTTAGTTCATTTTCATCTCGTATCTCACCTTCTATCAGAGTAATTTGCACTTGCGCTCTTATTTTATTTTCCTTCTTTAATTGCAGCACATTTTTTTGGAACAGTGATCTCATACCTTTGACTAGCTCGTTCTTTTTGTTTTTCAGTTTTTCCCCCTCCTAATCCTGCTGGATAGGTCACATTAAAAAAAGTAAGATTTTTTTCTTCCAGTTTGCATGTGATTTTAGAATGGGTATTATTAAAGATGTGCTGTTCCTGCCAAAAAAAAGAAGAAAAAAAAAGCTACAATTCTAGAAATTAAACACTATTGATATGCAGTCCAAGTAAAACACTATTTTTGCTTGTTTTGTGTCAGGTCAATATAACAGGAAGGGTAGCGATTAAATAAATATTGGTCATTTTTCATTTCTGTGTCATACACATGCAAAATCAATTACAATAGTATTTCCGGTGCAGTTCTCCTCTCAAACAGCCGTTTGCGTGTCAGATCTCAGACAGTAAAGGAAGGCGACGCTTTAATCTGTGGCTTGGTTTAAGACAGGAAATATTGAATGGAGAAAATTTACCAATAAATCTGTGTTGATTAGGAAACCAAAATTGCTTAATGCCTCTTAATTTGACTTATTTCCAGCAGCACCGGCAGTTGTGAATTGCGGCATACAGAGGAATGAATGTTCCAGACTCTCAGCTCCTGCCTCCTGAAAGTGTTCAGATCTGAAACTAATAAAAAAGCAAACTAAACAAACAAGTAACATCTTTGAGACCTTGCAAGAGCATTTGCCAACTCATATTGCAGGTCAACAGCCTTTTAGCATTGGGTTTGTGTTCATTAACCTAGTTCGATTTAGAGATCATGCACATTAGCTGTAGATTGTTGTTTCATTACAAAACATTAATCTTAAACCACACAAAACTGCTAAAAATAATCTCGCAGAATGTTTTACGTTTTCCCTCATGCGAAATACCACACAGTCCCAGAGTTTTTCCAGCTCTTTAAGTACAGAGGCTTTGTAATTGATAGTATTCATTAAGCCAAACTACCCATGGTTAATTGCTTCTGTGAAGCTTTGGCTCTGGGGAGCAGCTCCACAGCTGAGCTGAACCGTTTGCTCTTGGCCAAGGAACAAAGCTATCAGCAGACATGTTTGAGGGCATTCGGGCTTCCTCTTGAAATTAAGCAGGAATTGTCACTCGGCTGACAAACCGCCATCAGACAACGGCATCAGCAGGAACCCTGGAAAAGAAGAGGACAATAACAATTCCACGACCACTATGGGAATGCAGTAAAATGTGTTTTCCTGCAGCCTGGAATCACAGACCTGCAGGCACAGAATGGAGTGGAAAGCGGCCTGTGAACGCCATACATGCCGGTTCACAGCAAGAACGGGTAGAGTCACGGGATTGCATCATCATGTGTCATGAAACCCCCTACCACCAAATCCAAATCCACCACACAGACTTCTGAATCATGCTATTACGTAACTCTGAGCACCTTCGCAGACTGTGTCGCTTTTTTGTCTGCGATTCGGATCAAGTGACCCTGAAGTGGAACCGTGAACAGCGTAGAAGGAGGATATGGGGTGTCTCATTTGGATTGGAGCCTGCAGCGATTCCCTCGGCACTTCCTCCTAGTGCGACCCTTCTGACAGAGGGTGGGAAAGGATCCAAGCTCACGGCCCAACGCCACATCAAATCAACCATTTCCTCCCTTGATAAGACGGCACAGACGAGCTTCCCAGATCTCCAATAAGAAGGAAAAGAGATGTTTATAGGATCAGTCCTGGTGGAGGATGATTTTGGCTGTCTTTGTTCCTCCCTACTTAAGCCTCTCACGCCGCTTCTTCAGCATCAACTCAATCCCACATTGTTCTGAATAAACGTATACTGCATAAATGCTTTAGCCATCTTCATTTCCAACAGTGGACTTTAACCCGGAAATTAGCGTCCCCTGGAAGTCTCGACAAACCCCCAATATGATTCTTGCATGTTTTGTTCTTAGTCTTAACAAATAAACACTTAACATATAATCACCAGAAGCTAAACTTAGGCTAAAGAATCTACACGACGGTCGCATGACTTCAACATCAATATCACCATGCTTCTGAGCTCTTTAAAGTCTTTATTTAGAAACATTTTCCCTGAATGTTTGAGCTAGAATAGTTTCAAGAGCGTGATTCTAAACACAAGGCTGTAAAAGCGGACTAGTGAGTAAATGAGTTAACCTGTTCGGCGTGATGACATTTAATGTTAACTCTGTAGTCCCATTTAGACACAAGACAAGTAAAAGCCAAGGAGTTATTACTCATGTACCTTATATCCTAGAATAAAAATGTGAAAAAATCTTGAGCTTGTGACCACAGACCTTATTTCAAGCATTTAACCAAACAGCCTTTCAAAATAACAATGACGTCAGGACGATGGAACCGAAAGTGCTAAAATGCAACTCGTTTCTGGGTTTAAGTTGCCCAAAAAATTACCATCATCATTCCCGCAGCATTCTATTGCACAGCATTTAATGCAGATTGCAAATGCAAATTCATAAAAACATTATTTATTTTGCTTTGGCACTTACGATTTACCACTAGCCGTTAAAAGAAATCATGTAAATTTGAATGTGCATTCGGATTAAAAGCAGTCCATAACCCAATGTATGTCACGCTTGCTTGCCTTTTCAGCCAATGCTCTCGCCTAGCGCTCTTTGCAAAGATGCAAATGGATTCATCCTGAGACCCAGGAGCCTGTAAGGAAGCCCAGGTGGATTGGATCGATGGCCGTGACGAGGCTATAATGTGAAGAGTCAGCACGTGAATAGGAAGGTACACACAACTCGACTTAGCTGACCCATGTGGCAGAACCTGATACTCCCCGAGTGGAGCGGAGGCCCGGTTAGCTGTGCTCCTTTACCTCAGCTTGATCTCTAAAGGGCTCTGACTGCCTCTACCTCTTTAGGTTCCTGTCAGGAACATGCATTTCCTGTCTACTTGTTTTTTTCTGACATTAAGTTGGAGAGACAGGTGTGTTCTTGATGCTACCTTTTACCTGACGCCCAAATAGTATGTTAATTTTTTTGGCTAACTGCATCCATTTTAATCAAGAGATACCTGACATTCCTGTTTTGAAACAGTGCAGGGTATATTTATCTTGGGCGGTTGTGCTAAAATACGAAGTGCAGAGCCTGTAATGATTGAATGTAATAGTTGCATGAATTTCCACATGGAATGTTTATTTGGAGCAATGATTGCTGGGTACTCTGAGGTGTGTTAAGAAAGCTCGCAATCTCTCGCTGGATCTCGTCAGCATTGCGTGACAGTGGAGTGAGGATCCGGTCCTTGGTGAATTCCATCATGAAGTATATTGCTCTTGTGGTTTCAGACGGTTTCTGAAGTCACGGTGAGGCTTGTTGATTTATAATCTCAGATGTCATCCTTCACAATGACTCTCCTCTGAGAAAGAGCCTGCGTTCCAAACTCATTCGACATGAATGCTTCCTGTAGAAATGGGCGCTTTCAGTCTTCAACCAAAGCTTTGGGTTGGCTTTAGTTAGGCACATGCTGTTAAACACTGGACTGTAAACGTACTCTTAAAATCACAGCAGACTTTTGACTTTTGACAAGCATGCTTTGCTCTTTAGAGGAAACTCCGTAACGTATAATTAATGAAGAGCCAACTCACCCTTATTGGTTGTGGATGTGCATCACGTCGTATGCCCTAAGCAATTGCACATGGAGACACACACAAATAACCACTTTTTATGACTCGGTTGCTCCAAACCTCCGATGTTTCATCCCTGATACACACCTCCCTCTCGTCAAAAACTCATACGCTCATTAGTGTCCACATCCTCTGTAATTTACTCATCAAGAGGGCAGCATCCTCAGTTTACTGAGCTGATTTTGCTTGTCTTCTTCTGGCCCATATTTTATTAGCAATGAGCATAAACTCCATGAACCTTCAGCAAAAAAAAAAAAAAAAGAAAGAAAAAAAAAAGCTGTCAGGTGGTAAGATGGCACAACAATTACCCCTAACTCATTCACATTCATTGGTCATTCCAATTCAAACATTCAAAGTGGATTTTGAATGCAACTTCCAAAAACTATTTTTATCCTTCATAATTGCAATAAGTTGCATTATTATGGCCAGTTCAGCTGAGTTGTGCCTTCTGCAAATCATTTACTTAACTGAAAATTCTGTCATTATCTAACCACTTTCATGAATCTTAAAACCAGCATTCCTTTCTTTTCTTTTGAATCCAAAATATGCAATTTTTTTTATATGAATAATATTATTAAAATTTGAAATCATATTTTTTATTTATTTTATTTTATGTAAATATATATGTGTGACCCTGGACCACAAAACCAATCATAAGTCACACAGGTACATTTGTGATTTAGATTTTTATTTTATGCCAAAAATCATTGTTCCATGAAGACATTTTGTCTTAAATAATAAAACGTATTTTTGTGAGTTGCTGCAGCAACATCGAGGACTTAATTTGGACCACTTTAAAGGGGATTTTCTCAATATTTAGATTTTTTTGCACCCTCAGATTCCAGATAGATCTCTGGCAGCAAGTAAAAAATAATAGTACATGACAGTACTGAAAATAGTGCTCAAAAGTAATTGTTTTAGACCATGAATTTCTCACTGAAAGTCTTTGGGTCTGAGAGATGGCCTGAGTGTCAGGAGGATGTCAGCGGCGCACAGCAAATGACAGAACTTCCTCAGATCACCCCTCAAGAGGATGTGATATTAGATGTGTTTGTTTGCTTGCATTTAACTCAGCCTTGCTAAAGCTGTGTACCGTCTGCTCGCTGCATTACGGGCTGCAGCAGGAAGCGAAGGACAGACCTTCAGGAACTGGAGAAACAGCTGGTCACTGGCCTGGACTGTGCGTGTTCCCCAGGCCTGTGATCTCATTCGCACGATGGACGTCCCTTGACGTGGCGAAACAGCATCTGACTTTTCGTTCATCACTAAATCAAGCTGATGATCAGGAGCAAGTCCAAACAGCTCACATCATGCAGATATTTTATAAAGTTGTATCCACTCAAGCTTGACTTTATGTGTTTTTGTGTATTTGCAGAACTGTTTTATGGGGTATAATGAGAGCGGAGAGTCATTCAGTGGACAGACCAACATTAACTCATATACAGAAGAGAATATACATTGAGGTACTGTGTCCCAAAATGGGCTCTGCAAGGGTAAAGGGAAATGTACATTCTGTTTCATTCTGCTCTATACGGATTGGTCGAACATCATAGATTAATCACAAAACATTTTCATTCTATTGACAATTTCTTTTTTGTTTTACATCTAAACAGTATTCAAATGGTCGTCCATAATTATAGTTAACTAAAACTAAAACTATTTCAAAAATCTTTTGAAGTAAAATAAACTTTAACTGAAATAAAATAAAATAAAATAAACATACCTATTTTATTTTTGCCAATGAATAATTTCTCATTTTCATTTAGTTTAACTTGATTTCCTAAAATAACTACAACTGAAATAATAATTAATAAAAGCTATACAGACTTATTTTTTAAATAAAATTGAAAATGAAAAGTCAAAATATTAATAAAAACTATATTAGTCTCTAAATTTATATATATATATATATATATATATATATATCAATTATATACATTAATTTATAGAAGAAAATATGTAGCTGTGTTTATATCATATTTAGGGGGGGTTTAGTTTTAAAAAACCTTCTGTATCCCACAATACAGTGTGCCTGACCTGACCATCCATTTCTAGTCAGATGAATGAATATTGGTCAAGACTGCCAAGAATAAATGAACAAAATTGGATGAAAAAATGCATTTCTGAGATCATAACTAGATGCCGAATGAATCATGCAGCGTGATGAGGACCCATACGTTATGGGGACAAAAGATGGCAATGTCCCAAATCTTTGTCCTTGTTGGGGACATTTTTTGGTCCCCATGATGAAAACATTTTATAAATCACACTAAGTAATGTTTGTTGAAAATGTAAAAATGCTGAAAGTTTTCTGTGATGGTAAAGGGATAGAATATACAGTTTTGTATAAAATCATTATCTATGGAAAGTCCCCATAAAACATGAAAACCCAACATGTGTGTGTGTGTATTTTTTTATTTCTTTTTGACAGTATGGTGAAACGTTAGCTGTGGATTGGCCCAGCTAAACTAGCCAAACTCTGTGCATAAACATTTCAACCCCTGATGCTGTTTTATTTATCGCAGCGCACTTCCACATCCTCCGCGAACGGGCGGCATGTTGCTTTGATAAAAGCGAGTCGGCGAGGAAGAGGGCCGGGGTGTAGGTGGGGTGTGCTTTGCATGCAACAGGCCACTCCACACTGTTATTCTTCTCTCGGTGTTTGATGGATGGGAGGTTTGCCAGAGAGCTCGTGTGTGTGTTTATAGTGTCAAATGCATACCACATGTAGGCTCAGGTCTGGTTCTGCACCGTCTCTCTCTCTCGGAGAGCATCCTGATGGCAGACAGGAGTAATCATCCCGTCTTACTCCTCCTCGGCATGCGCTGCACCTGCTTAGTGGTGCTCAAGTACTTTTACAGACCATTTCCAACCGGCTTTCATTCATTAGTTCAGTATGGATTTATTGTGAAATACAAAGGCTAAATGGACAGCTCTGTGCCAGAGAGCTAATGGAGTAGGGTGGATCCCAGTGTGATTTATACAGACAAGCTGTAGGGAAGTTCATACTGTACATCATCCGTTTGTTGGTGGAAGTGTTTTTTGTTGGGGTTTTTTTGTGTGTTTTTTTTTGTGAACGGCATATTATCTCAAATACAAAATAACATTATTCACAAAAGTTAATTTAGTCAATCGATCAAAACCTTTATTATAATATAACAGAATCATTTATAAAGTATACTATTTATATGTTTTTATATTTTAAAATATATTTACATTCATTTATCAGCGACTTGCAGAGGTGATTTACCCTAAAGAGATGTTTTAATGTTTTAAAAATACCCCAGATGATTTTAATGTACTGTTCAAAAGTCAGTAAGATATATTTTAAAGAAATTAATGCTTTTATTTATCAAGGATGCATTAAATTGGGGGAATAAAAGTGACAGTCAAGACATTTATAATGTTAATTATATATGTTAATGTTAGCTCATTTTAGGGTTTTGAAGCCATGAATAGGCCGCTCTGCTCTGCAGTTGACAAGAATTTTGTAAGTTTGAAATGATCTCAGAATTTACACAGACATTCAATTTAAGAGCTTGTCATTTGACCTTAATTGAACAATTGCTGCTGCGACTGTTCTTCAAATAGAATGTTTCAGGATGTGGTTAAGGTTATAGTTGACTTACTGTATTTACAGTTACCTGGTGAAATGATCAGGAAAAAATTTAAAAAATGCATTTAATTTAGATACATGGTACTGCAAAATTCAATAATACTATTTTAACTTACCATGCTTTGGCTTTATTGAACTGACGTCGCTGCTTATGTACCTCTGAGTATAGTACCGCAATGTCTGTGCCACTCGGGATAATAGTACCTAGGCCTGCTTACAGTAAGCTTTTATTTACGCCCTGCCAAAAAGCACTGAAGTGCTTTACCTCCAGCAGAACAGCAGTTTTAAAACTCTTCCATTTTAGTCACTGGAGAATGTGACATACTGACAGTGTCATAAAGCACAGCTTCATCAAAGCCTGGAAGCTCAGCAGGCCATGATAAAAGCACCATCTCATGGCATTTTGTCTTTTTCTGACTTCATAGCTCTCCTGATGGAAACCGAAGACGAGCGATCGAGGCTTTGGCTTCCTCCCAGACGCAACATGCTCACATTTACCCTTCTCTAACGGTCTGGACGCCAGCCGGAGACAAAGGGCAGATGTTGTGATGCGGTGCGTTTCTTCTACGAGGTTTATTTTCTCGGTCTGTGTATACATGCAATTTGTTTATTTACTTCTTTAGTCTGTACAGTATCCACCAGAGGCTCACTTCCGCTGAGAAATTATTTTGTTTACGGGGCAATTTTCACATATGCACAGGCATACACGCTGCTCTCTGTGATGGCAAACCACTTCCTAAGATGGGACCGATCACAAACAGGCCTGACACGTGTCAAACAGGGGCATGAACTGAACAAGCTAGGGTTTTTTTAATGAAGTGTTTCCCAACGTTTTGCTCTTATGTACGCCCACAGATCTAGCAGTGGCTCAAGTGCTCCTTCACTCACAACAAACCTGAAACCTGTTTCTTTTTAACTTTCCTTAAAAGGGAACAGTGTTAAAAAAGTTGTTTAAGTTTTTATTTCTATTTTATGTGGTTTAATAAACCAAAATCTGAAGTTTTCCAAATATGTACTGGCGTGTGCATACTGTTGGTTGGGCTTAACTGTTTTATTGAACCGAGGACAGATCCATGATCACCAAACACTGTAAATCAAATGAATAATAAAGCAATTATCGGTTTAGACATAGTTGTATGACAGTCTGCACCATGTACACTATTAAAAGTAAAGGTTCCTAAAGTGGGTTTTCACAGCGATGCTATAGAAGAACCATTTTTGGTTCCCCTGTTTCAGTGAACAGTTTTTAAAATAACAATTTTTTTTATAGGTGGGAATAACATTTTTAATAATCTGAAGAACCCTTTTCCACTACGAAGTATCTTTAGTATAATGGAATATATATACAGTATGCACCACATGGAGATCTGATCTCGCCATCATGAGTCCACCTGTGATTACATGAAGAAACAGAAAAAAAATCCAGAAGAACTGTGGCAACGTCTCCAAGACAAAGCTACAGTACATTGGAAAGTTTTAGGCACTTGTGTAAAAATGCAGTAAAGTGAGGATGCTTTAAAAAAAAAAAGAAGTCATAAATAGATTTTTTCATCTAATCGACAGACTGGATGATGGTGAGATCAGATCTCCGTGTGGAGTTGCTGTTGTCAGACTCCTTGTTAATATAAAATTCTCACTGGATTATTGAAATTAATGGCAAAATTAATGTTTGGAAATATAAACTAATATGTCCTACTGACACACTACAGCAAGATATATAGATAAAAATACTAATGTGCCATGTGAAGGCCAAGTATGGTTACCTATTCGGAAATTGTCATCTGAATTTAACCCATCCAAGTTAATGCACACACATAGTGAGTAGCAAACACACACACATTGCAAACCGTGAACACACACACTCGAAGCACTGGGCAGCCATTTTGCTGTATAGCGCCCAGGTTAGGTGCCTTGCTCACCTCAGTTATTTCCTGCCAGTGTTGAGACTCGAACCCGCAACTTTCAGCTTACCAACCAGTCTCACGCTCTAACCATTAGGCCACGATTGCCCTCATATATATGGTTTACCAGTGTAGCGTGGTGATCAGTTGCACCCCGGCTCGCCACATTGCCTCCTGCGGCGGAGTGAGAATCCTGCACGCCCTGCTTCCCCCAACTCCTAATTCAAAGCACATTTCACCAAGTGCGGCTTAGAGAGGGGATGTGGCTAAAACAAATAAAAGAATCATAAAGGAGGGATCAAAGCAGGCCTGCAAATCCATTCCTTCTGGGTAAAGAGCCTTTCATAAAAAAAGGGGAAAAAAATGAAAAGAAATCCCACATCCCGACTACATATCTCATGGAACGGATCACTGGCAAACGCGTGCCTGCGCCGGATTGATGGAGCGGACACTGTTGGCAGGGCTCGACTCGCGCCTCCACTCTCTTCCCTTCAGAGTGAGTGCGCATGGGGCCGTTTTCATAACTTGCTGTTATCAAGCCTTTGGGGAAATACGTATGTGTGTGTTTATGTATGCATAGATGGGGGTCTCGAAGACAGATGTTGGCACGGACGTATAAACGATTATAAAGTGCAGGCCACCAGGAAGTCGGTAATGCTCCCAAGGCGTCGCTGCCTGGGCAGGAACATTTGGTGACCATTGTGAAGATATCCCTCAACACAGCTGCAAAAGAGCGTGAGGGACTGACATAACCTGCTTCATTTAGCCTCACAGCTGAGTAGACAGGCATTATCCTACTGAAGGGTGAGGTCTTTTCCATCACACAGACATCCGCCACGCGTAGTTAGAGGATTCTGGGTAAATCTGGACCGGAGCTACACTTCGCACGCAGTGCATACTTGCAGAGTGATGCGTCTGTGCTCGTAATTTGCAAACGCTGTCGTTTCACACTCGATTGACAGAGTTTCGCAACAGATCGTTTTTTAAAGGAAGAAAAATAATGTTGTAAGTGAAAATCCACGGCTAGGTTTAGATTTATTTTACACAGGATCAAAGACATTGAGTTTTTTTTCTTTTCTTCACAAACCGCACAATGACTGACTTTCCCCAAGTAAGACAATGAATCTTCAAACCCTCTGAAAAACCCAACAAAAACACATTAACGTAATGGGCAATACATATTCCAGAGTTGTCGTATTGTAAACTCGGCAGATTGTTTGACGTCGTACAAGCTTAGAATTGACACAAGTTTATTTCCCAAGCTCTCGATTCCTGCCTAAACACAAAAGAGTCACTGTGCGACAGTTTCCACACACAAAGTCTTTGTAATTACCACAAAGGACATACCCGTGGGGTAAGTCAATAACTCATCCGGCAAACAAACTCTGATGTCGGTAAATGATCCAAAGACTTATGATTTGGTGCAAAAAATAAAACGTTTGTTTGGTTTGTGGTTTGTCCCTGAGCACAACAGCGCTGTATGCTGTTCCTCTGACCTGTCGTGAGAGTACATAGCTTACTGAAAGAAGCCTTGTGCATTGAAGTAGATGAGAAAGGCCAGCGTTTCATTGTAAGAATGGGCTGGTAATGAAGATGGTCCATTGTCATGGTGGTGTGGTTGATGCTAATATATTTTGATCCACCACAATGTGAAGGATCCTCCACTGACCCAACTGAAGGGGTTCAGAAAAGCCCTAAAATGTTTGTTTTACACTTTCTGTGGATTGTACACTATATACAGTATACGGCAGCTTTTGTTTTAATGGGGTAACAATAGGAATTGAAAAGTGGAACATTATGCATTTAATTATGCTAGTTAGCTGTATGCTACTTTGTTGTCACATGACCTCACTATGACTTGACCACATTGCCTGTTAGTGGCATCCATTTGGAAATCATTTATTTGGAATTCTATTTGGAAATATCTCAACTCAATTTTGTTGAATTAATCAATTTGAATCTGCTTGAATAATGTGTGTCTTTATAGGCTATATATTGTGTGTGTGTGTGTGTGTGTGTGTGTGTGTGTGTGCGTGTGTGTGAGTAAAAGGAGAATGCAAGACATTTGTTGAAATTTGTCAAGAATACCATAAATAACACAGGATATGACATCACCAGCCCATTTAATGCCATAGCAAGGTTAGTTCAAAATTTTCAAATGTTAAATAATCCAAAGAAACTGCAATGGTATATACAGTATATTCTATTTTTAATTTGAACAAAACATAAATGCATGCAAAGATAACAATAAAAAGATGAGGTGTTTTATACTACATTTTTATAAAATGATTTCTCCTTTTTGTCATTTCTGCCATGCTTATTTGTCACTGACCCCCATATGGAGTGCTGGAAGAAGACGATGTAATGAACAACAGCAGAACGATCAAGGGGAAAAGCTGATCTTCCCTGGCCATCGCAGTGGTATAAAGCGTCAACCAGATTTCCTGCTGACTGGTGTCGTTACATAATAAAAGATAGAGTGACCCCTGCTAACTTTGCCGTGCCGGGCCCCCTTGACGGCCTTATGGAGTTAACGTCCCAGCCTTGAAACGAAATAGTTCTCAGCTATTAAAATACCTCTGAAAATGGGATGCTTATCAAATAATATGAACCAGATTGCCCCGTTTTCCTTCTAGCCTGGCAAGGACTGTAGTTGAGAAGATATCTACACCTTTCATGTCGCTTTTGAAGTCTGTGACATTATACGGGCTTTGAGCGTCTGGGAATGTTGCTCAGATATAGTGGTACTGAGCAAGAGCATTGGTTTGTAGGGTCTGGGTCTTGATGCACCAAACCTCGTACTCGGTACGAAAAGGTCATTGCGTATTTCCACAATCAGCAAGGACAATCTGCTGTCCCATTTTCTTTGAAAAACAACTGCAAATTTGCTGTGGGTTTTGCCAAAGTCATGCTCTGGTGAAACGCTGTGTCCATCTAGTGAGCACGGATGAGTCTTTTATAAAATACTATGGAATATCTTTCCGTGATTTTCCGGTATTAAAGAGTCCACCTGATTTAACTGCAGGCAAACTCGGAGACTCTACCAGGCATTCGAATCTGCTCTGTCAAAGCCACTTACCATCACAGACACGTCTGCTACTTCAGACAGGCGTATTTCCACACAAGATCATTTAGGTTAGAAATACGGCCCTCAAAAGCAGCCTAGGACATGAGAGAGAAGCGTTTGGGAAAGGTTTAGGAGAACAGAGGGCAGGCAGAGGTCAATGCTTTTAATATTCTTCTGTGTGTGTTTGAGGGCAGCCAAGCTCCCAGAAGACTCTCAAATGACAATTTCAGGTGGAGTGTGTGGGTATGTTTGTCATAAATGTGTGCTTTCTTTCCCCCTCACTGGCTGATTGCAGCTGAGCCTATGGTTCACATCAAAAACTTTTAGTCTTGACAAGATACAAAGACTTTGATCCAACTCTGACTTAATAATGGCAGATGACATGATTGTAACGTAATGCTCCGACAGAGATTGAGAACCAAAGTGCAGTGGTTTAAATTACAAAACAATTGCTGAACAAGAGGATAATATAGCATGATGCTCAAGACCCCAGGATCAAAACCAAGATACTGTTAACATTAAACATTAACATTAAAGTTAACCGTTAACGTTCACATTTAAGACCAGACAAAGAAAAAAGACACTATAAGCATATGTGTGGAAGTTTTTCCTAGAAACTGCACTTGACTTGCTATGGAAGCTTATCTCAGCCAAATTTAATTTTAATTAAAAAAATATAATTTTGCTCATTTTTTATCTCACAATTCTGACTTTTTTCGAGTCTATATCTACCAATTCAGACTTTTTTCTCCCAAGATATAAACTTGCAGTTGTGAAAAAAAGTTGCAATTACCTTTTTTTTTTTTTTTTATTCTGTAGAGGAAACAAGTTTCCAAAACTTTAATTTTATTAAAAAAAAAATTAAATTGAGATGTATACATCATCTGAAAGCTGAATAAATAAGCTTTCCATTGATATATGGTTTGTTAGGAAAAATATTTGGCCGAGATACAACTATTTGAAAATCTGGAATCTGAGAATGCAAAAAAATCAAAACATTGAGAAAATTGCCTTTAAAGTTGTCCATTTATGTTTGCGATTGTGCTGCATTCACTCACAAAAATAAATGTTTTATAAATGTACGGTAGAAAATTTACAAAATGTGTTCATGGGACATAATGTTTACTTATTATCCAAATGATTTTTGATTATTTATTAATTGTTATTGATAATTGATAATTATGACCCATACAATGTATTGTTGCTATTGTCACAAATATACCTGTGCGACATGACTGGTTTTGTGATCCAGGGTCACATTTTACAAAATATATTGTTTTGTGTTCTACAGGAGAAGAAAGGTCATTTGGAACAACATCAGGTTAAGTAAATTTGACAATTATTTTTAGTTTGGGGTGGACTAGCCCTTTAAGTCAAATTGATTGGACAGGCCTCTCTTACCTACTTCTGTAATGATTAAACTGATTTTTATGTTTGTTTAGAAATTATTTTAATTTTGAGAAAAAGTAAGTAAGATGTCTGAGAAAAAATAATAATAATGATAACATGTTTGCTGTAATGAACCTAAATGTAGGCTATTTACACATCCAACATTCAACCAAAGGCAGTCCAGGAGATTTCAGACAAGAATATTAGACCAAAAACAATGGTAAAACTCAAGACACCTTAAAATCAGGCTCTATAGGAAAGGCCATAGGATATATTTTTTTTTTCTGTGTTTCAGACTGAGAGACAGTGCACTGGCTGGCTCAGGCTGGTGCACAGGAATTCTTCATATGGTTATCAAGGTTGAGTAAACATTTCATGGCATGCTTGTGCAGTATAGCCGTCTGTCTTTGACATTTAAGTCTGGCGGTCACAGTCATGCGCGCATTCTTTCGGCATGGCTCATATTCTTCGTGTCCAGTCCAAGAAGTCTTCCCTCGTGCTGCTTTTTCAGGAGGAAATTATTTTTCATTGCCCCCGAAAGAGCAGTGCCTTGCCAAGCGGTGTTGCTCCACGTTCTGCCGGTGTGATGCCAAGTCCTTTCCCTCTGGCTCCCTCAGGAGCGTCAAAGACTTCCTTTAACCCTGCTGAGGCACAATAGATGTGAGTAGTTCTGATCTTTAACAACAATTACCTGTAAATAAATCTGAATGAATCGATGTCTGTGTCTTTAATCGCGTGCTCTCTTGAGTATAGGTACTTTTTTAAAGAATTTCGAGCACAAAAAAAATATGTTCTATGTAGTGTGAATGTAAACCGGACAAACTACATTCGCCATGTTGTCATTATCATGTGACCAACCAGCGTCAGTTGCGTCTCTTCACTTTGATTCACAAATCCTCTCCCGTGGCCTCATGGGATAGTAAAGTGTCCATCGTATGCACACTTCAGAATCTCGTCGTAAGTAGTACGTCATCTGGCTGCTTTTTGCCTACTCTTTTATGAGTACTGTGAATTCTGACATACTTCTCTTGTCACATACTGTTTTTCGCCTACTACATAGAAGGGAAGTATGCAAGTCCGTGTTTTTTTTTTATTTTATTTTTTTACGAATCGGTCGAATGAATGAGTCAATTACTCACTCATAAAGATAGCCAATTGATTTATTTTGAACTAATCGGTTGAATGAATGAATGAATGAATGAATGAATGAATGAATGAATGAATGGATGAATGGATGAATGAATGAATGAATGAATGATTGACCTCCTTGGCGTACATAACAATGCAATCTGCAGAAAGAGTAAATGAAAAATCATGCACAGACAAAAAATAACATAATACAAAATAAACCTATTGGAGAAATCGTGAGAATAGAATGTTCTTCCAATTCTTTTTGTTGCTTGCTGGTGGTGTAAATATTACACACTTCAGCTTCAGGTGTTATTTTGAACGCAATCTCGCCCTGAAATAAAGCAGAGCAAATAGCAAATCATTTTTGATTTCGTGTCTCAGAGAGACATTTTTTTAAGGTTGTAAAGTGCAATATTATCCCTTTGTTGTTGGTTTTCTCTCTATTGTGTCCACGTAAGCTGTCACTTCTGACATAATGTGACTGCAAATAAGTGACATTTCGGCAGCATTCTTTGCTCTTGCGGTTTCTTTTGAAGACTCTGTTTTCCTTCCATTTTCTTGAAATTGAATTATTATAGACTTCACATAAATGTCACCATTAAAGTAGGTTACCCACATACATTCCCCTTTGACCAGTCAGCAGAGCTTGTTGTGCAGTGGAAAAAAGCACTGTTGCTATGAGACCGATGAGTTTACAGCCAGCAGAGGATTAGCATTTTATTACAATATCTCATGTCGACACACAAGCTCACCTCCACTTACTGTACGGTCTTCTCTGAAATTCATGCAGATTTTTGGCAAAGCGTGAACTCTTAGGCCTGCTGCCATGCAAAATCACCCACAGATGTACAGAAAGTACTTGGATTCACTGTTGAGCTTAAACCTGTGCCCTTTAGGCAAATGCAAATGGGTGAAAGAAGACGGTTGGTTCAATGTTTTCTGTATAACTAATCAAAAACCAACACTGCTTTGTAATTATTTGAAGATTTTGAGATGTTCTACGTAGGTCTGTTATTGTGCTATCAACTATTTTTAATTAAATCACCTCTAAAAAGAACATTATATGGTTGGTTGCTTTATATGTCAATCAGACCTGATTAGGCAGTTCTTGGCCAGAATAAGCTGCAATGTGGACCAGTCATGTGAACCATCATGTCAAATGACTCATTCTTTTTGATGCATGTTTACCTTTAGCAATGCAATCTGTTTCTCATAATCTATTGCTTTCTGTTCTTTCTTCCTTTTTAATTAAACTTTTTGTGTGGTAGGATTACAGCCTGACAGTGTTGGCTCGATCGAAACACAGGAAGAGAAACACCTTCAGCACAGATTGTGAGTCTCAGAGCAGAAGGCCTGATCATGTGTGAAGGTCTGTGTAGTACATGAACAGAAAACCATAAACCCTGTAATAAGTTTGTGATGTTTTCACCACTGACAGTCTGCTTATGATTTAAATGGGGGGAAAAGTCCTGTGTCGTTTAACGCTGGGTGTGCACTGGGTGATTTTCTGTCTTTTACAACTGTTACTTGTCAAAATGTTCAATACGGCCTCAATGATATACTGTAACAGCCAAGTCAGATTGTGCAACATTAACTTTTGTATCAGACTGTATGATATCGGACAGTCGTGATTGACAGCAACGACTGGGCTTTCTTACATCCTCAATTTGACATGCAAAATTGAAATATTACAGCATAAACTCTGCATAAAGTGTCTGGAGTCTGTCATGGCTTGTAGAAAAAAACGATTCTACATTCTTTAGAGCAAACATGGAGGTAAATTTGTTAGTACAATGTAAAAGTCCCACTAGAATTGCTATAATTATATAAGCAGCTAGTATCAACATTTTGAAGCAAACATTCTCTCTGTCTGTTTCTTTTCCACACATACTTCAAAAAAGTTGCTGCCTTAATTTTTCAACTTGTATGCTTAAGTCGTTTCAACTTAAATTACATTAAAGTGACTTAAAAGTTAGTTGCATAACATAAAAAGGTTGAAAATTGCTTAACTCAGATTGATGATTTAAAGCAATGTAAAACCATATGTTGTTAGAACTTATTGATCATATAATTTTTATTGTGTTGGTTCTTTAATAGGCTGTTGTAGCAAACGTTATCCTGCAAGACAATGACCAAAAACACTGTCATAACTCAGTTGTAGGCTACAATTCATCATAGAGGCAATTAATCGGTGAGCATGTCACACTGAGCAATTCAAAATATATTTTACAATCTTAAATTTGTCTCAGATGGCAAAGTTGTGGCCAAAACGTGGCCTTGATTTGCTTGCTTCTGTGTAATGACTTGATCGTCCACTCTTGATTTCTCCAGTGATCTAATGCTGTACAAAACACTAACATCAGATCCTTTTGTCATGCTTGTCTTATTCAACTCCTTCTCACTAAGTTAACTGAAAGTGTTACCACAATAGACGTGACCTTTTCCCAGGCCTTGAGGGTTGTGGTCATGAGCAATTATGGTCGTTTGGCTTCTGTAGAGGATGCTTCTTTGTGTTGGTCTTGTAGAAAAAGTCTGTGGAGACTGCCACATATTTGAAACAAAATTAACATGGATGCAAACTATATGAGCATGCGAATTGTTGTCTGGCTTAACACTGAGGGCAGAAGGGAATTTGAAATGAGCATGTGATGATGATTATTTTTTCTTTTTCATATGGGTACTGGGGGAGTGCAGGATTCCCACAGGTCACAGTCATGAAAAACACAGCATTTTATGGGCATATTTTAAAACATTGGGATACTTTTATAGTTTTTTTTTAAATAATATTTTGAAAGAGTTTTTTATTTTTATATTTTCGTTTTCATTTATTTTTATTTCATATAATTTTATATTTTAGCTTTAGTTATTTTAGTACGTCAAGTTATACTAATTTAACTAAATTTGCTGAAAAAAAAAAAAAATTCTCTATAGGGAAATTGATTTTTAATGATAACTTAACTTAAACCTTTATTTATTTATTTTTTGTTGAAGCCATCAGCCTACATTATATCAACTTATTTTTAAAATGACTGTATTTAACGGTGGAGTTACCCACGATGCTGTACAGAAAATTTTCACCAATCAGAGAGTCGAAACAAGCAAACCATGCCAAAAGAGCTATTTAGCTCCGCCCACTCCCGTGAACCACTGCAAATGACGTAATCGAATCGATCTGGAAATCAAAAAAAAAAAAAAAAAAAAAATTCCGGAACCAACACACCTGAAAAAATGGGCGGGCACTGTTGCATTTTGTTAGGATATGGAACCCCCTGAACTTCTACTCGGAGCTGGAATTATGCTTTCCTATGGCAACACTATCAAGTACAAGTAAGAGTTGGTGGTAAAGTTGTTTATGTTCATTATTATTGTAATGGCATGTGCTTTGAGGCATCAGTTAACGCCGTCTCTCGTGACATTTTGCAGACTCTGCTCTGGCCGTGCACGTTCATGTGTTTTAGAGGAGGCGTGGCTTTAGAGAGACGGTAAAAGAGGGTGGGATCTGATCCTTTCAAAGCTAGGTTGCTATTGCTAGCCTCTCCGAAAATGTCCTACCCTAAAAATAATGGCACAACTTACCTCACTCTCTGTTACATTATGCTTGATGTTGTGGTACAGAGCTGCAGGCATTCTGTTATGTTACCACAATGTTTGGCTTTTTTATGCTTTACTGCATCTGTGCCTTGCATGCAAATGCCTCGTCTTACAATATTTTAGGGATGCAAGTGCAAACACGCTGGCACAGAGCCCTGGTGGACTCTAGAGACCCCACTCTGAGACCTGCCACTTACATCCTCTCCACTGAAACCATGCAGATCTCCTAATTGTTCTCAGATGTCAGCCTGGTGTATATATATATAAAAGTGTGTTTTGTCATCTGGGATGAATTATTTATTAGAATTCATTAAAATGCTTGAATAATCTTCTTCAATATAGATTTAATATGCAGAGGTTGCATCATTTGTAATGGACATAAGGCTACTGGTTGATCCTGCTTAAAAGTCTTATTATGCATTTGTTTGTTTCCTGAAAGTAAATTTAAATCAGCTTTAGAAAATTTTATTTAATTAACATGCATTTTTAGTTAAGTTTCATAAACATACATAATTAACTTTCATTTATTTGACAGTGGAATGAATACAACTTGGAATGATTTCAAGAATGCTTTAATTTACACAAATCTTCAAGTAGCCAAAGAAAATGTTTAATTTATTGACTATAAAATCTCCTAAACTATTTTATAAGATTATAATGTGGTGGACATTGTATACATTTCGAAGATACAACTGCTGTAGAATAATTTTACATTTACATATATGCTATGTATACGACTGATACTTTTAAGTGACATCTAGATCTAAAGTTTGACCTCATATAATAAGCTAGCTATAGAAATATCTAATATTTTACAATGCAATAGCTGGCGTCGGAGTACTGGAAAGCATTGTGAAGGGAAGCTATAAAGAGCAGTCAGACTCATTATTACTGTTTTAGATTAGATGTGTCCACCTCCTCTTTCTGCTTTATAGAGCTCAGCCAAAACTTGCAGATTTCTTTTCGAAATATATCTATAATGTTTCCTAAATGCCAGCTGATATGCACATTACTCTTACCTTAGGAAAATGTTTAATGACATTTTCATTGATACTTATTGCATTATTGTTTGTTACGTAAAACTACCATATTTTTTCATTTTACCCCTAAATGAACTTTTAATACAAAAATAAAATTAACCAACATAACCAAATAAATTGTTGAAATATAGCACTGTCTAAATAAATGGCCTACATATGGTTTAAAGTGTACTCTTTATCCATTATTTCGAAACAGCATTTTTAGTGCCCCATCTATTATCAGGCAAAACTGTCTGAAAATGAGCCAAAAATAAAACTCTTTTGTTGGTTATGTTTGGATGCTTCACCTGAAACACATGACCAATACTAATAATAGCCTCCTCCAAGCTATGATTTACCAAACGTAGTGGCACTGACTCATGAGGGCTTTACTCATTCAATGATTATTCATGAAAAAGACATTTTAAACACTGACATGAGTCATTTAATCAATGTTTTTGGGATGAAATAAGCAGCTCTTCATGAGTCATTTTATTAATGTTTCTGCTAGTGAGCCAGTCTCTAAGGCTCTGGGAACATGGCACAATGATTTTGCTGTCATCATCTGTGGTTTGCACTGACCTACCAAATGTCATTTATCACTCTGAGGTTTCTAAAGAGTTTTACGTTATCCAGCTCCAAGTCTTCCAACAGAAGCGTTATGCCTACGGACATGTGTATGAAGGTATATTTGGTGCAAAACAACTGAACGCCTGTGACAGTGAAATTTGTAGTTGTAGAATAGCCACACATGTATATCAGTAAATTTAAAGTCACAGAGAGAAATGTTTTTAGAGTTGCAAGCTTTTTTTTCTCTTCCACGAACACAACACAACTGTTACACCTTCTCAAATTCTTCATTGCAGCTGCATAAATCCTATTTTACAAATCACAAATTAAGAAACTCGTATGCTCAAATTTTTTGCTACAGTTGCTGCAGTGAATATGGTGCAAAACACATTCACACACCTGCATCAAAATATGTGAAGTCACATGTCACTTGAAAGCGAAAAACAGTGTTTGAGATTCGTCGCAGCAGATTCAAGAAGCTGTAGTTATGTACTTGTGTTTGTGCTAAAAAATATACAAGACAGTTGTGAGAAAATATTCGACAAGTGTGCAACTCTCATTGGATGAATTCACATCCTGATTTGCAGATGAGCAAAATTTCTCAGTGACTTCACATTTTTTGATGCAGGTGTGTAAATGCGTTTTGCACCATATTCACTGCAGCAACTGTAGCAAAAATGTGAGCATACGAGTTTCTTATTTTGTGATTTGTAGAATAGGCTTTGTGCAGCTGCAATGAAGAATTTGAGAAGGTGTAACTGTAGTGTTGTGTTTGTGGAAGAGAAAAAAAAGTCTACAAGTTTGCAACTCTAAAAACATTTCTCTCTGCGACTTCAAATTTACTGATACACGTGTGGCTATTCTGTACAACTACATATTTCACTGTCACAGGCGTTCAGTTGTTCAGTTGTCAAATATACACAAAATAAAGTCAAAATGCCGGTCTTGGCGAGTCACGTAAACACAGTCAGTTATGTTTAAAGTGAATTTAAACAAAAAGCGCTTGTGTAACAGTTAAAGTGACAGCACCCTAATATACCTGCTGCCAAATTATGAGATAATATTAAAAATATATTTATTACAGCTTTTCCCCATGGAATTGATGTCAAAATTGTGGCCATGAGTTGCTAGTAACTTGGAAACCCACTAACCAAAGTGGCTAGTGAGCAAAAAAGTTAATGTCAAGCCCTTGTCATTACTTATTTTGTCCAGGGCACCAAGTGAGTGTGTGAAGACCCTGCCTTACAATACCTTTCTGAGCAGGTTCTTCATGTAGCTTGTTCTTCTTAAAATGAGAAACAACATGATGCAGTGTGTGATTATGTGTTCCTCTTATTCTTAATCTGGTGACCCCTGAGGACTGCTCAAGATACAAGCAGTGTATTGGCCGCACCTGTGCGGTGGACAAGAGCTCTTTATTCTTTATCCTACTGCGTGATAATAAATGAGGGCTCTAAGCATTCACATATGACCTGTCAACATGATCATCTATGCAGAAGAGCACCTCACTCCTTTAGCATGGGACGATAGAGTTCGGTATCTGGCCAGTCTCTTTCTTCAGCCACACATACTCAAGAGCCAGAGAGCTTTGACCCCGTGAACCTCAAGGACATTCAGCAGCTCAGTTGCAAGAGTTTGAGATCTGCAGGAACAATTAACACCCCCTTCCATAAACTCACTCTGAGAGGGGGAGAGAGATAAAGAGGTTTGTCTTTTAACAGAGAGGGAAGATCTGGAACAGTGGATCTGATCCAAAACAGCTGATTCACTGTCTATAGGCTGCTGTACCTTCTAAGTCAGCATCATAACTGCGTAGTCAATAGACATTTTTCCAGTGATGCTTTGCTCTAAATGATTTAATCTGAAAGATTAGATAGATAAAAATAGCTTGCAAGCCATAGAAATGTTCCAATGGTGTGTGAATCATTATTTTTTTATTTCTTGTCAATGAAAACAGATTCGCTAATTTATTTTAGTATCTAGAAAAATAATAGAATAACATTCAATAGGGAAAAATGTTATATGTAATTACAACTAATTTATATTTGTGTGTTCTTTGTATTTTTATACTATGTAACAGTATTGCGTTGTTAGCTTAGCTGACCGAAATCAGCCTTAACTGAATTTTTTTTTGTTGTTGTTTGTGATTATTGAATTAGGATCAAATCCTTCCGATTCAGATCAATGTGTACAGCTAAAAGCAAATGACACTGGAAGCCAGACACATTAAAATTACAAATGGCCGCATCCACTCTTACCTAAAAAATAAGGTGAATATGTTTGTTACAGAGCCAGAGGTTGTCTGAATAGTACAGGATATGTCGATTCTAAAGGCAACGGCTGACGTATTGCCGTCTCTCCTGTGTGTCTCTGCCCAGCCCACGGGAGGACTGTTTATGCAAGAAGATTTTATGAGCCTGATGCCTTTTCCAGGCTGAGTGATGGAAAGAGCCGGAAAAGAGGGGAAAGTGTCCCATAGTTTTAATGAGAGGAAGAGTCTGTGGTGGAGTGTCACAGCTCACAGGCTTCCTCCCGGAGCAGTAGATGTCTCTAGGAACTCTTGCTGCTGCAGTGTTGGGGATAACGCGTGAACTCAAGTTATATACTTGGAGGCTTATTTTTCTATTCATTTAATTTACTGATAAACACAAGTGAACGCCTCTCCATTCCCCACTCCAAATTTGAGTGCACGAGTATTTCAGGATTCATGATGAGATTGTGATTCTTTTGTAAATACAGTTACAGTGATGTGAATAAGTTTGGACACCCATGCTAAAGTTGCCTAAAAAGAGGAATAAAAAAAAATCGTCTTTTGGAAATTGCTCTTAATGCCTTAATAAAAAATAAAAAAAGGAAAAGTCCAACCTTTAAGGACACCAATTTTCTTTGTGAATGAATAATGTATCATAAATAAATAAATAAATGTTCTTCCTTAAAATACAGGGTGCATAAGTCAGGACACCCCTATGTTAAATTCCCATAGAGGCAGGGAGATTTTTATTTTTAAAGCCCAGTTATTTCATGGATCCAGGATACTATGCATCCTGATAAAGTTCCCTTGGCCTTTGGAATTAAAATAGACCCACATCATCACACACCCTTCACCATACCTAGAGATCTGCATGGGGTACTTTCCATAAGATCATCTCTCAATGCAAATCAAACCAGCTATTAGGCTAACTGAAATGCAACAACCAGTCCGTACCTTCTCGACCGCTGAAATTAAACTGAAGTGCATCTCGCAGGCTTCCAAAATGCTCTGATTATATTAAACCAAACCTGAAAGCATGCCTTGAATATTAAGGCTCTCTAGACTGTTAAACAAGGATGTTTTCCTCTCTCTCACTCTCTCTGAACCCAATTACTAAGTGAAATGTGCACCTGGAATGTGAGGAGGCGCACTGATTGTTTAGACATTGTGTTTATTTGGCCAGATCAAGCCGCTGATCCAACAGGCCAAACACACATATGCGGCACAAACAAATGACTTGGACAATCAGCTAGTTTGCATTGCTAATGTGATGAGACAGAATTAATTCCAACAAGTGCAACACAAAGACCAAACAGTGTGTAAGGAAAACACAATGCGAGTCAAAAGTTTAGACACTTCACTGAATTTGTTTGTCAAGATCGTAAAAACCTGTTGATCTAAAGACTTTTGCTTAAATCGTTTGTAGACAAATCTAAATTGTGTATTTTAATTTATATACAAAACTTGAATTGTCATTATTTCTCCCTTTTTTTTTCTTTTTTTTTGTAGTGGATGTGTTGGAGCAGCCAGTAAGTGTGCAGGACACCAATGCAAAGCATCTCAGGGTTATAATGATGCTTTCAAATGTAGCTGATCTTTAGGGCTCAAGTTTATGCTGTAAGATTCAGTTGTGTCCTGGAGCAGTCATGTTGAATCTGTAGTACTATACATAAGCACTATTTAACACTGACGTCATTCTTTGTGTAGCCTGAACAACAGTTCATTTTGTTAGTTTCCGCAAGTCCAATCTAAGTGTTCACTAGACCAGAGATTTGTGTGTGCACGTTCAGTTGTTCTGGTCTGTGTAACTCGCTGGAATAACCAAACAGTATGGCTTATTAGCAAGAGTATTGAGACCTTTGCAAAGCAATGCAATGAAAAAACAAAAACAGTGAGAAACACATGCATTGCACTAGTCTAAGTTGACTGTGACCCCAGTTAGAGGAGAGTTCAAAGTGTATAATCACCTTGATAAAACTGATTGTGCTCCAAGTGTGTAGAAGTAAACAGCGCTGAACTATCACTGTCTCATGCCCTTTAAACACAGCAGAGCATGTCTGACATGTGACTGAAGCTATTAGAGCTCTTATCTGCAGTTACTGCAGTGGAACAAACACCATTATTTCAACACAAAAAATTTGTTTGTGATACTCTCTAGTTATCTGGAAAGATTACCACAACTTTGCAATAACCCAAACACAGAGACTGACGCCTTGGCAGTGAGAACGGGTTGTCTGATTATACTTTTCTGTGGATGGGAAAATGCACAGGATAGCCTACATTTTATTCACATATAAACATTCATCAACTCACACATCAGTTGTGGTAAATGGAAGCTCAAGCACGTTCCCTTGACGGGCGATCGTGAACCAATCGTGGTATGCAGCAAGTTTGAGCCTCAGTAAGAACCAATGAGCTTCTGTGTATGTTCGCTGATCAATGTTTATATGTGTAAAAGACTAAATTAAATCTGTTCAAGTGATCGAGCCTCAATTTGCACTGAACTGCTCAATTCAAATGGATTAGTTTTACAATCTTTTGAAGCGTCAAGGTTGTAGTTGTGTAGCTGTCAATGCAGGGACAGAAAGCTTTCAGATTTCATCAAAAAGATCCTCATTTGTGTTCTGAAGATGAACGAAAGTCTTACGGGTTTGTAATGACATGAGGGTGAGTAATTAATGACAGAATGTTAATTTTTGGGTGAACTATCCCTTTAAGAATGTTGTTAATGTACAGTTACATTTAGCATATCTGAGAAAACTTTGACATTAATGGCACGAAATTTTATCATAAAATTACATGCTGGAGTTTTTTCATCATAATATGTTTTGGTGTGACTATTCATTTGAACATCCACAATAATTTTTGTTACATTTATTTATATTTTTGAGCTCCAAACCTGACCCCACCCCAACCACTACTCAACCATACAAAACACAGCATATAAAACACGTAACAGACAGATAAATGTAGTCTCAATAATGTATTTAAAAATACGAAAAGGAGGCCAAATGATTGCTTTGAGGAACAGACGCAAATTTGACCATTCTCCCCGTCTGGGGAAACTGACCCCCTCCCATCTCCCATTTTCCATTTTCCATTTTGTTATTTCTTCCGGGAAACTCACGTAATTTGTACGGCCCAAACTTTGTTATATGAATAATCACATCAATATATTTTTCCAAGGTTGTCTAGATGGCAGATATTGTATGCGTCATACTCGCACAATCAACACATCATACAAATTTCAACCCATTTGTGACCTCAACCTGGCAACCTACACTACAACCCATGTCTGCGCAGGTAGTAGACGTGGGAAGTTGAAAAAGAAATGGGAGGAGAAGACTCAATGGTAAATATTAAACGCAATTAACGCAGCATCCGTTTTTTTCTGTTGGCTAGCGTTACATTACATGATCACGCTCTTATTCATTCAAATGCTTTTAAACCATTCAAGCATGACAAGACAAATATAACGCGCTGCCTGAAACGCGCACACACAACGCATCGAAAGCGTTCGTGCAGTGGTGTGCACGAACTGTGATTGACTGTCAGATCTCACACCCCCCTGCGTTGATTGGACCAGAAGAACCAGGATCGGTGGATTTTTGCAAAACAAATAACAGCCTCCAGGTGTAGGTAGAAGCGCTGGGGTTTTTTTCTTCTAAAATTGGCTGATTTATGTTGTTCTGTCGGAGCATTGTGGTTTCAGTGAATATGATCAAAAAAATCTTGCTGACTTCAGCTTTAATCAAAGAACAAAGGGAACAGGGAAGTCACTCACTACTCTTGACTAAATACTTTTGTAAGTTTTAATAAGTGTAAACTGTTTGATAATTTTATTCCATTTCTGTATATTTCCTACCTGTTGTTAGACAGGTAGGCAGTGCCGCTGCTTTTGGTGCCCTAAGCATAATTCCTTTATTATTTTCTCTCCTCATCAGCATCACACTCTTTTTCTCTTTGTTTTTATCTTGCCCTGTCTCTTCCCCTCCTAAAGTTGGCTTTTTATTTTATTTAGGCTACTAAAGGCTACAATTAGAATTTTATTCTCAATATGTACACATTCATTATTAATCCTGTGCCTAACATGATGAAAACGGCTTTGTTCATGTTTCTTGTCCCCTCACAATGACAGTAGCCTAAACTATTACACTAGGCTACATGACATAGGCCTATTTTCAGTTCAAAATGGCGAAATTAGACAAAACTATATTAGTTTGCCTAATTATTTTTTGTCATTCGTTTAACATTTATGACCTAAAAAAACTGTCAAATATGAAACGTTAAGTTTAGCTACTTGCATCTTATCTCGCACTTGACCGTACACTGAAGCGTCGAGTTGCACTGTTAAAATTCGCGCTCAGCGTCTGTGAACGTAAAGCCCGCCTACTTTGATTTGATTGGTCATCTCAAATATTCTGACATTGACGAGCAGTGACAGACCAATGAGGCTCAGATGAACACACACACACACACACACACCCTGTCCTCTGTTTCTGACGTGTTCTCTGCTCAGCGCCGCTGTGCGGATTGAAGATGAAGAACGCGCTGAATCTGATTATAACAAGAAGTTTGATGATTGATTTTTCATTAGGCTATTTTTGGTGCCCCCTCAGCACTTGGTGCCCTACGCACAGCGCGTGATGCGCGTGGTGGGAGCGGCGGCGCTGCAGGTAGGAAGGGCACAGGTAAATATGACATTTATTATAATGGGTTTATGTGAGGATTGTTTTTAAGTTCATCTAAATAAAATAATTTCATTGAAGTGTCATCAGTATCTGTATTAGTATCAGTGATACTGGCCTTCGTTCATAAAAATATGCCATTTTAAGTATTTTTCATTTTTTCTTTTTATTGGATACTATTTATTTATGTTGATATCTGTGCAATTTATGTGTATTTAACTTTTTAGTTTTTTACATTGAAATGACTTATCACTTAAACTCAGAGCTCCTGGAGGTCTGTCTTAACGTGTTCTTTGTGTTTGTCTATAACAATCAATTTTCATTAGTCTATTTGATGAAATTAAATGTGCTTTTTACCACTGTTCTGAACGGCCACCCTATGGTCCACTCATATTATTTATGACAAGACAAGCATTCATAAAACACAAGCCTGTGGATATGAATCAGTACAGGTTGAAAAACAGGTGTGAAGGAAACACAAGTTATGGGTTTAATTATACATTTTTAAAAATGACAAATGACTTATCCTGCAGACAACTTCCAAGATGACAGACTAATCATAAGCAGATGGTTTGGTGCATTGGATTCAAGGGCCACATGAGCCAACTCAGTGTCTTGTATTAAATCAGCACAGATTTAATTCTAGATGGGCCATTTCAATTTTGCACAAAGATTTGTAGATGTGCATGCTCTCTGAAGGTCTCTATGGTCCTTCCGAATAGTTGAGTGTTTTGTTGTGATGTGGAGAATGGCTGGATCTCTGCATCTGACAGCAGTATTCTTCAGTTTTAGGATGCCTGCTGTCTGCAGAGCAGAAGGTTCTGACAAGCCTTTCCTCAGGATCAACTTCAGGTTAAAACGCACTATTCCTTTGTAAATATAAATACATTTTCTGGTTTAGTTCCAGACAAAAACCATTACACAATATATTTTAATAACAAATACAAATAAAGTGCTTTTGTCTAAAAAAAGAGCAGAACTTTAATGCTCTCTATTAAGATACATTAAAAATAAAACGAAGAAAAACAAAAACTTTGTTCTTATTTATCTAATAACATATGCTCTCATAAACGGGTTACGATAAAAGCTGCTTGCTTAAATATATAAATTATTAGTTTTTTTCATAAACGTGCTGTCAGTTACATTATTAAAAATTACATGACTACAAATATTTTCTTCTTTCGTTTCTCCAAAGCAAACAACAACAACATTTTTTTATTGTATTTTGTTGTGTTGTCATTTAAAAAGTATTATAAATAATTACTTGCAATGTGCAATTCGTACATCTCAAACAACGCAATGATAACATGTTAATCTTTATCTTAAAATAATTAAATATAATAATAATAATCGTTGATTTTTATTAAAATATTTACATTAAAATATGCGTTTCCTATAACTACAGCAAGCAATGATAAATATTTACCGATGAACCGATCTGAGCGTCGGGAGGAATTTAAGAAAAATTGTGACCGACAAATATACTTTTTTTTTTTTTTTGTATGAACATACTGTAGCCTATATGAACCTATATACAATCTACGTTTACAGGTCAGTTTTATTACAAGCAGATACAACTCCAGTGAGATGTTGGTATAGACAATTGGTCGCGAATACCAACCAGTATTGACAAATTGACAAATTTATTTTAAAATGATTAGCAAAAAGTAGTCTGTATGCTAAATTCTTTTGCAATAGAAATAAATATCTTAAAATAATAATAAAAATACTTATATAAAAGCGATTGATTATATTGTTATGATGTAAGATAAGGCTAAGACAGGTGTTTTGGACTTTGACCACCCATGTTCCAGACGACTAATTCAATTACAAGACTTACGAATTTATTCGTATTTCGTATTACTATCAAGATTATTATCAAGAATTACTTCAGAACGTCCAGTTGGTGCAGTAAATATTAGTCCACTGCTGGAACCGAGTAGGAAACAGCTTAGGATAACTTTATGATTGCGGTGACACGTGCTCTGAGCTTTAACCGATGCCGTGAAGTGCTTTTGAAATGGCAGAGTTATTAGGAGGAGGCACGTGTCCTAATGAGCTCCTTTTCAAACCTGTTGAATAGAGATAAGCACCCTGCGGCGAGACCTGGAGCTATTTAATGGCCATTACGCACAGGGCTACCCAGTTTACGCACGGTAGTTGAAGCTCTCCAAATCTGAGAAAAAGGGGGGGAAATGGAAGACATATTTTTTGATTTTGATCAAGATGCTGCCACAGAATTTCCCTTCTGGGGCCAAATGGACCCTAACTCGCAGTTCCAGTCTCAGATGGACACGCTGCTCTTTGACTGCAGCGCAATGACAGGTCAGCTGTCCCCCTGGTCCTCTTTCGCGTGCCAGTCCGTGTTCCCAGACGCTCAGCTGACCTTCACGGACTTAGACTCGCAGTCTCCGCAGCTGGAGGTCGGTGCTGAAGTGGACAGCTCCTCGGGCGACGATCCCCATGAGATCAGCAATCGCAGACAGCGGCGCTTGACGTCCCATCATCCGTACAAGGTGCAGCGCCACGCCGCCAACATCCGGGAGAGGAAGAGGATGCTCAGCATCAATTCTGGATTTGAGGAGCTGCGCTGCCATGTTCCCACGTTCCCCTACGAGAAACGGCTCTCCAAAATAGACACATTAAGACTGGCCATTGCTTACATCGCCCTGCTCAGAGAAATCCTCATGTCAGGCTGTGACCCCAAGTCATATGTGGATGAATGCATGAAGAACGGCTATAAGAATCAGACCAATGCCATCTGGAACACAAGTGGTAAGATGACAGTTTGAGTTCAATAAATATATCTAAAATGTATTTAATTTAAATAAAAAAAAATTAACTGAAACTTTTCACTCAAATGTGTATATATAGCATATACCACGTGACCAGAATGACTATCAAACATCAATCATAATTGAAATCATAATTTATTAATCATAGATACATAAACAGACAGAGACGATAGATAGATAGATAGATAGATAGATAGATAGAAAGATGGTCAAAGTTACATTACTGGTGGGTTTGATTAAAATACATGTTTTAGGGCTCCAGTAAAATGCACATTTGTTCATTTTGCAGTGCAAATCAAATAGTTTCCAGCATCCATAAAAAATAAATAAACATTAACTAAATAATTCAGTCCCTCCTTGGTTTGGAAAAACATCTTTGATCATTTTTAAAACTTGACAGGAAAATCAGATCAAACATTTGTGCAGTCATTGCAGCAAATGTATTCATTTAAACCAGCATTTTAAAGTATTAGGAACAGACTGGATACTTATTAACATGCACACATTGTTTCCCTCCTCTTGTTTGTGGGGCATATGAGGTAAATGACTTGTTTATTAGGAGTGCATATGCAAATACATCCTCAATAAGGCTTATGTCACTCCAACAGGCGTTGTTTTACATGATTAAACAGTTCCCATTGTTTATATTGACTGTGCAGTTTATTCCCAGCTGTCTGTTTTCAAAAACTTCTTTTTCTAAGACAAGTATTTGAGCTGAAAGGGAGCTGTGTACTTTAGTTAACCACATCCCAGGGTTCCAGCTCTTCGAGGGGGAGGGTTTTAATGAATAAGTGTGCCTTTGTTAGCCTTAGACCAGCGACTTGTTAAATGGTCATTAAAATGTATCTAAAGCCTCATGTTTGCTCTGCTTTTGTGTTCTCCAACTTTAGATCTGACAGCTCGGCTCTCTTGGATAAAGTGGGATTAACTGCACTGTGGGCCGGGAAGAGAGATGCCGCCTCTCCCTCCTTTCTCACGCTCCTCTTCAAAGCTAGCATGGCACGACGACACCACGACATCTGCAGACTTCTCACCGTGTTACACCTCCTGGCACTCGGGACACTTTTTATATTCTAATTTGTTGTGGGTTACAATCAGACCCCTTTTGCTCATCCAGACGGTCGTTGTTTGTTGTAAATGAGGCCTTATTAGGACAAAACCGTGGCACTTGTCCTTGTGTGCCAGTTGAGAGAATGGCAAATGTTTTGAAGTGTTTGGCCTGACAACCACATTCAGATTTTAAATGTGACATTTTGCACCTTGAAATTATTTTGAGCAAACGCAGGTAGTTTATCACAACAATATTTATTTGTTAATTTATCATTTTTATTTATTAAAAATGTTCATTCTAAGTCTTTCTTTTGAACTTTGTTTGAGTGACTTTTATATTATTATTATTTATTTAATATAAATTAAAGATATGTGTATATAAATACAAGATAGGCCTATATAAATGCTTGTCTTTAACCTCACTGGTCTTTTTGATTAGCCTACTCTGTGATTTAAAAAGTAAATAAAAACTTTATTTGCCATGTTGAATCAAATCAGAACAGAACAAATTTTACCCCCTTCTATCTTAGAAAATATTTAACCCAAAAAGGTACATATTAGTATCCTAAACGGTACAGTAACCTTAAAGGTATACCTTTATTACCCTATACCTCAAGTGTTACCAAATGGTATAGGCTACATTTTGAAAGTGCATACTGCCCCAGTGACAGATTTTGTACCTTTTTTTTCTGAGAGTGTAGCATTGAATTTGCTTCCCAGCAGTCCCTTACTAAGGGCCCACATTTGTTTTACCCATTTCCCCTTTGTTTTTAAAGGCTCTCGACGGGACCCTCAAACTGCAGTCACTTACAAATAGAAAGCCGCCATAATAGGAGCGAACGCATGATGGTGTTTGAATAATAGATGAGAGGAGCAGATACTCCGAGTGAGAGAAGAGAAAAAGCTAGCAGGGGTGAGCCATCCTGAACGTTTACCTTTTCGATTGAGGTGTGTAAAATACGTCTCTAATGGCCCTCGGTGGATGTAATTAAACTGGAGCATTTTGTGGTAGGATATGGGAAGCTAGTCTCAGTCTGTCGGGGAGGTTTTAACCCCGTGATAGACTTGAACGTCTGGTCTAGGCTATGTCCTAAGAGCTCCCGGTTAAGGTAGGTCACATTTACCGTTGCTCGGAGAAATTTTGCGGGCTAAATCCTTTCAGTCGGAACCAGCGCCATCTGGGGTTTTGCTTTTGGGCGAAAAAATATTGCATGCAAATTTCGCTCATAATTTTCAAGTTAGTCAGGCGAATTTGCTGCGTTGACCATTAGACAGCTGCTTGTTTTGAAAGTGACTTTTGTGTGGACTAAAATTGTCAATACTGGACTCTTTTTGCCTGAAATTTCGCTAATGTTACAATAGCCTAATGATGATGCAGTTTCAGGACTGCATTTCTAGAACCCTAGGTTGTTTTGGGTTTTTAGCAGTTTATATTGGGCTATTTAATAGTTTATTATACTATTTATTTAAATCACTTATTCAATTCTATATTTGTATTATTTTTTTCAGGAATGATTTTGCCTAGTTGTTTAATAGTTGAAAAAAAAAAAACAGGCCTATGCTATAGCAGGGCTCTCAGGGCCTCAAGTTTTGAAGACAGGCAAAAGTGACATCTTTGAAAGACAGACATGGCCAGGATATAATTATAAAATATGACATGATTTTAAAAGTGACAAAATAATATCGACTTTGCAATACACTTTATTTGGAGAGAGAGATGTTTATAATGTGACAATATGTCAGTAATCGTGTGATAGCGAAAACAGGACTAGGCCTAGCCGCCTAGACACTACTTGTTCTGAGCAGGTGTTGTCAGTGAACAGGCTTTAAAACTGTTGGCTAAGTTACAGACACTCATGAAAAAAATTTATGCTAATTATCTGGGAAACATTCTCTAACAGCCTGACGTTGTCATTGTTTGTGTCAAACAAGTTGTGAATTTGTTGTAACATTAAAACAGGAGACCTATACTCTGTGCTCAAAGTGATGCTCGGAACTCCAATGGAAACTTTCGGAAGATGTTGTAGCAGAATCACGTGAACAATTCCAGGAAATAATTCTTCTTTTTTTTTCATTGGTTGTTGCATTAAATTTTACCCAGACACATTAGTGCTATTTTCTGATTGGTTATTGTGTAGCCCTTTTCTTTTTTAGTTTGGCTGATAAGTGGCAGGCTCGGCTGATGCCCTTGATTTCTGCCGGTTCCATATAGTGAGAGCGGCGCATGGCATATTAAATGTAGCCTTATAAATAGTTTTTCTGCGTGAGAAATACAATGTGTGACAGGAGTGCGTGACAAAAGACCGAAATGAGTGACACTTGAGAGCCCTGCATACATGTTATATGATAGCTATAGACTAGCCTAGCCTAGCCATTAGCCTTGTCCTAACCAACCCCTAAACATAAACACGGTAGGCTAACCTTCTTGAAATAGTTAACCTAATTTGTTACAATATGAGAAACTTTATACTTTTAAATGTAGTTTTCATGGAAAGAAAGACTTAATTATGTGCAGCATAGGCTATGTGCGTGACTAGATTTGCCACAGCAAATTTCACATCTGATGTTTGACCCACTTAACAAAGTGAGGTAAACGGCAAAATTGCAATACAAACTAGTGTGTTTATTAGTAGGCTATGTTAATTAATTAAAATAATTTGAAAACAATACCAGTTTACAACATCCAGCAGCGCAATGACCTGTTTTGCACATCGAGAGACTGCTCACACCGAAAGTTTAAAATGCCCGTTTAAAATCTTACGTTAAAAATAATGTGGAAAGATAATAATAATAATATAAGGTCTAGTGAGTTAGTTAGCTAGCATTAGTTTGTTTGAAGCTTTAATCATGTATCATCGGTTGGAGTAGATTTGGTTAGGTGGCGCTGTCGGAAATATAAGAGTTTCTAGAACTGTGGTCCTGAAACTGCAGCCTCCGGTATTGCAGAAATGTAATTAAATGTGACCGCAGTCACCACACCAGTAACATATGGGTGGTCCTTTTGGGTTTGGTCCTATAACTTCACCTGTGTCATTTTCACACAAATCCTTAAGAGCTGCTCCAGTAATGCACAGCCTTCGAGTTGAATGTATTCTTATGGCCGGAGCGTTGCAGTCAGTCTTTAGAGATTGGTACTGACTTTCTTTATGCATTTGGCTGACTCCTCCAACCAGGGTGATGTTCTTACCAGAGCCCCAAGTCCATCTCTGGAGGCAGCAGCAGGTGTGTGATGACTCCCCGCATGGGCTAGCCATCGATCACCATATAACACAAGCTCCGCTGTTCTATTACAATACCAGCGGCTTCAATTACTGCATACAGCCCGAGTCAGGTCCATTAATACAACTTGTATGACCCTCGAAAAGGTCTGTGTTTTAGTGCTCCATGCTGTCATAGCAATGTAGAGCTCAAGAGGGGCGTACAGGTGGAGATCCGATTTACCTTTGGGACTGGTGCTTACTGTACTGACTCAAACGGGCTGGACTTAGTTGTTCCGCTGCTGTTAGTTGATCTTCAGCACAGGAATTCTTAAAGAATGAAGACTGAAAAATAATAATGCAACAAAAAATAACACTGGGTTATTATTATTGCCATCTAGTGGTTAGTTTAATTATCAATATTTTTTTTTCCTTACTTAAAGGCATAGTTAAACCTAAATGAAAATGATGTCATTATGATGTCATTATTTACATTAGTTTGTGACCATGGCTGTCAAAATAAATAAATAAAATAAATTGCAATTATAAAAAGAATGATATAAAATCTGTCTATATATTCCAAATGCACACTATATAATCTTTTTGCACCTCTTTTCCATATAACAGCAGTTTGAGACCATGGCTGTAAAATAAAATTGTATTATAAAAAGTAGTTCATGCACACAACATTCTTAGCTTTCTAAGCGTTATGAAAAAAAAAAAAAAAATAATAATGAAAACAATGACATCTGTGCACTAATGATGTGCCATTGTAAGTCATTTTTGAAAAAGGCTATCATTTCAGAATATTACAAAATAGTTAATGGATACAGTCAGATCTAGAGCTTGAAAAGTCCTCCATTACGGATTGTGAAACATTCAGTGTTAAACTTTGCATGTTTCTCATCTGTCTCTTGCATTTACAGAGTTAGAATGAAATAAAACGGTGTTTAAATGAAGCCTAATAATCACTCGTGTCCTGATTCCTGACACTGTGTTCTCCCTTGTTTCTTTTTACAGCGGGGTTCATTTATTTCTGGCCTAAGTTGACTTGTGTCAGAAAGGGTGAGGACTGGAGTGAGGGTGAGGCCAGGTGTGTTTATTGTGCATTTGACTTCTCTAAACATCAATATGACAGCGCTTCTTCTGAAAGCATGCTTACAATAGGACAAATATCAATCATCAAAGATTATCGTATTCAGGGAATGTAGGAAATGAGGGAATATACAAATCAATTGTCATGTAAAGCCTCTCTAATCAAAATAGCAAACGTCTAAACAAGGATAAAATACTGAAGGCAGTTGAAACCACAGCTCTCTTAGAAAATATTACCATGCCTTCTCAAATTGGAACTGTCTTTTACGAAACAAACACACTGATTGAATTATTTGCAAAGACACCCTGGAAATCTTTTGGGACAGCATCAAACATTGAGTCAAACAGTCAGGGTCTGTTTATACATCAGCAGAGAGGAAATGTACATTCTCACACAGTTATTTAGATGATACTGCAATGCTTTGAGTAATTGATCTCCACGTGCACGTGCACCACAGTCCCTCTGCAGATCTGAGATAGCTGTGAAACACATTTTAAATGATCCACCTGCTTTGCTCATTACCGCGGGCCCCCTCAAGGCCTAGACACACACACACACACACACACACACACATCGAGATAGTGACTCACATTAAGTGGGGAGATATGCATTTTTCCTTAAAATACATTTTGGGAATGTCAAGGTTTCATTGCCACAGGGACATATGAGCCCATTTAAGAATACCTTTAGGATTTTCAACTTTTCTCTCTCAATCGAAATCACAGCATGCTTTATGTCTGGAGCGCTTTTTTGGACTCTGTTATGATTGGTCAGCGTCATTGCATAGGAAACAGTATCAACGCCCACTCGCTATTACACACGAGTAAGTGTTTTGAAAACATTATCCATGTAAAACCGTAATTTACAGATAGAGAATTAGGAATGACTTGCGCTTTGTTATGCAGCTGCTGTCAGATCCAGTAGTTTGCTGCCTCATTTTTCAACAACTGTTTCTTTGTGAACTCTCCATTTCGCTGTGCCTCGTTTTACAAAACAAAATGCTCCGAACAAACATGTAATCCTCCGATGCGATCAGGGGACGCCATTAATAAAAACCATCCAATAGTTTCCGACGCTGGGATCCTTCTGAAGTCTGTACAGAGACGCAAAAGAGCTGTTTAAATTGGACACATCACAGCGAATGTTTTTTCACTCTTCCATTTGCCCTGTTGTCGACAGACTCAAGTGCGTGAAGCATGTCAGAAACTGAATGTGTATCTGTGTACAGTATCCAGCGTAGAGAGCATCAGTGATTATAAACGTGACGCTCACATCCAGTGTAGGCAAATGTCAGCTGTTCAGTGACTGAATGCCTGTGGGCAAGGCCTATGTGCACAATGATGCATATATATTCGTGGATGTCTTGGACTATGGAGGCAGGAATATGCAAATATGTTTGCCCGTGTGATGCCACAGACCCTGCAGTATCAAAGCGAGCTGTTTTTGGAGCTTGATTAAATGCTTTGTTTATAATGAGGATGATGTTTTAAGCTATGAAACTTGCAGGATGTTTTAATGCCTCTTATATGTCAAAAGATCAAGGGAAATTTGACACCTTTAAAAAAAGGGTTATGTTGTTTCGAAATAATGTAAAAAATTGAGAAATATTTCAGATTCTGCACTATTTCTTGGTTGCTAATCAAATAAGTAAAGTAGTGACGTTGATCAAATGACTTCTTGCTTCTATTTGAAATATCATGTCATGTAATTTCTGGAATTCATGTCGTTTTGTTACTCTTATAACAATTACGACAAACACATGGTTAAAATGTGTGTCATAAGAACTATTGTAGAGAAAACTTGGCTCTCTGGACTGCTTGCATTAGCATTAGCATTAGCAAACATCACAGCTGACATCTGTACATGGATTACATTCTTTTATAATTCACATCATAAGTCGACTACACAATATCGTGCAAAACGTTAACCTACGGAAAAACTACATCCTACAGTGGAGCAAATAAACCCATTTTTTAAGGAAGAGGAGCAGCAAATGTTTTTTGATTATTCTAATTTATGATTTATATTATTAAGTCCCTTTTTTATGCCCTTCCCTTGTTAACTTCCCTCTGTCTCGATCTCTCGTATGGTTTATAGTTAGTTTACTGCTTTTAATAGTTTACGTTGCACTAGTGCACTAGTGCCCACTACTGATGGAACCCTTGCATTGTGTTTAAACGCCCTAAGCCCTTGATTACTTGTAGGTGAATTAAGTGCGAGCAATCTGAGTTGCTGTTTTGACGTCACAATCACGTTACATTGCTGTCTATGGAGCTGCCTGAAGTGGACATATGCGTAGACTCAGTAAAAATCGAGGGGTCATTGAGGGTCTGTCCAAATAAACATCCCTTGTCCACGAGACGCAGGTGAACGCACTTCAAAATGGTGGATGGGATTCAACAGAGGGGAAGTTTGTGAGTCTTAAAGTGGAATTAAATGCACCCTTGGACATATAAGCTATAATTGTATATTTTTTTTAAATATTTATTTTATCATAGTATACATAGTGTATTATTAAAAAGGCTAGAAAAAGTGTCCCCAAGGCCAAATGTTCTAATTATTAATGTGCAAACTGTGCTTTAAAATCAAACTAGAAATGACACCCATTCACCAGTGTAGATTTTTGTGCTTTCTAACGCTACTTTAAATTGACAGTTTACTGTAAATGTACTTATTGCGTTTACATCAATCCTGACTCAGACGTTCCTCTAGCCCAGTCCAGGCCAATCAGTAGGGCAAACAGGCCATGTTTGCCCAAGTTCAGAGCTCTTAGACGGGCCACCTGTGCCCACACGGGCCTGTGAACCTGAAACTAACCTTAGCACCAACATCACAACTGCACTTCTCATTACCCCTGCAGTGTTTGTGCAAGAGCTTGTGTGGGGGGGCAGGAGCTGCACCAACACTCACTACAATTCTCAGTCACTATACATGACGTCTTATTTACTGCAACTGTGAAGTCATGACAATGGTTTTGAACGGAGTGAATTACAATGTGCTTATAATCTATTATGCTTCAAAGACCGCATGTACTTTTTGATGACTAAGAAACGTCTTCTGTTCAAACAAACTGTGATACAGATCAATTCCTGAGATGGATCAAAGATGTAGCAAAAACTACACAGCGCTGTTTACTTTAAAAGTCTGCTTTTTGTTATTAATAACATATGACATTTACACGCATCTCATTGCATTCAAAAAATATTTACGAATGTTTAGTACGACAACTAAAACGTAACCGCGCTTGCCTGTCAGGGTCCAGTCGGTTGCATATAATAGTCGTCCATTTGCTTTTCCTCAGATGAAATCAAAGCAAGCTGCTACATACTCCCTAATGAAACATTTATGAAGGACCTCTAATGCAATTTTAGAAACACCTTGTAACCCGGGGTGCTAGAGAACACAGTCGTGTGCATGAATGAGTGCGAGTTAACGCTGCAGGGGTGCAATGCTCATTTCACCATAGGAAAGCATTTACATTTTACAAGGACAGTTTAAACATTCTGCTGGAGATCATGTTGTGAATATCTTACAATATTAGTTACCATTTATTTATTTTAATGACCTCACCAAATTGTGCCACCTCTGAAACAGTGAGGTTTAAAGCGCTTTGTATAAGTGATCAATAAAATAAATTATTAAGTCACATACATTTAAAAATGTGACTCAGTTATTATTGATGGTCAATTATTAATACTGGTTATTATTGTTATCTATATTTAAAAAATGTTTGCTGATCAATATTTTTGTGGAAAACGTGATAAAAAAAATTCTGGATTTCCAGTATAGAAAGTTAATAGAAAAGTATTTCTTTGAAATAGAAGTATTTTATAACATTATAAATGTCTTTATAAAAACCTTTGAATGGTAGTAAAATATTATGCAGCAAAGCCTGTTTTCAACATTGAAAATAGTTCTTAAGCACCAAATCTGTATATTAGAATGAATTATAAAGGATCGTGTGACACTGAAGACTGGAGTAATGATGCTGAAAATTCACTTTTGCATCACAGGAATAAGTTACATTTTAAAATGTATTAATATAGAAAATAGTACTTTTAAATTGACTGCTCTCAATTTTACTGCTTTTACTGTATTTTCCATAAAATAAATGCAGCCTTTTTCTATAATGAGCAAGAGACTTAAAAAAAACTACACGACATTTAAAAATCTTAATTACAGTGTTCCAAACATTTGACTTGTAGTGTACTTGTGTAAATACATATTGATTTTTAAAATTAAGAATATTACAATGTAACAACCTATCTTAAGAATGCTTGCATGAAGTTCATGACAAGTGCAAACGAAGAGATTATCCATGCAAACATCAATGTTTGCAAGAACATGTTTGGATTGTTGGTTCACCAAGGCATGCCATCTTCACACCACATAGTGAGCACAGAGTGAGGAGCAAGGCATCTGTTGATCCTCAGACACTTGCTGAAAAGATAAAGGGATTCGTCATAGAAAAGCACATTTTGGAGGTTACATTTTTTACAAGTGTTGTGTCACTTCCAGTAGCAGCAACAGTCATTTTAAGACGGACTGCATTTTCAGTAAACGACGTTGCGTTGATATCAATGAAAAACAGCTGTGTGTGTGTTTCATCTTGGCATTGCACACATTTTGGACGCATTGACTGGCCGAGATGGATATATATATGCATTGATATATGTGTGCCCTTTCCAGAACAGGGAAGAAAATGCCGTCACAGACTGGGTTCATCTGTGCTGGTTGGCTGAACTTTATCACCTTCATCAGGACTATAATATTCATCACATCTCTAAGATTGTCTTACAAATCCCCACAATTCTTCCTACAACATATCTAATCAATTAACATTTCGCATATAACACCCGGTGAGTTTTCTTTTATTCAGTCACTAAAACTGTAAAAGCCGCCAGACCACCAGATTGTCTCCCGCATGGCTTTTCTATTTATTTCTGAATCTAAAATCAGCCTGCAAACATCTGCAGGTTGATGTGACAGTCTGCTGCAGAAAGGATTTCAGCTTATTAAAGAGTTCCAGGCCATGTGGAGCTGATTTGGAAGTGTCCAAATCATGAGATATAAACACGTCATCTTAACAGAGTGAAATATGGCACGGCATATCTTTGATCTGATGTGGGTCATCTCCAGAACCTGCCGGCTGGGTCAGATGGTACCAGATCTACCCCTGCTGGGGCCTTCCTAGAAATCTATATGGGTATATACCTGTAAGTCACGAGAGCTTGTGATCCAGAGAGGCTTCGCTGTGCCGCTGGGCCATATGGAGTCTATCTGAAGCAGCGCTGTTGATGGAGCGGGTCAGGCTTCAGGGAAACAGGCTTCAAAGTTGGGCACATGTCAATGTCTCTCTTATCCTTTCACTATGAGTTACAGGACAGAAGATATTCATTCTTCCCAATTGCCTGATCCATCATGCTGTTGGAAAATCCAAAAAGTGTTTATCAAAGGCAGGTACTTCAAGGGATAGTTCATCCAAAAATAAAAATGAGGTCATATTTACTCACCTTCATGTCGTTCCAAACCTGTGTGAGACGCAAACGGTGGATTTTTGGTCGTTTTTACTCTACATATATCTTTTGAATATGCCATTTCAGACAGGAAATTACTGTAGTCTATTCATTTCACCTAAATATCATTTTATGGTTTTATGTATTTTTTTTTGGAGCTTGACAGCCCCAGTTATCATTTACTGTCATTATATGGAAAATAGCAGACCGACAATCTTCACAAAATCATATTTTGTGTTGTATCGAAGAATAAAAGGCGTACGGTTTTGGTCATAATGGTAAGTAAATTATGAATTTTGATTTTTGGATTACCCATTCCTTTAAATGAATTCAGTCAGTTAGCGTAGAACAGAGGAGATTAAGCAGAAAATTCAATTTGGGATTTGAGATTTTGAGATTTTGAGATTAGGATGGTTTTGAGTTTTATCATTGTGGCGGTTTTTACATTGTTCATTATCTGAAAGTGCAAAAGCGGGCTGACTCTTTCAACAATTTTCTAGTTTCTTTATATTAGAGATGCTGTAGCATGTAGAACTATAATTGCTTCAAGCTCTTTGATTAAGAAGCATTCATGTGGCATTATCTTGAAGCTCTAAAACCATAAACATCCCTCAGTGAAAACCCTTTCAGAACGTCCATGTTTTAACCAGAATGGACATGGAGATCATCTGAGCATCCTCAGGGCTATTCTCGCTGGCTTCGTCCCATGTGTCAGTCATCCGTTCACATGTGGATTACATACATAAATCAAAGGGAAACAACTCTTCTTTCTGAAATAAAGCATAATTTACAATTGAAAACCTTACAAATGTGACCGAACTGCTGCCTTATACAAAACATCCCAAAGCCTCTTTTGAACACTGGACACTGGTAAAAGAAATCTGACATGCATTATTATTGTCTTATTCAGAGAGACAGTCCAGGCCCGTGTAAGAGAAAAAGCCTGTGAGGTTTTGCCAAACGTTCTTCACAACAGGCTGACTCCTACATGTGTTTAGGGTATTGTGAAACCCTGGACTTATTCTGGAAAACAATAGGGAAAGGTCTTTCATCTGACTTGAAAGAATGGCGTGAAGAGAAGTCTGCAAATTCATCTACTGTGTGCCACATCTGAAAGAGGTGAGAGGCTTTTTGTGGCATTTTAATAACCATGAAAAATATATTACCTTAAACATTAACGGGGGTCGTTCGGCATAAGGCAAATACAAAAATGTAATACATAATGTGCAGCTTTCAGTCATAAAAGCAATCATAGCAGCAATTGCTAATTATGAATAAAAAATAAAAAAATAAAAAAAACGTGGACGTTTTTGTGAATTCTCACCATCAATATATATATATATATATATAGTTGGGTTTAAAAAAAGTCTGTTAGATTTATCCCATTTTTTTCCTGGACAATGAAAGTGTAAATGTTCAGTAGGTTTTAAAAAGGCATCATAAATAAATAGAACTGATAACAAACAGATATTTTAAATAAAATTTAAACAAATGTGTAATACAAGCAATTCTCATAAATTATAAGGAGATTCATACTTTTTTTTTTACAAATAAAAAACTATGTCAACAATATTTTACCATTTTACACACTGCCTACATTGTAATCTTTAAAATGTGAGATAATTATAAAACATTTACAAGTACTATAAAACAAGTACAATGCACACTATTTTACACTTTTAATTTAATAATAAAAAAAAATATCTTGTAATACTTTTTTTTCTTTTCTTTTTTTTTTACCAAAGACTTGACCCGTTTTTACTGCGCCACTTTACATGCCTTTTCCATTAAAATGTCGTTTTTACAGTGTGAGATTGAAATAATGTCTAAAACTGAGAGCATCGAACTAAAAGTGTGGAATAATTTGAGTGGCAGTCAGTGGAGAGGTGCAGTGTAACTTAAGACTGGTCCTCCTTGTTTATTAGTCCACCAATCAGAGAGCAGCGCTTCCTCCCCCTCCATTCACACTAGTATTTAGCATCAGAGACTAGGATAAAGTTTCCCAAAAAATTAGGAAAAAACTTCCTGCGGGAGGAAAACTCAGCCAAGCTCTACTTCTAGCAGTAGAGGCGCAGTTAGGAACTTTAGGAGGTCAGACGAACCCCCCCGAAAAACGCACGGATATAACGGTCTAACCACGGATTCAAAGGTGGAGAGCGCGTTTTCTCCTCGACCTTCACATTTCTTTAAAAAAGAAATGGAAGAGAGTTCAAGCTCTCCCGTCTCCCCTGTGGACAGCCTGGTGACCAGCGAGGAGGAGTTGGACAGACAACAGAAAAGGTTCGGGAAGAAGAGGAGACACAGTAAAAAGTCGAGCGAGGACAGCAGTAGCAGCCCGAGCTCCGTGAATAAACGGAACAAAAAGCCGAGCCCGAGCAGCACTCAGTCGTTCGAGGAGCTGCAGAACCAGCGCGTTCTGGCGAACGTCAGGGAGAGGCAACGGACTCAGTCGCTGAACGAAGCGTTCGCGTCTTTGCGCAAAATCATTCCCACGCTCCCCTCGGATAAACTCAGCAAGATACAGACGCTCAAGCTCGCCTCCAGGTACATTGATTTCCTCTATCAAGTGTTGCAGAGCGACGAGATGGACAACAAGATGTCGAGCTGCAGTTACGTCGCGCACGAGAGACTCAGTTACGCGTTTTCTGTGTGGAGGATGGAGGGCGCGTGGTCGATGTCTGCGTCCCACTAGCAGAGACTCGTCCATATCATGCCAAACGGGTGGGTAGAGAGATGCCAATACCTTACTATAGTGTCGAGATAAGTGGATGTGTGACGGCAGGAACCTGCTTTTAGAGACACTCCAGCTGTTCTGGACCACTGACACTGACAGTTCGTTGCAGGAATGCAACACTATATCCTCGTGACACCCCAAAAATAGTCATTTAGATTTGTTTAGATAAAGTATTGTAATTCTTTAAAACGTTATTCTATATATGTTTTACACGTGCAATAATTCATAATTGTATCATATTATTATTACAGATACATGGATGTGTGTAACCTGCAGTAACTAATTGGAATGTCTATATCCTCCTCACTGTAAAAAGTTATGACAGCATGTTTAAATTAAACTTTTTAGTAAGTTATACAAGTTTTGACTCAGTTTTGAGTCAGTTAAATGTAATTTGCTTAAATTAGGCTACTTAAACGTAGTTAATTGCACTTTTTTGGCCTCAAGTGAGGACAAGAACACACACACACAAAAATATACCTAGACTATTACTACTTTTTTTTTAATTTAAAATAATGGTTTTATGCTATGGACTAAGCCCAATTTTTTATTTATCATCGTTGTAAATGTCTTCATTAGATGATATTAACATAAATGTTCACTATAGGTATCACGAGGATATTCAAATTATTATTATTATTATTAGATTATCATTATTATGGCCACACCCCCACAAATCTGTTGTCACAGAAAAGGCCAGAAAGTTAGATCTCAGAGATTATTATAGAAATGTTCACTATACAGTGGACAAAATGCTAGGCGTCATGAGGATATACTGAGGAAAATAATAGGGGAACATATATGTGTGTTCTAATTATTAGGCCTATATTATGCTATGAAGACAAACAAACAATAGTAAAGCCCTCTAAAAACACAATAGACGCGCATTTATAGTAAGACAATGATCTTACAGCACAAAAACAATGAGAATCGTCTGATTCCTCGACTGCTACAGACAAATATTTCTTGTAAAATCCAAATTGATACATGGTGGGAACTATAGCACGAAAAGCTGTGGTATGCAGTATGAAGACTGTATTTGTCAGAAATAACATGGAAACAAACGCTGATTTTTTTCTCAGTAGCCTACTTAGTAAACAAATAAACATTCCCATTATATCGTCGATGTTATGAAACGAATAACGACCCATCCGTGAGAGGGAACATTTTCCCTCTCGTGAATAAAACTCACATTTCAGAAGGGATTTAATCTGGTTATTAAGTTACAAACCACATTCGTAAACGTTAAGCTAAAAAAAATAAAAAAAGACAGACAGAGAGAAATGGAAAATAATTATGATCCTGACTGAGGTAAAAACGGTAAGCATTTGACCGTTTTCATCACGAAGAAATTAAAGCACCTGTGTGTGGAACTATAGTTCTAAGGAACGAAAAGATTCTGCTACATGACATCAGGATCTGAAGCCCTTTTTTGTCCTAACAGGGAACCTTTATTTTTAAGAGTGAAGGTGATCTGCAACCAAACCATGTCTGAAGTAACAGCACAAAAACACTCTTTAAGATCTCTAAGGCAAGACTGAAATCTTTCAAGCTAAATATGTGTTCGTTTATTAACAAGATTACTTTCAAGAATTTTCATTTGAATTATTTGAATTATTATTTACATTGTATTTAATAAGCTAAATTATGCATGGAGTTCTCTTTCCTTGACAACAAAATAAAGATAGGCTAATATCCTGTGGTGAAAAGAAAGAAGATTTCCTATATGAACGCATCTATAAATGAATATTGTCCTAGTTTAAATAACTTATTAGCTAATAAAAATGAAAAGTGAAATTAAAGAAGATATCATAATGCATTGACTAGTTGGATAAATCTCTCTTTTTATGCGCTGGATCAGGCCTCTATCAACCAAGACAACACACACAGCTGTCATAAAAATGTTTAATCACTTGTAACAATATTAGTTGTTTGTCAAATTTTTTCTTATCAATTTATTTGAATAAAGTAATATGTGCTACTGAGAAATTCCAAAGGAAGGCAGGTGTACGGCTTCCAATTTCAAACCAAATGACCTCTTAAAACAGTTATTTTCCAGTGACGTAATTCCACCTGGGATTTGTGTAACATGATTGAACCAAGCCTTTTCCTGTATAAGCATGTGCTCCCACTCAGAATTAAAAAATGGGATCATTAATAGCTTCCCATTTTTCTTTCTTCAACCACAAACAAACGTTGAAGTTTAAGGTCTTCATTGAAAATCCCTGCATAGAAGTTTGAGGCCTTTAACAGAGAGAAGTAGATTTTTTAACCTAAATGTTTCTCATAAAGGTTTTTTCCCCCTCTTCTTCCACAGACTGTTTACTTCCACTAATTTTGAAGACACCAAAGGATTTATTGATGAACCTCTAAACCTCAAAGACGTGGCCAAGGGACATTCAGTGGATACACTACATCCTCATAAAGGATACAACAAAAGGAACATTTTATATACTTAGAGAAATGACGTCTGATGAAATGAGTAGACGACGTCTCCTGTGTCGTCAAATACATTTAATCTTTTTCACAAGTTATTCTTAAATGTCGCTGTGGTGATAGTACAGGAAGGCCATCTGTTATCTGTATGGAAACTATATTTTGTGTTTGTCTCTAAACAGAAGAGTTTATATATATATGAACAAAAAAACTATTGTACATAGGCTACCTGTGAGTGTTGTCAGCTTTTTTTAAAGGGACCAATGCAATTTAGAGCAATACTTTCTTGAAGTAAGCTGCATGGATGAATGCATACATTTGAATTTTTTTTCTATGCAACATTTTCGATTTCCATCCATTGTACATTTTGCTTATTTATTAAAACATATTTTTGAACATTTAGGGTGAACACGTTGATTTGCATATGTCCACATCATCACTGTAGAAAAAGAGCATTCAGATTTTCCCCTCCTTTTGTGCAGGTTCATTAGCCGAAAAGAAAGTCCAGCCAGTTTTACCCCAAAGCTTATAAAAAAAGCCTGTCCGCTCTAATAAGAAGAAATCACTGAATCCAGACGGCTGGAGGCAAATTCTTTAACAACTGCAGATAACCGCAGCATTTAAATACCGGACCCCTACCAGACCTTTTCATTTCTCCTCTAAATCTACACCAACGCTCGCAAAGCATTTAATTGTTTACATCTCATTTTCCCAGGCTTAGCTTGATAAAATCTAAAAGAAACGACTCCACTGCTGAGGCATTAATGTTTGATAAAAGCTCAGTATGTTCTGTTGACCTGTTCAAGACTAATTCAACTCTGCTTTTTTTATGATATTTTGGAGCTTTAAATAAAGGCAAGAACCTTTCCATCAGACAGGCATATGTCTGTATCATTTGTGGTCAACATGCCACTGATGATTAAAAGAGCAATCTATTTAAAAAAAAAAGAAAGTTATAAGAGTTAAAATTGTTATTTAGTTTTCAGACATTTTTGATAAGCATTTGTTCCATTTTCAACAACAACAACAAATAATAATTTTATGACTCCAACAATGTGGGGGTGTTTATGGTTTTCTTATCACATGATGACTAAACAAATCACTTCCTTTATACTGGTTATGAAACACTTCCCAGACAAGAGTGGCTATTTAAATGTCAGTGTATTAAAACATAATTGCTTCACTGCTTTTTAAAAAAAGGGAATAACAATAAAAGATTGTGCCAGAGTATAATCTTCTATTGAAGAGCCACTGGACTAGAAACCTCACCTGTGGTGAAAACATGAAATAAATATTTTAAACATTTTTGGAGCTGTGGTTTGCCAAATTTTCCTTCCTTTTTTGTTACCCTCATTGAGCTTTTTTTGCCCGTTAGATGAATGTGCGAGTACAATATGCCAACATCTTATTTAGTCTATCTCAGGACAGTTAGGCTACCATCAAATGACGTTTTTATCTCCCACAAAAGAAAAGAAAAATCTAAAACTGAAACCAGGCAAGAAAAGGTATAGCAAATTTGGCGAAACGCCACTGACCCAAAGAGATACACTTACGAGAAAACAGCTGCAGTTTAAAAATAACCGTTCTTAAATATGTGGTGATGGGGAAGCCCAAAGAAGAAGAAAAAAACTGCGGTGAAGAGTGAGAACCAGCCCGTTATATTCAAACACACCTCTATTTATTCTCTTTATTCTGTGCACCTGCACAAATCTCTGCAACCGCAACGGAAACGAGCTTGAACGCAAGGGTCTCGAGAACGGCTACTTGACGTCGAGACGCGACGCAACTGAGAAAGATGTCCTTCTGCCACACTTCTATAGACAAACCAAAAATAATTAGCGTATACGGAATGCAAGAACATTTACAGTCTGTAGGCTATGCAATCAAATAAAAAGTTCACACGTCTGTCAATCGCCCTCTCTCACCAAACATATCTTGGTTCCTTAAGAAATAAAACTATTTTATACCTACATTTTTAAAATCTCACTTACCGATGTCTGATTCGTGGAGGGCTCGTTCTTATGAATCGGATCTTTTATGGAACAGGTCAAACTTGTTCACAAAATGATTCGTAAATTAATTGTATAGTTTTTAAAGGGACAGTTCACCCAAAAATGTAAACTTTTGTCATAATTTATTCACCCGCATGTTGTTCCAAACCTGCATGAGATTCTTTTTTTCTGTTGAATGAGATATTTAAAAAGAATGTTGGTAACCACAGACAGTTGACAGTAGCTTTGACTTCCATGGTAAAAAAAAAAAATACCATGGAAGTCAATGAGTGACTTCTGTGTTCACCAGAAGAAAGAAACTTATACAGGGTTGGAACATAAGGGTGAGTAGGCCTAAATGATAACAGAATTACATTTTTTGGGTGAACTATCCCTTTAATGATTCGTTCACTAATCTATTGAATTTAACGAATTGGACTGAATCAGTAGGCCTAAGGACACTTCTCGAATCTGATTGGATCTTTCGAAATAGCCTATGTCCAACTCGTAAGGCCGATAACTACCTGAGCTAGTGAGCTTGAGTGGACCGATGATTTGACTGATGGGGCAAAAATATATTTTGGCTAATAAAAATGTTTTTACACATCAATTCGGAAGGTTTTAATAAATAGCATTTAATTAAATCAAGCAACTATTCACTCGAGTGATGCAAATTATTTTAAGTAACCTATTGAAACACAACCTATTGTTTAATGTGAAACGCAAATTATATTTAGGTTCAAAATAACTGTTTTTATGAGCTGAAGTCTGGGAGGAACGAAATTACAATATAGACTCAGGAAAAATTAAATAAACAGCAACGTGTTTCTACGTAAGGCTTTATAATGCATGTAGATGCATGCAATGCAATTGTATCATGGAGGTGTGATTAAATTACGTCATGGCGTAAAAGAATCAATGAATCTTTTTTTGCTGATTCTAAAGAGCCGATTCATGTAAAAGAGTAATTATTAAAAAACGTTTGAAAATTATGTGAGAGGGACATGGATTTAAATATAAATCAAATAAAAGTTGTGTGTTGAGGGAAAGTGCATATCCATCAGCAGCATGTTTGATAATGTCTCATTATTCCCGCCTTCCTTCTGAGCCAGAATGCCTCGGGCCACAGTTACGGAGTGGTGCAAGCCCCAGATGTTTCCCGTAAAATGAGACGGAAAAAGCAACAAAATTTTAATTTGCAGTAAAACGGATAAAGTAAAGGTTTACGCTGCATGCGCCGCAGAAAGGATTTCATGTTCAAGCTAATGCCAAGGTTACATTACACCGTGGGGGTGGGCCCTCGCAGGACACACATTTCCTTCTGCTAAACCTAGAATCAGATTTGTAGGCTACCACCCTAGTGGCTTACTTTTACCTTCTGTGTTGATGGTAGGCCTAAACTAGAGCAACTAAAATACCACAGCTAGCTCTAACTTCAGGCTAACTTGATGAGCCACGCTAAAACTGTTGTAAAATGCGGATAAGCACAACACACCTGTGACCTCAAATCGATATTATCATGCTAAATTACACTGTAAACAGTATACAGTGAGCCTAATGAATTATATTAGCATTCTTGGTGGAAGAATTTTTTTAAATCATTAATGTCTAATATTAAACTTAAAAGTATAGTTTACCCAAAAAAGAAAATTCTGTCAATTTACTCACACTTGTGGAATTCCAACACTGTATGACTGACTTTCTTCCGTGGATCATAAAATAAGATATGCCTCAGTGTCCATACAATACAATTCAATAGGGTCCAGTGATATTTAGACACCAATATTCTATAATTACCCATGACTTTCAGTGGCTTATTGGATTCATATTTAATATTTCATAATATTATGTGCAGCTTTACAAAAGTTGGGCATTTGTAGCTAGAATATAAAGTACATTCTTGTGATGGAACTCAAATGATCTCTCAAAAGTGGAATCGAGATGAGTAATAATTTGATCCCATAACACTCATAAGAGGCTGATACTGGCCTTCTTGCCCTAAAACAGCTCCACGTGTACAATATACGAACCCGCAGGACCGGATCCGTGCTCAAGGGTAGATGACGTGGCAATGCAGCACATGTTTGGCCTTAGATCGCATACAAACGTCTGCGCTGAATCACCGACCAGCAGATCAAATCAGGACATGGTTGAAGAACCGTGGATTCAGACAGTGTAACGGACATGCGTTCTGGGACAGGACATCTACAGCGCAGGTGTGTTCCTGCACAGGTGGAGTGCTGTATACTGAGAGCGTTTCATCTGGGAACAGGTGGAGATGCTTACATTTAGTATAAACAATCCAAAAAGCCAGGAAGGGAAGGGTGTATGGTGGACAAGAATAGTTCTGGAACGCTCTGGACCTTCAGTACAAAGAAAGAAGACACTAAAAAAGTACTGGGAGGTAAGATCAGGACATGCAGGGGCTTGCTGACACTTTCAGAAGCCCTGGATGATTAACTAACTAACTAACTAACTAACAATGTATTCTAACTGCTGAAAATGTCAAAGATCCTAATGGAGGTTTTCAATCTAACCAAAAAAATATGTTATTTTAACTAACTGCTGAAAATGTCTAAGACCCTAATGGATGTTGGTAACACTTTACTTTACAGTGTCATTGTTACATATGTCACATGCACTTACCATAGTAATAACAGTAAATTATGCATAATTGCATGCAACTAACCCTCAACCAAACCCTAATCCTGCCCTAACCCTAAGTACATGTTAATTAACATGAATCATTTAACTACATTGTAACAATGGCTTTCGCTGTCTAACAACTAACAAACTAACTAACCAACCAACCAACCAACCAGCTAAGTAACTATCTGTCTGTCTGTCTAACAAACTCCTATAGCAACCACTCAGAATACCCTAGCAACTGCATAGCGACACCTTAGCAACCATCCAAAGTACACATAGCCTAAATAATCTTCAAACGTAAAGAGGCTGCGCTATTTTATACTTTTAGAGAAGGGTTGTCCAGCCATTATTTAAAGTTTGAAAAACTCTACTTATAGTTTTCATTCATTTTCATTTCTGAATGTAATATCTGAATTTCTTGAATGAATGTGCCTGTAATTTCACTTTGAAATGACCTTGAGCTTTGGGGGAAAATCACTATACAAATTATACTTATTATTATTATCATCCATTAACCGTGAGAAGGAACAGACTTTCAGTCTTCCACTGCCAGCAACACCACCTCTCCCCTCATCCTGGGAAGCACCAAGAACACTTCTCAGCCACAATCATTCCAAAAGCACCCTCCCCTCCCCACCACACCACTTTCCTCTTCATTAGAAGAAAGGTCACACCAGGCCACTGAGGTGAGGAGCTGTTATTCTCTCCATTTCACCAAACCAATTATGAAACAAACCAGCGTTACGCCACGTCCTAACCAAGCACGGAACAAGTAATTACTTTCCAACAAGTAATTTGGTGATCTACACTGAAAGTGAATTATTGTCGATACAGAACATATTTGATATTTAATATACATGTAAGTAGAGCATTTGGAGCAAGATTCCACTGTGGGCGGAGGTTTCCAGAATGACAGCACATTATTACAACACCGTCAAATCTCATTGCGTTGTCAAAAATGACATAGAAACCAGTCAAAACACAAAATGTCAAGCTGTTTTTTGGTTGTCTGATGGCTGGTTAAGGCAAAGACTCAGACTCAGCGCCGTTGGTTTCGGAAGTATTTGTTTCATGAATTTTTTCCCATAGGGATTTTAAAATTGTCTTTGTTAACTCGACATTTCACTCAGCAACATTAGGCCGTTTTGATTTATATGCCGTTCAATAATTCTTCGCATGCGTTTTGATCAAGAGATTTAATACTCTTTCAGAAGATGCGTAATAGCGACCCCTACGTATAAAAGTCAAAACACGGATGGCAGGCAAGCATTGTCTCATAAATAACGGAAATAGAGTTAAAGTTAAGAGTTATAATCCATGAACCAAGCCAGTCATCTGCGAGGTGAATCATAACACTACAAACTTTGATTTTAAGCAAAAAAGTTTTAGAAAATCGCACGAAAAGACATTGCTTAACATGCTTTTTGTGAGCTTGTTCTCACAATGAAAGCTCTCCTTGACAGCCTGGTGAATGTATGTCAACTGAGTGGCACATTCTGTTAAGCCACAAGCCTGAACGTTTCACGTCGTGGGTTCGAATCCAGTGTGGCACATGTCCAGACCGCAAACGGGTAGGCCTACCGTGACCAGAAATGGTGCAAAAGTTGCATCTGTTGCAAGCATTGTTGCTTTCTAAGAATAATCTCAACTGAGCACAAACTGCAGTGCATTTATATACAAATTCTTCATTTTGAGTAATTCTAAAACTATACAATTTCGGCATCTGTGTGGACACGCGTCTTTCCAGTGGTGCAACGAGCTGAGTGAAAGGCTCCTGACCCAGAGATTGTGGGTTCGATTTCCGAGTGGTACAACTTTATAAAATTGTGTGCTATAAATTATGTTTTTACATTTCGATTACTTAAATATGCAGGTTTTGTTCTTCTTGGCCCCGTATCGCAGCTTGCAGTTATATTTCTCTGTATTTTTGTTGTTGTGTTGTTGGTGGAAGAAACACCGGCTGAGGGAGATTACAGAGCAGAGATGCACAGAGATGTTAATGACTTCCTCATGTGAAGCCAGCGGGATAAAACATACAGTCCCCTTTACACAGTTAGCGCAGCCGCGGGGGAATTGCGGTGTGAACGATTTGAAGGGGGGGCTGAAATTAAACTTGCTCAGAGGGGGTAGATTCCGTCCCGCTCCATTTTTGATCTCATAGAGCCGGAAGGGGATAGGTCACCTGTGTAATTTGGACTAACACAACAGGCATAAATTGGTGTGGGTTGTGTTTGTGTGCTCTCTTAAAAAGTTGTGTGAGCTCTTAATGAGAAAAATATGTCACGGCCCTCGAGAGCCACCTTTCCCCCGCTCTCTTTTCTGTGACGGTAAACATTTATGACAGTCCTGTCTTCGCATGCAAAGTAGAATCAAACAGTGAGGTGCTTTATGTCAATATTGGAAATGATCAAGTAGGAAAACGGAGAGTGTGAACCCAGCGGCTTTTGTTTCCTCTCAGGGCAGCAGCACTTGCAGTGCAGTGACGGGTCAGTACACAGATATCTCCTCCCTGTAGCCTCTCGGGACGGGCACCGGGTTTTAGACTAAACACGGCAAAGACAAGCAAACAGCACACAGCTCTCAAAACACAGCACACGCGAGACTGAAGATGACAGTCGACGTGGAGGACAAGCGTACAGTTTCTGAAAATATTTGAGCATAAAACAAACTCGGCACACATTACAAGTGCCATCAACATCCTTGTCTTCAGACAAAATATTATCAAATAGCTGAACAGATGATCAAATAAAACAATAAGCCTTGAGAAGCCATGTGTTACAGCACACGTCAAAAAGCAGACAATCTCCTCAACTGTGGTAAAATCACGGTAGAGCAGGCCCTTAAATGACTTATTGCTTCTTTTTTTTCAGGAAAACTGTCAATATGACAAAAAATAAAACATCAATATTCACTAAATAGTTCAAGAGATAGGTCACCTAAAAATAAAATGTAAAAAAGGATAGTTCACCTAAAAAAAAAAGAAAGAAAATTCTCTCGCCCACATGCCGTTCCAAACCTTTACGATTGAAAATATTTTGAAGAATGTTGAAATTTCAAACAGATATTAAAAACTGAAATGAACAGTTACTGCAATAGTAGGCCAAAACTTTCTTATTTTTCCAATCAATTCTCAATCGATAGACTTTTTTCTCAAATACACTGTTTACTTATGACAGATATGACAGATTATTAAAGGTGCATTGCGCAACTTTTCATGTTAAAAATACCAGTTTTCTATCCTATACATGCTTAAAGAACAGCTTGATGAGCTGAATGAGCCTTTCCCCGATCACTGCGATCGCCTCTATAACCCTGTACAGTAAAATATATAAGAGGGATTCGGGCTCGAATCTGAGACTGAGCGTGACGTCACGCGCGTTCACGCTCACCTGGCAACCTCTCGCTTGCTTGTGTACAAGCTGCCCGCCATTGATTATCTGCATCAGCGAAGAAAACTCGAAAACTCGAGCGTCTAAGGTAAAAGATGGATTCAAAAAGACCGGCTAGTAGTCCATTTCAAACACCAACGACTCTGGTTGCAGTTGCGCTTGCCGCCAGAGGGGGCGTAGTTCTGCAAAAACTCAGAGACTTGCGTTATGCTCCTTTAAATAACAGGTTTTAAACGTGCTTATTGACTATTATACAGTGGCTTTAAGGGATAGTCCACCCAAAAATTTAAATTCCTCAAGTTGTTCCAAGCCTGTATGAGTTTCTTTCTTCTGCTGAACACAAAAGAAGATATTTTAAAGACTGTTGGTAACCAGACAGTTGATGTACCCCATTTTGACTTCCATAGTAGGAAAAAAAATACTATGGAAGTCAATGGATACCATCAACTGTCTGGTTAACGTCATTCTTCAAAAGATCTTTTGTGTTCAACAGAAGAAAGAAACTCATACAGGTTTGGAACAACTTGAGGGCGAGTAAATTATGACAATTTAAATTTTTCGGGCGAACTATCCCTTTAAATGTGCCTTATCCATTCTGGATTTACAGTCTGCACTATCTGCTTCATAATATGTGATTTGCAGTCTAAATTGAGGAGAAGCTCTTGAGTAACGCTGGTCGGGATGATGTCCACACCCATTGGGTGAAGCGCAGGTCTTCCGCCTTGTGTCATATCACTCGGGCTCTGTAAGGCTGATCTGTAATTTGGCTCTGAGATGCAGCTGGCTTCATCCACCACCTCAGAGCCACAATTAAAAACTGCAGAGAAGTGGCGAGCGACGCTCTGGAAGGAGGACCTTCTCTAATATAAGAGACCATAATGACAGACTGAGCCACCTCAATGAGGATGAGCAGAGGGATGGCGGGGAAAGAGAGATAGAGAGAGAACAACATTGAATTGTGTGACCGCAGACCAAATAGTTAGAGGTTTTTCGTCTGATGCATCAAGCTTGTGTTCTCCGAGACGGGTTTATTGTGGGAACGGAGAGCATGTAGAGACCCCGATTGGGATCAAATGTGGAGACCGCACTGGGTTTACCCGACCCCGAGCTACAGGGCAAAGGTCACGGGGTTCAGCGACCTGATCAACAGTTCTACTGACAGTCTCTAAACGTTTCACCTCGATTTGACTCCCGAGGAGCTCGATGTGTGAACACATTCCTGGGGATCACGTCACCTTTGTGCTCGCTATGTTGTTTGGAGACGATCTTTTGTCGACCTGCGAGACGGTAAATATTGTCTCTTGCGTCTCCTTTCACACTGTTATCGTATCCGTGACACACGTCCCAGAGTGTCAGATTTACGAATATTCAAATGCCTGCTTTGTGACGTGTTAAATTGTTAACTTTTTTTCTACTTCATGACCTAAAGAGTCAATTCAGCAGCGCTGGACTGGAATTAGCCAGTTGTTTGTTTGACTGGCGCTTAGCAAGCAGCAGGGTGATGTTTTTGTTTGCTTTGGTCAATCCGCTGGATTTCTCTCGCTCTAACGTGCCCCTGTATATTTGGACAGACATCTGACCCTTGTCTCCTGTAAATGAGCTGCTAATCCTTGTCGTGACTACTGTAAGCTGTTGCCCTCCCCTGGACAGAGGGGGCAGTGCTCCACACACAAGCACTGGCTCCAACAAACCTTCAGAGGAGTACCATAGTAACAGATACTACAATCACACTGTATTCATGTACCATGGTACTTACATGGATCTCCAAAGGAATTAAAAAACAAAAAACTGTAATGTCATGGCACATGTTTTTTAGCAGTAATTTTAAAAATAGATTCATAATCATCATTTTTACTACATCTATCAATACATATTGTAATAATATTTCAAAATATAACGGATTTTGCTATATTTTTAAACAAATAAATACAGCCTTGGTGAAGAGATTTTTCAAAAACATAAAAAAATCATTCCTAAACTTTTGGGGAATGGAACTATTGTCATAATCTGTTGTATTTCCCAATGAAAAAAATATATTTCACACACAAAATGTTGAGTAGGACTTGATTATGTTAAAAGCCAGCCTCTGAATCAAGCACAAGGAACATGAATTAATAAGGCATATTTTGTTTATTATTTATTCATTTAAAAGCTGCAGTCCGTATTTTTTCCTCTTTGACGCCTTCTCTGTTTAAAATCTGCAATTGCAGTTATTCGCGGAATTATCAACTTTACGTGGGTTGTGCCTCGGATGAAGCGCGGATGAATCCAATGTTTTGAGGAGAATGTGCGGCTGTCAGTCACCGCGCCGTGTGGATATTGTCAATCAGAATCACAGATTATACTTTTTAGAAGAATGAACAACATTAGAATTTTCACCGGAAAATGTGATCTGAACAAGTAACATCCACTTTTGTTCTGACCAACTAAGGGAAAAAAAGCATTGCAGTATATCGCGCTGATTAAATCTAACGATGGCTTATCATATCACGTCAAATCGTGCAAATAATACTTTGTTCTCAAATTGTCAATGTTAAAAACATCAGCAGACAGTTTTGAACACTGGCTGGTTATGAACTTGCTCAAAAAAATGATTTTGGATAATTTTTAACCCAAAAAAGTTACGGACTGCAGCTTTAAATTACTGTTTTGATGGCAAAGTTGAATTTTCAGCATCATTAGTCCAGTCTTCAGTGTCACATGATCCTTCAGAAATCATTCTAATATGCGTATTTGCTTACAGTCGAAAACCGTTGTGCTGCTTAATATTTTTGTGGAAACGGTTATGAATTTTTCAGGATTCTTTAATGATTAGAAAGTTCAAAAGAATATTTGAAAATTTAGAAAAATAAATATATTTAGTAAAATAAATATATTTTTTACCGTCACTTTTGATTAATTTAACTTTTGCTGAATAAAGGTATAAATTATTTTATAAATTGATTAGAAAAGAAAATACTAATATATAAATTAAATAAAAAAAAGATTTCACAACAATGTGAATGAAAATAAATTAACATGAATTTCTCGTTTCAATGGAAGAACATCAAAGTGTCACATTATCTATTTCACTCATTTACTTATTTGATTAGTGATTACATTTTTTACAAATATAAATATAAGAATATTTGAATATTAAATAAAAAGTTTTTGCTTACATTTTCTTTCTTTAAATTTTATTATTATTATTTTTTTAAATCTTTCATGGAACATCTGAAAATATCTCTAATATCTGCTTTATAGGGGAGGTAACATCCAGCCCAAATCAGCTCACTCTCTCTCTCTCTCTATATATATATATATTTTTTTCTTCACAGACTAAACTGTTAAGGTTCTGTGCTCTAGGCAAACTGACGGGAACTGATGCTTGTGACAATAAACCACAGTCCTTAAACACACTATGGGACATCTGAGCATCCCGGCCCTTCTCTCCCCGCAAACAATTCATCTACATGAGTTTTCCATAGCACATTACTTGTGGTGCACTGTTGTTTGCTACGTAATAGATTTACAAAAAGTCCCTATCGCCCAAGAGCACACCACAGAATTACAGAGTAAAATGATGAGAAAAGCTCAACGTTCACTACCAGACAGGCCATTAGACCCTTCACAATGTGACAAGAACACTTACGGCGGTCAGATTAACAAGGACTGGAACTTCCTACTGAAACGATTGAGGTTTAACAGCTGCAGACTCCCGTTCTTTTGATTAAAAAGTATTTAACGTAGTGTACTGAGCAGATTTTGAGGGGAGAAATCTACAGAAATGTCTTAAAAAAATAATCCTAAATCATGACCAAATATTCAGACAATGGATGAATGGATTTTAATGCATTTAGTGATTATACTATTATAATAATTAGAGCCCCTTACTCATTGCATTATGTGAATCCATTGAGTGATAACGTGCTCGGAAATAAAAACAAGACAGTGTGGTATTCAAAAACAAGGTACTTTATAGTTGATGTCAAAGACAAACATTAGAGCAAAGGTCCCAAGAAAAGTTCTATTGTAACAATGGAAAAACAAAGTGACAAAAATAATATGCATTTCTTACATTTTGTAAACCTAGAACTGTTCTCGAGCCACAGTGGTCACAGGTATTACTGGCTGATAAGTGTTTTTTTTTTCTCCTTTTGGACAAACTGAAGATATTTCTGACAAACATCTGGAAAAAAGCCCTTTGATGATTCCAGATGTTTCTAAAGGAATGACCCTAATCTTTTCCTAGTCTTCCTCCAGCCTCAAAAACAAACCTTAGGAAGAGTAGAAAAAAAAAGAAACGAGAAAAGAAAGCAAGAGAAGTCACACAAACAGTCTAAAGTGTGACGTAGTGTGTAGTTCACCTAAAACAATGCTCTACATAAATACAATAAAGTCTATAGTCTGTATGTCACAAGTGCTAGATAACTTTCATCTTCTTGTTGTTGTAAAATATTCAAAAGTCATTTTTCTTTCATTCCTTTTTTAAACAAGTAAAAAGCACATCCGTCGGACACCAAGAGCATCATTCCGTCTGCGAACTGACCAGAAACAGAGGAGGAAAGAAGAGCTTCCATCCCATGCGTTCTCCAAAGCCTCAACTCTCCCGTGTTCCTCCTTTGTGCAAATATGTTACAAGGACAGACAGGCATGCTGACGCACAAACCATGCAGAAATCTACAGCTGTGAAGGAAAGAGAATAAAAGAAACTTCACCCTGGCCTTCAAATAAACAACTGCTCAGGCCAGACCTCATGGCAAATTAGCAGGAATGACAAGAAATGTAAAAAAAAAAAAAAAAAAAATTTGGGAAACCAAATGGAATGCAGTTCGTTTTCTTTTATACAAAACAAGAGCAAAGAAAATGACTATCCGGATGAACCAGATAGAGACGTCCCTTTGACGAGGCTTTCGATAGGCTGCCGTTTGTATTATTGCAAAGTGGTCTGTGAGTTTGATGGCTGTCCGGTTTGAGTATTACTATTATGTCGCTTTATATTTCCAAGACACTTTCAAATCAATGTCAGCCTTCGCACTTCATTCTTGAAAGAAAATCAGATGAGATCTGATGGACTTGGTTTTGATATGATACTGCAAAAATGCCCAAAATAGCTCGGAAAGAGTAACAAGACGCAGATTGTACAAAACATAAGAGTCCCGAGAGTGACCGCATATAAATAAAATGCTTAAATTTTCACAAAGTCATGTCCAGGTTGCAATTCACCCTAAAATCAAAAGGAGGTAAATAAGAAATTATATTTTGCATAAAGAAAATGCTTATTTAAAAAGTAAATTAAGCATAACCCCCCCCAATTCTCATGCTCATAATTTAAACTCCTTTTATTTTTCAGCGTTTTGTTAATTCTCTTCAAAAACATTGAATATTTTATATTTCACAAAGCTGTAATGTGTCATTTCTGCACCACCTTATGATCATTATTTTCAAACACATCTTTTGGAAACTCCCTGTCCGCCATTGGTCGGTCAAACAGATAGCCACACCCCAAACTCGGTTGGTTGAGTCAGTGTTGCTTCTTTTTTTCTTGTGGCAAAATGTGATTTATTACATCTTTTCCTTTGATTTTAGGGTGAAACATGACCCGGATGTGTTCTTGATAGGTTAAAATAATTCAAATGAAATCCATTTTGGATCACTGTCAGTATCTACTCTACTTGGTCTATCCAAATGGACTTTGACCAATGGAAATGTACAGTGTCAGTCAATAATATTTTCACTGGACTTTCGTATGAGAGTTTAGAGAGCACTCTGTCAAACTGAAGCCTCCGTTTGATCAAGAGTTTACGGTGCCAGAGTAATGCTACTGTGAATGCATGAAACCAATAAACAGTGCCTTCAGTGGAACCAGCGACGGCCGAAGCCAGACCATGTACTGAAATATATCACTTTGCAATCTTTATAATATATAATATATCTATAGATCTTTGAAATATAAATCTACTATGAACAGAACGTAGTAAATACACAATTGTCGTAATCATTATACAAAGTAAAAGCATCTCCCTCCCACCGCATACAAAAAAACAAGATAAAACAAAATAAAAAAAGGCTTGTTACTCTCTAAAACAAGAAACTAAAGACTTGAGCATGTAAAACACATTGTCAACTACATAAAGACTGACAAATGAACAAGTACATAATCCAAAAAGTAAAAAAAAAAAATGAAATGGGACAAATGAGCTCACAAGGCAAAAAAACAAGAAAAACGGACAAGAACATAATGGGCACGAACCCAAAGTGGAGTAGTCATACGTGACAGGCATATATAAAAATGAAGTCGAGGAACAATGGCAACGGTGAGTCAAATCTCCCGCCTTAATGAGTCTCATATTGAACATGACACACAGAAAAAGAATGCCAAAGGTAGTTGCCGAGAGGCTAAACACGAGTCAGGGGTTGTCAAACAAATCCTCGCCTCTTCATCAGTCCAGAATCGAATAAAATTCAATGTACAATCAAAGTCAAGCCAAATGATCTACTGTCAGCATGCATAATTGCGTATATATACAATTCTATGTGCCATTTCGAAGCGCCGGCGACTATGTCACTGTCCCATGCAGATTGTCTGAGTATCACAGTCTTCTCAGAGGCGTTTACGATTGTTTTCTGTGGAAGCTGGTGGTCCCGCTACTTCCTGGATTGTGTCATGTGACGAGCACATGTTCAGTAGCACCTGCCCCTAGTGAAAGGCCCGTAACCCTCCTCGCTCAGGCCCGTCGGCAGGAAACCAGCGCTAAATCTGACCAGGTGGCACGTCTGAAGGCTCAGTGGTACATTTAAAATCGGTAACCAGCCCTTTTCTGCTTGTTTCAAAGGTGTCAATAAAACTGAGCATCTGCTGAGTAGAATAATAGTAGTGATGCGCTAGTGCCCTTTGATTAACTGTAAAGTAACCGGAAAACTAGACATTCATAGCTATATAAAAGTACAACATGTTGAGAGAAGGAAAAATAGAAAGTTTGTCTCTAACTACAAATCGTATGACGCGTGGTCATCGCAGCCCTATCCTATATGTTCGCAGCTAGTGGGTTAACAGCAAACTCATGCTCGTTGGCGCTGTTAATCTACGACGGTTGAATTCCTAACTCGGCAGATGGAAAGCTGCATGCTGGTCAACCTTTCTTCGGAGGAGGAGGAGGAGGAAGAGGTGCATATTTGGTCATTAGAGTTGAAATGAGTCGCTACATTGGCTTGCCTTCTAAAGCGTTGGAGAATTCAACTAAATTTTGCCCTTGGATGGCTGGCAACTACCTTAAAGTTCGCTTGTCAGTGACACTTAAAGTCATGTAACATCCAACACAAGCACAGTAAAAATGAAGGAACATAAAACAGGTCATAATGCGTGTGAAACATGAAGATATCTGCAGGGAGTTCCTGGTAAACATGCTGAGGGTTTCTCGATTCTTTAGGCCAGACAAGAAAAACCGAGGCTGCGAAACGTCTTCCCCTCCTGTAACTAGTTTAAGGCAATGTTCTTCTCGATCCGTCACGGAAACTCTTTTTGAAAAAGGCACAAACTCAAATTGTCACTCTCATGGCTCTCTGTCGGGCTTCCCAGAATCCTTCGCCCTCCTCTCTCACAGTCACATCGTCCACCCTTGCGGGTCTCTCGTCATGAATGTCAGAAGCGGTAACTCGGATGGAGAACTAGTCACTTTTTTCTCCCCCCAAAAAAAAGAAAAAGAAAAACAGACAAACAACAAATAAAAAGACGTAGGCCGCAACGAGACCCCACAGCCGAAATCAATCACGTGGACTATAGTGGCTCTGGAAAATATTGAAAAAAAGTTCATGTCGAAAGCACCAGCTCTCACATCTAACAATGAAACATGAGTCTATGTCCTGCTCGAATGTTAAATGTCCCTGTGGACAGACCAGGATGCACAATCCTGGACTCGCTGCCACGGACAGAGACAGACTAACACGGCTGAGACGTTCGTCGCACTCTGGGTGTCACGGAGATTTCTTCAGGCCGTTTCGGATCCCGTGCTCAAAGTGCGCACATCGCGGGAAAAAAAATGAAACGGATGGAGAGAGTAGAGTGACGTCAGAGGCCTTGAAGAGGCTCTGAGCTGAGAGGTTCACCAAGGCATTCGAGCGGACCTTCTACATTGGAGGTTCCTCTTCCATAGGCTCCTCCTCTGTCCTGTGGGGCGACACACACACGTTATGAGTTACATCATACATGAGAGGTTTTAGGGATTTTCAATGACTTCAAGACACTCGTGACATTAAAATCATGATTAAATATAATCACCAACTAAATATTTCAGAGTTAAGCATAAGTACAAATTCATTTATGTTCACCATGAATGGTCATGACTTGATTTTATATTAATTTTATTTTTTTTCTAGACCTGGGAATCGCAATTTTAAAATTCCAAAACATTTCTAGGTTTCCTTGACTCTGGGAACCCTTTTCATATGCACGCACGCAGACACACACACACACGCACACAGAGATACAAAAACTTTGAATAAGATTTTGTTTTGACCTTTTTCAGTTTTAGTAATTTTGTCTGATTTAGTGATTTAGCCTTTTTTATTTTGCATTCATTTATTTTAGGCTCAGTCATTTTAGTTCTTGAAGTTACAATTATTTCAGTTACTTGCCAAGGAAACATTTCAAGTTTTGTCATTTTCATCTGATATTTATATTTTATATAATTTCAACCTTATTTCTATGAATAAAAATTATTTTTAAAACACTTACACAAATTAATGTTTTAAAAAGGACCCATATTACTTATACTTAAGTATTATATAAATGTATAATTATGGAGCCATTCACCTCAGTGACATTCCCATTGAACAATCAGTTGTTGATGCTAAGAGCAGATTTGACCTAGTATTTGACCTGTAGGTGGCACTGTAATTGAATTTATTTGGTATTCCATTGACAGCAGTATGTACAAAGTGTACAAACTCATTTCAGAGATAAATCATCACTACCAATTCCACTTCAAATTTGCTGGTATTACTTGAGAATAGTGTAAAAAATACACTCAGTGGATTCCTGTGTCTTGGTCTGAATATGATCTGAAGCCGTTTTGTAGGAGTAGTAGCATAAAAAAAGGATGCAAATCAAGTGTGGCTGCCACATACACCAAGTCAGAAAATAGGAAAATAAAGTTAAAATCCGTGTCAATGCATTTTCGGCATTTGGCCCCTAATAGGAATAACAGGAAATAATGTGAGTTTGAACCTGTGCTGGGCACATGTATATACACATGTGAGAGTGTAAGAGTGTGAGTGTGTAAGGAAGGTCCAGAAACCTCAAGCATCTGTGCTCAATGTTTCCTAAATGTGTTTTTAATTAGGACTCTGGCAGTGTGTGTCTCTCAGAAGCCTGACGCTGCTGGACGTCTGCCCCGAACGGCCGCCTGCCTATCACAGCTCATGCACACACTTGTCCTGTACCTCTAGACCCCTCACACAACCATAAATACACATAAGCAAACACACACACAGGACGCCTGCTATGAGAAAATGTATGACACATTCCAGGAATAAGGTAACAATTACAGGCTGAAACTCATTTTTAAGCCAATTCAATGAAAGGAGGTAATTTATTATATATATATAAAATAAATTATTATGATTATAATTTAAATGTTAACCTTAAAATATATATATTTTTGTATAGTAAAAAATATTTTATAAATAATAAAATAAATATTGGTAATTATAGGTAAAACAGGCTATTTGTGCCTTGACTGTCTTTTTTTATTATTTTTTTTACGTAACGGGACTCAAACCGTATTTGTGGAATATGCCATATGTCCAACACAAACACGCATACAAACTGAAATATAACTGCACCTCTTCCCCATGTGCTTGTTGGCCACAGACAGGGAGGCCATGGCGCTCACCGCCTCTGCCTCTTCAGTTTCACATCTCTGAGCCTCCAGCAGAGAGTAGCCCAGAGTCGAGGCAGATCGCTCCAGCGAGCGCCAGTATTTACCTAGGCACAAAAAAAGGTCAAAGCTCAGCCTTAAATATGACTAAAAGCTTTATTTACAGGTGTAAGATGTCAAATACAAACAGCATGTAAAGAGATCACATGCATGCCAGAGTTATGACTAAACAGAAGTCTAGTCCACATTGCAGAATATTCTCACCCAAAACTGCCCACTTGAAGAGGAAGACACCTTATGATATGCGACCAATCATAATTTGTTTTGTTTTTACACATTGTTCAGGGGCAAGTTTATCTAACAAACTATACTACAAACACAAAAACAAATCTTCTTTGAATGGTGTGTACAGTATGCATCAGTCCATGAATCGTGAAAGTGTGTTTGCACTCACTCTGGACTTCCAGAACTTTCTCCATGGAGTGAATGGCATTGGGGTTCGGCCTCTGTTGAAGCACGTCTTCAGGAAGAGGATCCAACTGGAGGGAAGATCACGGATTTAAGATTAAACAATAGACTGGACAGAATACTTTTGATTTACTATTAGACTGTATATGATAAAAATATCAATGCTAATATATCAATGCATCTTTTTTTTTTTTCACGTGCCTTCATAATTTTGAATCAAAATAACTTTTGCAGCGACATCTCTTCTCTGATGACGAGTTTACTGGCGCGAGGGCGGGGCAACCTGTCACTCACATGAGATCGACCAATAGCAAACCACAACCATCAAATCAATTCCCCACAGAAAAAAAGCAAATCCCATCCTACATTTTTTCTGGTCTGAGAAGCCATTTCACTCGGACACCCATCACAATAGGGAAGAAAAGGTGATAACTTTTCATGTTAACTTTAACACAAAACTATGCGAAGTATGATTTTGGAGAATATACACAACAAATCCACATCTTCACCAGGTTATTTATGGAAGCAGACCTTGCTAGTTATTGTTTTCGGCGACCACCGATGTCTACCTGTCAGTAAATGTATTAATAGCAAGGTTGAGTTTACGCTCTAACGGCGGCTCACAGATGTGCTGAATGCTGTGCTTTAAATCTAGACAACAATGCAGTGCTTTGTGCTTTGTCACAGCGCGTGGGCAACGAGACCTCATGCTCCGACAAACCCTCACGACAGCTCAGGGACCAGCGAGGCCACGGCCCAGAGGAAACAGCCAGTGTGCGACGCTGCATTCCTCATGTGGAATGATTCCATTTCCCCTTGGCTCTCGGCTGCATTTTTTCACCCCCACGCAAAAAAATAATGAAAATCTACAGCCAAGCGTTTCATATGCAAACATTAAAGATGAAGAAAAGGGCATGCGTCCTGTCATTCATCCTTCATAAACCATTTACATGAAAAAGAGGAGAAAAAAAAAACGCATGCAAACAGGGTGGAGTGATTTTGAAATATTATCAAGTGTAGAGAATGAAAGAAGGAGGGAGAGATCCTTCTTTACTCCTGGCCGAGCTGGAAGCTTTGGTTTAATTAAAACAAATAAGACGAGGGCAGGAGGACTGGAGGCGTTGGGAAAAGCCGTCTGAGGAGACTTTAATCCTGCTGTGGCACGACACACAGACATATCAAACCCCCAGTACTCAAGAAAACAGTGTAAGCAAACTCTTTTTATTTATATAAGTTATGTGAATTCTATCTATCTATCCATCCATCCATCCATCTCTGTCAGTCTGTCTACATTATCTATCTGATACAATTTTTACACAAAATACATACATGTATATGTAAAGTTTTCTTGTGAATATTGTATTTGAAATTTGATTTGCATATTGGTGTTTCCATCCAACATATTCACACAATATTACAAATTTGTGTAAAAACTATATGGATGCAGGCCGGCAAACGAAAACATAAATATGCTCAATATCAATTTGCTTCCACCATAATTCTTCAATCGACACGTTGCCAGCTCAGAAAGTCCGTCCTCAAAAAAACCCCAGATTTTCCCACAGGTACAACATTGCGGTGGTGTTCATCTCGTAAATATGATCGTTCCGACAAGACTTGAAGGCAGCAGTCCCATATGGAGGGGTGAAAAGTCTGCGTGTGTGAGGCCAGCTGGTCATTCATTCACACTTTCCCGCTGTGCGGTGTGACTGTGGGTCAACACTCGTCCCCCCGGTACGCTCCCATAGGAATCCTCCCAGTTCAGCCCGGCCCCTCTCAGCTCTCCAGTCCCGCTGCGGCCGCGACCCTGTCCTGCCCTGGCACTGGCCGAGGGGGAGGGGGGGCGACCTGTCCGTCATCGTGATGGACGGCCCGGCTGCACGTCTATAAACTTTAATAGGTCTTGTCAGCGCACGCCAAGCTGCTTGGCAGGTATGAAACACATGCCAGTTGCCGGCATCCACCATGACAGTGGGATTTATTTGATTTTCCCCCTCGCCCTCGCCCGCGGCCTGAGTGTGTGAGGACCTTCACATTCTCCAGGAAAAAGAAAAGCTTTTGTTAGGATGGTTTCTGTCAACCTGCCTGCAGCAATATAAATTCTGACTGTTTGAGAACGGGGCACGTCCTTCAAATACAGATGAAGCCAAGTGAACTGGGAACTTCATGCAAAACAGGGTTACCAAAAGAACATAAATTGGTGCAGAGAAGCAAAAAAGTAAAGCTTGATAGTTTGGAATACATTAAGGCAGTGGTTTTCAATATTTTGGGCGATGTGCCACTTTATAACTAAAACCATTTAGTTAGCACTTTCCGATTTATATATTTTTTTCGGATAAATAATGGAGCAGTTTTATCGGTAAAATCAATGAAAACTATATTTTTTCAGTTTTTAATGTTTTAATGCATAATTCCAAGTCTTCTGATTACTTTGAATGAAAACAGACAGACATGATTCACTCAAAATTCTGCATTCAGATCTGCATACTCATAACAGAAAAGAAGGTGTCAAGAACCCCACTGGTTCTTGTGTGTATTGTCAACATGGTAGATTTAAAGGGGCTTTAAGTAAGAATTTTCATGTATTAATCACTTTTTGCATTTTGCATTACAAAAACTTAAAAAACTAGACCTTCCCCGACTTCCCAGGTTGTCTATGAAAGCCTGTATTTTTATATGAAGGACTCGTATAAAAACCGAAAACCCAAAGAATGTTTCGATCTATGACACATGAATCGAATGCTTATACAATGTTCAGTATAATGCTAAAAGTATTGTAATGTCAAAGTCATGCAAAGAACATGGATTAATTCAATCTATTTATAGTCTATTGTCTCAAACATACTTCATATCCAAACTATCATAACAGTGTAATTTGAATTCGTCATGATGCTGGTGCACTGCAAACATATCCACATCGATATGATCAGATGCTTTCTTAACAGCCGTTTTCTCACAGCTGTGATTTTTTGTTGGGTTTATTTTGTTATTGAAAGGAAAGTTCGCAGCACATATTTAAGTATTCAGCAGTGTGGTTGGCGTCTGGATGTTTGGTAACAGTATATCGCTGCAAAGGTCTTTCCAACGTTTTTTTTTTTTTTTTTACTTCTAAGCAAAGAACGAAAAGAAACTTCGCCGTGAGTATATCGGGGCATTGAATCAAGTTCAGTCTCTTGTACGAGTGAAGAACGAGCAGTAAGTTGCTGGCTGCAGTTCACCGGTGTCGCTAATAACAAGGCTTTCTGAATTCTACATGTAGCCTCTTTACTTGTGTTAAAGTCAACATGATATGGGAACTAGGGAAGTCTTTTGTAACTATAATGTACTGCATTAATGCATTTAAAATGATTTTACTAGAGGGACATTCATGACCAGTCCTGACAGAGCTGATTACAGTTTATTTTGAAATTCCTAATTTGATTGCAGTGACCTAACAAACAGTCCTTTACAGGACTGAAAATTCTGGAAATCAAGCGCAGGCTACATAGGTTAAAGCTAGCATGTTTACTGTAGCTGTTGGGTAAACACAGAGAAAAACCTCATGGTGACTGGCAACAATTAGCTTATTAGGATGTTGTTTATCATATAATTGCTAATAACCACAATTTGAGAACAACATCTGCTTGCACACTTCCATCAAAGAGTCATGGATTCAAGGCTGAATGACGTCAGAGTCGAAGCATCATTAATGAGCTATTTAACTAGCGAAACCTTTGGTTACTCACGGACAACAGCGAGAGAACTGATCATCAGAGCCGCCGCTGATCTGACTCATTTTCAAAGGAAACACAATCCTCATTATAACAGCGCCTCTTTCTCTTTACCTGCCTTTAAACAAGAGGACGTATATTTCACACACACCAGCCCAGGCAGTTAAACGCTCAATATAATGACCACAGTCACATAGGAGGCTGCTGCGCTGTACAGCGGCTCAATCATTCACTCTCTCGCTCCATGAACAGCAGGGAACCCGGAGAGTGTCAGTGCGGTTTGCTTATAACAATTTGTGTAACGCCAAATATTTTTGGTCTTTATAGGACACTGTACTTAGGTATAGGTGACATGTACAAAAACAGCATAAGATTGTTTGTGATTGATAATTGATATTCAATTGATATTTGAATATTATATTGCCTGATGTTTAATCATTCTAAATATTATTAAATATAATATTAATATTATGGAGTAGAATATTCCTTTAAATATATGTATATGATCGTTATAATAATTTTAAAACAGTTTTACATTCAAATAAATATAATGACATTATAGCAGATTATATAAAGGTATATTGTAAAAAAAAAAGATAAAATAATTATATTTTATATATATATATATATATATATATATATATATATATATATATATATAAATATCTAGAAATGATAAGCAAACTCTGTAACATTTAAAGATTATATTGTTATATTTAAAATAAAAATAATTATTAAACAATGTAATCTTTACATATTACAGATTAGAGTATTTCTGTTATTATTCGTCATTATCATAAATTTTAAATCATATATATATATATATATGTTTTTAACAACATATCTTTATATTATTTACATAACACCATAATCTATTATACATTGATACATTGACTTTCTTTCAAGTTATAGACGACCGATTGAGCAAGCCAGGCGGAGTAGAGGTTCGGGTAGCTGGAGCACCTGTTATCCCATGAGCCTCTAGTTCAAACACGCTTGTACGAATTCTCAAACACGCTCTCAGACTATCGACATCATCTACTCACTGCCCTGAACTTCACCTCCGTTACATTGTGGGCTTGAATGCAATGATAAAACACCTGCTTCCTGCGATACTGATTACAGTCTGTGCTCTCGTTTCTGGCCAGCGCTTCTCTTCTCGGGGCGCTTATGACATCTTGCATGGGTCATCAAATGACAGTGTGGTTGAACTGTCCCTTTTTTAAGACCCCCAGAATGGGTGCCATGAAAAACATGCATGATACTCCACAAGGATCTAAACAAGGCTCCATACTTTTTTCAATTTTCATACTTGGACAAATAAGGCAGAGACAAGCCAATGAACTCTTTGCGTATTAAAACACTATGCACTGGTGAGGGCTGAAGCATCTAATATGGCATAAGTTGTTCTGAGTGTCCAATGTTCATGGGATAGTCAGTCCTTCCTCCCTCGAGCTTTATGACATACTCTTCCTCTGTACTTTGTGCTTCCTAATTTCCTTTGATTACTTTAAGTGTGTGTCTCCCTGTCTGCGAGAGGTGTGAAGAACTGCTTTCAGATGGGCCGCTGGTAAAGAGAGTGAGCGTGAGATACTCTGAGCCCCCTCTGAACATCTCTCCAGGGAGTGCACTCGATAGGCAGCTGAAACAGGCCCTCACTGAGCAGTTTCGCTTGCTCAATGCCTCCATCTCCTTTATCCTTTTCCTGCTATGACAACTAACCTTCCCATGGGGCAAACTGGAGATGAAGGCAGCGTCAGGCGGGCCCGTAGACTCACTGTCTGCCACGACCGAATGCTGGCGCAGGTAAACCGATTATGATTATTGCATTAAGACTGCTAGTATGTGCTTCTACCCTAAAAGCAAACAGGTCCAGATCAGTTAGTGCATATATTTCCTGACAAGCCTGTGACTGTGGAGACACACAATGCCTTGTGGGTAAGAGAAAAAGTTCATTCCTATCCCATGCACATGTACAGGTCACATTACTTGTAGCTGCTTTGCACACTAGCTTCTTTCTTTCTCTCTTTCTATCCATCCATCTATCTGTCTAATTATAATGATTAGAAATTATATTCTATTTTGTAATATTTAATATTATTCTTATTATACATTACATGACTAATGAGCTGACACTTGAAAATAATAATAATATTCAATAGGGCTGTAGTCAACCAAAGAAATCCTTAGTCGACCAAAGTCTTGTCCTGCGCAACGATTAGTCAACAAAAAAAAAAAAAATTTTTTTTAAAGAAGACGCGATGTTTTGATTGAACATTTTTTAACAATTGTCATAGAGCATTTATAAAACAACAACGAAAAAACATCAAAAATACATAAAACTATAATAATAATACAATTCTTTGAAAATTAAGTGATTTTTTTTTAACTGCAAAAAGTGAGGAGCACTGTCCTAGGTCTATAGTAACAGTCACAATCGCCACAATGAAAAATCCTAACAAAAGCTCTCGTTTATACAGGCTGTATATTCTTCTTTACTTTCAAAGCTATGGGTTAACTTTTGCCCAGCCGATCTAACTTAGGCGTTTTAAAACAAACACACAAAAAAACCCAAAGAGCCTAAAAAACAATCCTAATAATAATAGCCATTATAGGACCATATATAGGTTTATTTTCGTTTTGTTACATTATTTAGGCTATTTTCAAATGCGTCAAGTGTACAAATAAAAACAAAAACATATCAAGAAAACACAATCTATTGAGTCAGCATGATAAAGCCGTTAAAGGGACTGCTCACGTCTTTTGCGCGCTCAAGTTCGATTTCAAATGTAGGCGCGCGGTGTGCGCGCTCATGATGGAAGCAACGCGGTCGCGGTGCGACGCGCTCTTTTTTTTTCCAAGTGCGTCCACGCCGCATCGAGATAAAAACATATAGTGTATAAAAGCATAAATACCGAAACAAGTAGCGTTCTAACTGAATGAATACAGCTAAACTACCTATATCCCTTACTGAGCACGAAGCAGCAGCGCAGCCACAGGTGCGAACCGAGTGTTCTATGTGTGTGCGCTAAACTGTGGCGCTGTTACAAAATAGCCTAAATTAAAGCATTTAAAGTTGGGGATAAACCATAGGCTAATTATATTTAGAATACAGTAATATATAACTGCTTATAAAGGAATAAATATCAAGGAGTAAATCATTGAAAAATTCTTTCTATTGGTAAAAAAAAAAAAAAAAAAAAAAAACTGGTCGACCAATAAGAATGTCAGTCGACCAAGACGGCATCGACCGATTAGTCGACTAAACGACTAAAGTTGACAGCCCTAATATTCAAACACTTAGTAGTAACAAATAAAAAGCTACAAGAAATAGGCTCACTCGCAGCAATGAAAAAATGAAAAGAAAATGTTAACTTATTAAACCTGGTGAGCTCTGACTTGATTATGTTTATATAAATAAATAAAAAAATTCTTGTAGATAAAAAAAGTTGGGCACATGGTTGTGTGAACTTTTGTGATTTTTTTGGTTTAACAAAAATGTTTTAATGTGTATAAAATTTTATTTAAAACATCTAACGAAATCTACACTAGGCTACCATTAAAAAGTTTGGGGTCAGTATGATTTTTTAAAACTAAATTAAAATATGCATTCAGCAAAGACATTAAATCAAAATTCAATTATTTTTATTACAGTTTCCACACAAATATTAAGCAGCACAAATGACATTGATAATAATAAGAAACGTTTCTTGAGCAGCAAATCAGCATATTATAAAGATATCTAAAGGATCATGTGACACAGAACACTGGAGAAATTATGCTGATTTAAAAAAAATATATATTTATTTTAAATTGTTATAATATTTTATAATGTTAGTGTATTTACTGTTATAACATCTGACATTTCTGAAGCATACCAATTACCAAAAGTGTCAAACAGTGACAGAACTAACTAACTAACTAACTGACTAACATAAGTCTAATTTTTTATGCAGAAGTCAAGGAGAGCACACAACCACAATCACCTTGCTATATTCTCCTGTTTATTTTCCTCTCATCCCCAGAAATGGAGTTGAGACAGCTCACTTTTACTGTTCCAGGAATGTATTTACAGGCTTGTCTCTAGAGCTTCAATAACACCAGGAATGAGGCCCGTCCTCTCATCTGACCGTAAGAGTGGCAAAATGATGGAGCCCTGCTCTGAACACTAACTCCCAGCGCTCAGCTAAGCGAGCCTCTGGGAAGCCGTATAAACTCAGCACAGGTGTAAATGGCAGGATCCACATAGGCTGGGATCGTGTTTTAGAGGCTCAATGGGTCTGCATGGATGGTTTCAACAGGTTCTCTCCTTAACCAATTGAAGTCAACTCTGTAAGGACGTGCCACATCGTCACTCTCTCAAAATACACAATTTCTGATGTCCAAAGGCCTGTTAATTCACTTAAAACTACTTTTGTGTGCAATTCTGTCAAACGAATCGCAGACAAAATATGACTTTTTATGAAGTCAACATCAGGGCTCTATTAATTCTTGAGAATAAAACATTTAAAGCATGTATTAAACAAAACCAAAACTAATTCACACATGGAGCTACACTAGTCCCTGTTATCTGTCTTTTGTTTTCTTTGTTTAATCTCATAACATGAAGGATCAAATTTTGCGTTTTGATAAAACAATGTATTTGACTATCAGGATTTAACATTAATGCTTTACTACCTACATATACACGTCAATGCCACTCGTGCATGATCAGAAACCCAAGGTGAGCCTATTAAGAAGGAAGTAGGATATATTGTATTATCCCTAAAAGAAGCAACATAATAACCACGTTTACCAGTCAGAGGCCATGTTCACACAGCAGCAGTGTACAGTTGTCAGTCCTGTATTTGAGTGAAGGATTAGTTCACTTTTAAAAAAACTTTTGCTGATAATTTACTCACCCCCATGTCATCCAAGATGTTCATGTCTTTCCTTCTTCAGTCGAAAAGAAATTAAGGTTTTTGATGAAAACACTCCAGGATTTTTCTCCATATAATGGACTTCACTGGGACCCATGCTCTGATCAGACCCTTGCTCTGTTCTGTGATGCGCGTTCGCGACGTCACGTAATACGCAATTACGTTCAAAAGGTCACGGCGCGCGTGGCGGAAGTACCGAGTCAGTGTTTACAAATGTGAGGAAGGAGGACCATATACACATATTCAAATGTCTTTGTGTCAGTTTATCGTTTAAAATGCCCATTTCGTGTGCGTATCCTGGGTGTTTTAATATTAAAAAGGCTAAAAGAACATTTTCGTCAGGACAGAAGCGTGACCTTTTCAACGTAATTGCGTATTACGTGACGTCACGAATGCGCATCACAGAACAGAGCAAGGCGAGCATTTGTGCTTATAAAACTTAAACATTTTTATTTATTTTTTAAATGACCGATCGTTTCGCTAGATAAGACCCTTATTCATCGTCTGGTGTCGTTTAAAGCCCTTTGAAGCTGCACTGAAACTGTCATTTGGACCTTGAACCGTTTGGGGTCCGTCGAAGTCCATTATATGGAGAAAAATCCTGGAGTGTTTTCATCAAAAACCTTATTTTCTTTTCGACTGAAGAAAGAAAGACATGAACATCTTGGATGACATGGGGGTGAGTAAATTATCATCAAAAGTTTTTTTTAAAGTGAACTAATCCTTTAATACGGTTACGTTCACACACAGTACGGTTATTTATGGGAGTGACAACTGCATTCTTTAAACAAACTCGCACCAATACATTTTCAGAATTAACCGCAACCTCAAAAAACCTGTGCCGAGTGAAAGGAGAAAGGAAACAGACTGGACAACTAGTTGTCTGTCACGTCAAACAGTGTGAGAGAGGCAACATTTTAAGGCATCACAGGTCCAACATTTGGTTGTGCTATGTAGTTTTAGCTGATTAGAGTATCACATCTTTAGCTTAGCAACATGCCAATGTCAAATGCTATTGAAATCAATTGAGGAAGGATGCAATAGGTGATGTCTATGTACAGTGATCCAAATCACTCATGAGGTTCATTTAGGCTGCTGTTTAGACAGCAAAGCAGATTTTATTTGGCAAAATGAGAATGTATTTGATTTGGAAAGAGAAAGGAAAGGCCCTGAACAAAGAAGATGAAGAGAAAGAATAGCAGTGAAGATGAGAGATGGGAACATAAAAGAAATTATTCTTCCTCTGACACAGAGACAAGTGGATAAATGACGCCCTAAAGCTTCATTTGTCTTGTTTCTCCATGTGCGGACAGTGAACCGTTTCACTCCCACCCTCAGACTGGACTTTGACTGGTTCAGCTGAACCTTGGTGGCTTCCGGCCAGCACAAAGGGAGTGCTGCTAAACACACACCCTGACAAACATCTAGTCTGTGACACCCTATACAAAAGCTGGGTGGGAGGACAGAGGACAGGGCTTGAGAACAAGGCCCAGGGCCAGTAAAAAAAAAAGATATTCAGCTCAGCTGATGGAACATTCACTTGCCCAGTTTGGCCAGTTATCAGTATGTAGAAGACTTGCTCTTAAAGTCAGCTCAAAAGACACATGATGGGATTCTTTTGTAAAACTCAAACTTAATGCAAAATTCACGAAGTGTGACACTTTAAAAACAGCGAGAAAAACAGTGCAACGGCTAAAGATGTCACCCTGACTCAACACAATGTCCAGCATAGATCAACTGTTAGGACTGCACAGGAACGATTAAAATTGGTTATTTAAAGGTGGGGTATGTGATTCTCTTTTTTGTCATTTTTTTTTCAAAATCACTTGAAATCCTATTCATAACCCACTTACAGCCACTGAGTTAGAAGCACCGAAATGAAAATTAATCAATTTAATCATCTGTGGAACGGGCAGGACTCGAAAAACTCCAGCCAATCATTTCCAAGACCACCTAGAATCATTGGACAGTAAGTCCGTCAATCAAACGGTCGTGCCATACCATGTATTTTCAAAATCTGCCGGCCGTGTTGGAAATCACAAACCCCACCTTTAACTAAAAAAGAATTCGTTATTTGCTGTAAATGTGTCTCAAAGAAATTTTAATAAAAATAAAATAAAAATAAAAATGCAAATAATAATATATATATAATATTTCTATATATATAAAATTTCATTTATTATTGTTATTATTAATAATTTAATAATAAAATAAATAAATGATATACTCAACCTGTCTACACTCCAGTTTCTTGTAACAATAAATTGAAATGAAATAAATAAACAAGTACACACACACACACACACGTATATATATATATATATATATATATATAAAATATAGTGTATATATATATATATATATATAAAATATAGTATATATACATACACACATATATTATATAAACATACTTGTATGTTAGATGCGATTAATCACATTTAATTAATTTGACACACACACACATATATATACATATATATATATATATATATATATTTTTTTTTTTTACAGGAAACTGGAGTGCAGATATGTTGAATTTGTAATGTCCGTTGCATCAAACGGCCTCATTGATGATATCATTTGTTTTAATAATGTGGTGAGCGAAGTGGAACTGACTGTTTGTCCAATTGATGAAAGAGTTGAAACTATTTGAAACTAGAAAAGCCATTATTTTTCCAGTTCTGTTCAGTGTCAGAAAGACAATTACAACCTGAAAAGCTGGCTCAGCTGGATATAAAATCCATATTATTGAGCAGGAGGATGTTGTCATTCTGTAAAATCCCTTCATGTTTTCCTCCATTCATAAAGCCCCGTCCATCCCTGAGTCTGATCTCCAGTCTGCTCTTACCTCGATTCCAAGTAAAGCAGAAACACATGCTTCGGAGGCATCGCAAATGGCGGTGAGGTCGTGACCCCCCTCCAGCGCGAGCACCAGCCGGCCGCCAGCCAGTCCCATCAGCTGCTTGGTCAGGTAGCCAAAACCTGCCAAAGGGGGAGACAGGAAATACAAGAGGGGGTTATAGAAACCGGTGGCTGGACTTTGATCAAAGGAATCAGAGATGAAGAAAAAAAAATGAAGAGGGGGAAAAAAAAAGACAGTATTACATCACATTCTCTCCGTTAAAAAGACGACACTCTGGATTTACTGGGACTAAACATATAATACGAGGCAGGTTTAATTTTAATAAATGTGGCTTCGTTTTTTGGCTCCAGGCATCTTTTGATCTTTGTTTGAATATATGTATCCGACTATACCTCCCTTTCCCAAAGAATCACATTCAAGGCCATCCTAGATGAATTTATTTCTTTACTGGCATGACATGGTCTAATGGGATGTTCTTCAACACGTCTGCAGTCCATGAGAGAAGGAACCGTCCAGTGCAGCTCAACCACTGAGAACCTGATACAAACTTTATGCAACATATCAAATGCAACACACACTGCACCAGAACCGCAGCTACTCTGAATAATTATGCACATACTGTACTGTGGTTGTGCACATCATTCTTAAAGGGATGGTACTCCCAACACACAAAAAAGATGTTATTATTTATGCACCCTTGTGACGTTCCAAAGTTTTATGCTGTAATTTTGTATGGGAGAACAAAAGGAGACATTTGGAGAACTGTTACGCTGCTCTTTCGCATACAGCGGCAATTCACCGTGACCACTTCCATCCCAAAAAGCATCGTAAAAGAAGTCAGTACAAAGTCTTCTGAGGTTCTTCAATAGCTTTGTAAGATGTAATTCACTGAAAAACCTAATTCTTCTTCAAATCAGTTATGACATGCAAGAACTAATGGCGTTTGTTGTCAATGTTGAAAAAAATGTGGCGTATAATTTGAACCTGAAATTCTGGTAGAGAGGAATATTATCAATCACCCTTGTGTCGTTCCAAACGCCTTATTTTGGAATTTGGAGAATATTAATTACGAAGCACAATGAAAGTTCATGGTGACTAAGTCCACTCCATAAACCATCATAAAAGTAGACTGTACGACACGTGTACTATATATTTCAAGTCTCCTGAAGTCATATGATAGCTTTGGGTGGGGAAACAAAACCGTTATTTATGACTCCATTTCAAGAAAAAAGTCCTTCAAACTGTCACACGATGTTCAGTTATGACAAACAAAAACCAATTTTTGTTTGCTGTCAATGATGCCAAACTTGGTGAAACTAGTCTAACTTGAATTTCACCATATTCACCACATTTGAATTTGAGACTTTTATGAGCTCTTGTAGAGGAAGATAAGCCAATAAAAACGTGTTTCACTCAGACTTGACATACGGCGTACAAATAACGTGGCCTTGTTTTTTTCGTCCTTTTTAAACAAGACAAAGACCACGTACGAATTTTGAAACGACAATAGGGTGCGAGCACAACGTCAGAAATAATTATTGGGTGACTTATTCCTTTAAGTTAAACAGAAAAATGAAAAACAAACGCCGGCACAGATCGAATCATTCTTAGATCAGCAGATGGAATGAATCTGATTTAAAGTTCACTTTTAGATGCAAGAATGGTGCAAATTCAGACGTGACAACCTGTCTTTCTTTAGACTCTGGGCAAATGTTGTAAGCGAACAGTGTTTCTACTTTGCGTTTCCAGCACTGACATATGGACAGCTTTCACCAGGAGATGTAATCTACAAGAGCTGGCCTCATGATCCCTCTTAACAGGATAAAAGCAGCCTTTTGGACCCCAATAACAAGTGCTGTATAATCATTAAATGTTTGACTTAGAAACAAGCCTGGAATGCCATCTTGATATTATGCACACATGGGGGGGAAAAAATAAAGGAAAAACATCAGGGATCTGGAAGTATGAGACAGGATGACTGGTACAATCCCTCCCTTCAGGGATTAGACTTTGCACACAAGAGTGTGGTCTCTTGTTTTTGTGGTATTAGCACATGATAAATTTGCCTGAAATGAAAGCTTTTAGACATGAGAAATGAGCAAGAGAGAGAGAGAGAGGAGTGGGACAAAGGCTGACTTCCACATCAATGACTCATCTTTTTGCTCTGAAGCGCTTCATTCCACGAGAATGTTCCTAAGTACAGGGATACGCAGAACACTTACATTTGGCCGTGAGTTTGTATCCTCCCAGAGGTGGCTGGTGCCCCTCCACAGCGTCGAAGCCTGAAGAAACCAGCACCACGTCCGGAGCGAACTCATTCGCAATAGGCATCACCACCGTCCTTTAAAAAAAAGACAAAAACAACACCACATGAGTTTCGGAAAGGAATAGTTCAGCAAAAAAACGAAAGTCGTTATTTATTCACCAACTCTTTATTATTTACTTTCTTTGGTGGAGATATTTTTTGAAACTATGGGCACTTTTTTTCCCTCTGGACATAGAAAATAACAACAATGTACATTAGTGGACAATATGAATTACATGTGAACTTTTTAATTGAAAAAAATCTTTTTTTAATTAAAATACCACCACAGAGCCATTTCCACCCTCTCACATTTTATGTATTGTATTTGATAGCATTCTGTGATGGAAATTACATTTTAACTAAATCCTTTGTCTTGCTATCATTTTATGTCTTCATGTATACAGACAATTAAATCATATTTTCACTGTTCTTGCATAATTTGACAAAATTGCAGCTTGACTGGAAATTACACCAAATCGTCTGTTCAGAAGTGATATCTACCTTGCTTAAAACTTTATTATTTATTGACATTCACTCTTTGTTTAGATTACAATAATTTTAAATATACAAAACATTTTTATGATGGATTTTCATGTTTTAAGACTGGAAGTCAAGGGTAATACAATAAAGTCTATGAATAAAAGGCATTTGAAAAGTAGAAACAATAAATTATGAGTACATGGTATAAAGTTTCCAAGACTAAAGTTTTTAACGTGACCTTCATTTAACAAAATGAAAAAAGTGAATCCCTGGAACATAAAAGCTTTTATGATGCTTTTTTGGACATTTACTCGCATTGCATTAAAGAAAGCAGCATGAACATTTTACAAATAGTTGTTTTGTGTTTAAAAGCAGGAATACAATAATACAGGTTTTGAATGACGTAAACAACTCCTTTAAACATTCATGTCAAACAACCCAAAGATAATGAAGCATTGCAATTGTATGTTAAATATAGTCCAAACTCCCTCAAAAACCAGTTGGCATCATGGGAGACATTTAAATTCAAAGAAACAAGACTTGACTCGTGGGACGAACGTGGTTTTAACGGCTCATTCTGTGGTAAATTCGCGATTCCTAAACCAAGACTGTTGCAAAGACAGCCGTAGGACTCAGCAGAGGTCGTAAGACAACATGACTGGGGTGTGTGCATGGCGTGAAAACAATCCCAGCCGTTCTGTCTGTAAGGCACATAACACACACATCCATGCACACGCACGCACCCTCCGATTGCGTTTGTCTTGGCAATGCCGATCGGACTGTAAGGGTCATCAAAGCTCACGTCGATGAAGACGACACGCACATTGATTAGGCGGAGGATATTCTGACTTTGAGTTTATGACTGCGGCCAGGCCCTGCATTCCTTCTGGGCTCACAGCTGTGAGGCTATATTAAGACGACAGATTTCTCTTTCTGAACTGCAGCTGGAGAAACTGGATATATAACTGGGCTTGGTGGGGCGGGAGGCTTGGCACTACTCAAGTGTAGGTGTAGTTGACGTTACAGGCTTGATTTGTGTAAGGCTTCATTTCCATGGCTGTTAATAAAGATTCGGTGCAGTAGAGGTTTATGGTGGGACGGAGAGTGGGGTAAGATGTGTCATCTGCCTGATTTAACAGTCTGTGTCATGTGACCATATACTGTATTTAGAAAGCTTAAAAGATGCACATGAGAAAAGTGATTATGCTAGTGTTTTGCATGTCAAAGTAAATTTATATTTTTATTTCATTTATACTATAAATATTTAATTGATATAAATTATATTACATAATAATTATGAAATGTATATATATATATAAACACACAAATTAAGTATATGTGAGTAACAGCATATATACACACATTTATTATATAAACAAACAATATGTTAGATGCGATTAATCGATTTGAGAGCACTAAAATATATAAATATAATATATACACACACACATTATGTAAAAACAACTTTTATGTTAGATTAATTGATTTGACAGCACTAATATTAACATAAACAAAAAAATATACTAATGCACAGTCCCATCAAACGTCCCATTAATATGCTGAACACTATTCAAGATCCTTTTTTATAATACAGCCAGGAGTATTTGATTGCAGTGAAATAATGTTCAGCATTTTGAATACTAACATTGTAATTTCCTGTACTTAATTGTAGATTTCCTGCACTATTAGTTGATTGAACCACTGGCACAACTTACCCCAAAACAAGTTTCAACACCGATGCCTTTTTGGGAAAACGTTTCATTCATTAATTCAGTGGTAATCTTAAGCAATGCATATATTATGTTTTATATATATTATATATATAAATGAAATAAAATGAATTATATATTTTATTTTATTTATGTAGTGAAAAAAAGTGTATTTTTTAAATTGTATAAAATGTTAGTTGTTTAAATATTCCTCAATAATTCAACATATCCCCTAACATTGGTTACTCAAAAAAATTAAAATCATTCTAAAGTCTAATTATTAGACATGGCGATGACTCATATATGCTCCTAGCAGGGAGGTTTCTTTCACACACAGCTATTTTGCATTGCATTAACTTTAGTGCCCAGTTGCACAATATACTTCGTCTCTGGTTGGATGTGGTTGGAACTTCACTGGCCTCTGGAATATGGCACTTGTCCTCTTGCCGAAGGTGGGCAAAAGGCCCAATTCCTAAGATGGCCAAAGTCCACAGCTGTGCCTCATATTTTCCATCTTAAAGTACCTAACCTCACCTCAATTACACCCTGCGCCCCACACCGAGCCCAGCTGACTGCACTGCCTGACTTACTGGAGGTCTAAAGGCTTCAGAAAGGATGACAGAAGGCTTTGAGAATCCAACAGGGTTTGCGTCACAGAAATGTCATCACACGGAACGCAGTGTTTTCAGTGTTGTCTGGGAAAGCGCAGTGGTGTCTGTGTGGTCAGCTGGTAAGTGAAAACAAGCTTGCTTGATACTATTTTGAGAGTCAACAGTGACTCGTGTTGGTGCATGCTGAGATCCTTAAAACAGTGGTTGAAAATAAAAACTTGCAACATCAAATAATAATAAAAAAAAGATGCGTAGAGGTTAGGCATGCACCGATATTAAAATTCTGGCTGAAAATTTTCATTCCATGGTTTGCCGTAACTGTCAACATTGAATTCATTATTCAAATGATTAAATATGAAAGAAATCCAGAACATTAAAATCATTCATTTTAAATGCTACAAGTGAATTTAGGAATCTTAGCATTAAAATGAACTGGTTGGAAAATGGATATTCATTTAGCAATTTGCTTAAGATTACATTTAACAGATGTATTCAATTATTTCCATAAAAAAAGAAGCACAAATACACTGTCAATGTTAAAATTCTATACTATTTTGGCTAAATAAACAAAAACAACAACCCAACCTCCCCCACCCCATTAAAACAAAACATTAAAATCTAAAATCAATCATTTTAAACGCTAGAAGTGAATTTAGGCGTCTAACAATTTGCTAAAGATTACATTTAAAAGTGTTATAAAATTATTAGAATAAAGTAAATAACTAAAATAAAGATGAATTTAAGTGAGTGTTAACTGGAAAAATTGAATCACAATGTAAAAAAGGGAAAGGGAAAACACACACACACACAAAACCCACTAAACTCTCATATTAGCCTATAACCGATATGGTACCAATATATTGTGCATCCCTTAAAAAAAAAAAGATTAAAAAAAAATTCACATCACCCACTGCTGCTGCTTCTGCAAAATGCAAAAGGAGGCATTTTGATGAATTTTGGGTTTGGTGAATTCAATATAATGGAAGCACATAGTAACTCACAAAAAAGTCTCACTGATCATTGTCCAAGTGCTTTGACGAGTGACGACCCAATATTTAAGAGACTGTCCAGTAAAACGGTGCAGGCTGCTGCTGCTCTCAGTGCACCATCCAGCGCTTCATGCTTCTGTCCAGTAGGTGGTGGAAAATTTCACCTGCTTCCTCCATGCAACAAACTAAAAAGGTGCATTTCCGGCACAATTTTACTGTGGAATTGTTGAAATATCTGGTAGTCACGGAACACCTGGAAAATGATTAGTGAGCTGTATATATATAATATATATTTTTTTTTTTACAGACACTTTTGAGGCCTTTATTAAATCCACTGAAAATTATATTGATTGAAATTTCACCTGCAAAAAAGTGTTCTGCAAACGAAAGAAAATAAAACAAGTTTAGACAACAACATGATGGTGAGCAAATTAATGAATATTCATTTTTGGCTGAACTATCCCTTTAAGGTCTACATCTCAGGCTAGAACGTCTATTAATGAGACCTTTATTCGCTAACACAGCAAGAAGAAGAAAAAAAGGCTTAGCTTTGCTCAACAACGGTCACACTTTCCATCACAGGTGACACCTCACAGCGAGAGCCTCCCAGCTCGCCAGAAACAGCAGGAGCGCGCCCACATAAAGCCTTCCTCCAGTCTAGCCCTGGGCAAATCAAAGCTCCACACAGGCCACAGGCACTCGCAGGGCAGCCGCAGACTCACAGAGGGGTCCTCGGTACGACAGCAGCAGAGAGGGCAAGCAGCCAGAACCTTCCGTTCTCCACTTTGATGTTCAGAGACGAGCAAGCTTCAGGCGCCCGCCAAAACTGCTCGCATCATCACATTCCCCCGCCACAAAAAAACGCGCCTCTTCTCTAAAAACCGCACGATCAATTATCAAGCCCGTGTGGAAAAGTCTTCTTTAAAGCCCGTGCGCTCATGAATCAGACAGCGTTGATGCGGAGATGAAAAAGAGCTTTACTAATTAGGCCATGGACGCTGAGATTTACGAGCTTCAGTACGTAGTGGGAGCCATCCAAACTCCTGTCTCTGCTGACTGTCAGCTTATTCGGCTGCTTTATGGCCGCTTCTGCTGACTGATATGATCATTCCTGCATTTCAATCCAATTGCCACAAAAAAAAGCAGGATTAATCACTGGTGAGACCACACAGATACACAACGAACACAAATCAAATCACGCCACTTTGAAGACCAACAGCATCGCTGAACCAGCGATTGGCCCCTCTCTCTTTTCTGCAGGTCTTACGGGATGTTTTCCTCAAGGAGCTCCTGTGCGAGTCTTACCGAGACCCGACGTCAGGCTCCACAGCAGGACACGCAGATGAGAAGCCGAGGGCTCATTTCTCAGAAGATGACAGGGCCTCTGCCAAATCCCTTTGACCTTTGATGGGTTTGCTCCAGACTTGGACTGTTACGCCTAACTCTCACACACTCACAGACACGCAAACACAAGTATCTAGATTCATTCGGCTGCAATTTGAAAGTCTTTTCTTCACCTCTCTTCTCTGTTGCCCATTCAGGGTTCCACACACCACACTGATTTAAATGACACGTTTTAAAAGTGAAATTAGGAATCACAACATCATAAAAAAGGACATTCAGAAATGTATAATTTCTGAGGTTTATCAAAGATGACATCAGTGTTATCAAATTACATTTTTTTTTTTAAAGTGATAATTTGAAGACCGCAAAGGTAATCTAAATGCAAAAATATGCAGAAATTAAATATCCAAAACCAGCACAACCTGATAACCATATAAACTACCCTAAAAAAAAGTCAAAATTCCTCCCCTCATTGTGAATGTGAACAAAACAGAAAATTTGAAGACTTTTTACTTATTTACATGACCAGGTCTGGAAAACACCATTTTAAAATTCATATTTTTCCATGACCGTAGAACCCCTGTCCATAAAGACAGCGAGTGCAGTCCTTCACAAATACTGAACATGCATCATACACTGCACCTCTCATCAGCCATGAGCTCACCCTTCACAGAGATGTCCGCTGGGAAATGTTCATGGCCTCACACACTGCACCTGAACACAGTATCACATTCGTCCAGAACTCGCATGTAGAGGCCCCTTCAGATCCAGCGGACCATCCGTTTGACAGTCAGATCAGTAAATGACAACACGCAGAGAGGATCTCTACAGACTGCGGTTTGGGCTCTACATTCACTAATGACACAAGTGGAAAAAAAAGCTAAGATCTGGATTCTCTCACTATCGCTGCAGTTGAAATTCAAGGGCGAAATAGAAATACTTGAGAGAAATACTCAAAGTTATGCTGTCAAATAAAACGTTGTTAGAAATTTGCAAGTAGACAGAGATATTGGCCAGGCTGAATATTTTTAGCCAATTTGAGATGATCAGCTTTGGCTGCTAATATGGCTGCACCTTGGACGATTAACAAAAATGTTAGTTCCTTCTTGTATCAAATATGCAGGGCTTGACATGAACTTTTTTGCTCACCAGACACTGAGGCTAGTGGTTTTCTAGAGTTATTAGCCACTCAGTATTTTCACTGGCCACAATTTTGTGACTGAATGTGTAACTAAATATAACATAACTGAATGCGTTTACGTGAATACTCGCCAAGGCCGGCATTTTGACATTATTTTTAGTGTATTTGACTCTTTACGCACAATAAGCAGCAGAAAATAACTGAATTTAGTACTGAGAGGCGGATTTATGAACGCGCACTTTGGATGCGAGCAAAAAATTTGCGGGAATGAGTCAAATTATGCGCAATACACACAAACCCACACCGAAATTTAAGACCAATAACACCAACAATACTCATCCGGAGCAAATGAAAGGAGTGAGTGGAGACGGGTTTGTGTGTTAACTCGCTGTCGGAGAGATGAGAGAGTGAGAAACTGCAGCTGGTATCGTGTATCTATTCTGAGGAAAATGAGAATTGGAAGCGTTTCCGATACATGGATATCACTACACTGCACTTAGTTTATTATTTCAGATGGCTACAATTAAAAATAAATAAATGGATAAATAATAATAATATTATACATAAAATTCACTGCTGAAATCCACCTGCGGGTTTTTTTTTTTTGTACCTTTATTTTACCAGGAAGTCTCATTGAGATCAAAAATCTCTTTTACAAGAGAGACCTGGCCAAGGTAGCAGCCATACATAAACACACCATAGTAAATGTAGTAAGTGTTAATGTCAAGCCCCACAAATATGTGCGTGCTTCTACTGTTCCGGATAACCACTAAATATGACATTATTTTTCACATTCGTTTAGAGACATTACTATTGCTTAGTGCTACTTTTTTGTGGTAACATCAGGCCTATACCAAGACCCAGAGGTTGTGATGTGGAGTCCATTTGATGTGAATTAGGTCGATGCAAAACAGTGTTTTTAACTACGATGCGCGACAGGAAACTGCACCTGAGCCTGCTTGAAACAGTGGCCTGGGGTTCGTTCATGTGAACTCATTATTTGAGTGAGAGCAATCATGATTAACTTGAAGTTAACTGCTATTGATGAAGAAAAAAGAAAGGAAGAAACAAAAGGCGGAATGAATAAACAAGAAAGGGAGAAACGGAGGAAGGAAGAACAAAAAACAAATGAAAGGAACAAAGAAACAAAAAGACAGAACAAACAAACAAGCAAAGAAAAGACAGACATCAACAAACAATACAATTTGGATTCATGTGAACTCAAAGATGGTACACAATTTGTCAAACTGTGGTTCGGACCAAACAATCAGACCAAGTGTGAAAACAGCCTTAGAGTCTCAGGATCACAAGGCTACAGAGCGTGAGAAGGTCTTCATCCTCCTCCTCCTCCTCCTCTTCTCCCCAGTGGCAGCACATCTGTCTCGCTGTGGGGTCTGTGGGAAGACAGCGGAGCTTGGCATGAGAGTACAGGACCGCGTGTCTGGGATATACAATGTTGCGAGCACTTTATCTTTCTGTCTCTCACACACACACTCTGGAAACGTCTTTGTCCCATGGCATGAGCAAGACAAACGGCGACCTCCATCTCTCTAGATGCTCATCCGCTTCACCCGAAACTCACTGGCTATGAATCCTCTTCCAAAAGCTTATTCAGGGAAACTTTCTGTCATGTTTGCCAGGGGGGCACACAGAGAACGGATCCACAGACGAGGAAGACTCAACCATGACGTGCAAGATGAGGCAAGGATTTATGACTGGTAATTAGCATTAGCCTGCGTAAATTTCCTTGCAATGGACTGAGACAAATTACATGGACTGGAACCACAAGGCTCTCGAAAACCGATCCCACCTCACGGGTCCACCAAATCCCAGAGCTGGAACATGCCAAGAGTGGTTTGGAACAGAAGGATCATGCACTTGTAAACCCAAAAAAGGGCAGTGAAGGGTTAATGCTAGTCATGGCTATCCATCAGTCTCAAAGGCTTTTCCAATCGCTCCCCCGTCCAAAAAAAAAAAAGAAAAAAAAAAAGCGAGAATGCAAAGAGTAAAGGCGGGCGGGGAGGGGGGCACTTCAAAGCCTTGTCATCTGGCATTGCGAAGAGCTGGTTTGAATTAACTTCAATTCTCCTTTCTGTTTCCAAGTTCATGGTGAGAGTGCCTCGGCTTCTGGTTTTCATTAGAGCCAATTCTCTTATCTTTTTTCTCCCTACTTTCTTCATCCTAGGGTTGATCCCAAGTAAATGCAACGTGGCACTGGCTGGGTCTAAATAAGAAGGTGCTGCCCGTAAGGCATGTATTGTCTCGAGGAGGAAGAGGAGGGGGGGAAAGAGTGAGGAGGAAAAAAAGATGAAGGTAACCAGGAAAAAGATATGCATAAAGAGGGAAATGGACAAGTGTGAAGAAAGAAAAAAAGGTACAGAAGAAACAAACAAAAGAAATCCAGAACAAAAATAAGGTGAAAAAAGAAAGAACAAACAAACAAACAAAAGAAAGAAACAAAGAAAAGTCAGAAAAGCAAAAGAACACACAATTGAATAATATAAAGAGCAGAGCAAAGAGTAAACAATAAAAAATAATAAAATATCAAAAGACAAGGAATGAAGAAAAAAACAAAGACAAACATAACAAACGTACAAACAAAGAGAAAAACAATTGAATAAAAGAAAGAATAAATTAACAATAAAAAATAAGAAAGATAAGATAAACAAAAAAGAGAAAGTAAAACAAGACAAAAAAAACAAAAGACAATGAAAGAAAGAACAAACAAACACTGAAAAACAGACAGAAAGAATGAACAAAGAAATAAAAGAAAGGACATGATAAATAAAACTAAAAACAAAAGAAAAGAGAAAAAATAATAAAGGATAAGTGACAGAAATTACAGAGAACAGGAAGGAGGGAAATAAAGAAAGAAAGAATGGCGTGAGCAGGAAGGCAGTAGACAGAAATATATGAACTGTTATGTTCTCCCTCCACAGTCTCGAGAGATCATTAAATCAAACGCTGAGAAACGTTTGTAAAGAGCAGCTGATGACAGAAAACACGAGAGAGAGAGAGAGAGAGAGAGAGAGAGAGAGAGAGAGAGCAGTGGGAGTGAGACACGTCCCCTCATCTGGGTGGATCATGGGTGGACGCAGGACAGATAACTACACTATGAACACAACACGATTACAGATCATTTAAAGGTTGAGTCACTTAACATGGAGTTTCCTTTGACTCAGAATGAATCATGAGCAGATCTGCATGTAATTCAATTAAAGGAATGGCTCAGGTGCCGCTGTAACTCAAACAGTAGAGCATTGCATATGGACTGAGCTAGATGCATACTCTCGCGTATGAGGCAAACGCTGACGCAGATATGGTTTGGGTCATTCCAAGACGGCGGTGGCATTTTCAACAGAACTTTTTCAGAAACTAACCTCATCCATCCAACATTACTGTATTAAATTAACTACATTTACATTTAGTCATTTAGCAGCAGAATTTTTCAGAACATTTTCCAGGTTTAATTTTTTAAATAATTTAATATATAAAATAATTGTATTTAACAACATGATAAAATATAGTACCTTTCACATTTGAAATAATTAGCGACAACTGCTTTTATGTAAATTATTAAATATTAAGAATTTTCTACACTTTTTTACTGTGCTTATACATTTCTTAGATGCTGTTTCACAACAAATCTCTTATTTTTTGCTAATTTTATTACTGTATTTGAATTGTCTCTAATCAGCTGAATAATGAATGAGTGACATGCATATTTTTCAAAATAAAAAAATGTGTAAATATTTATTAGGTCATATCATTTATGCCAAGTTAAATGGTAAATGGACTGCATTTATATAGCGCTTTCAGACCCAATGGCCACCAAAGCGCTTTACATTGCCTCACATTCACCCATTCACACACCGACGGCGGTGTCAGCCACGCAAGGCACCATCCAGCTCGTCGGGAGCAGCCGGGGTTAGGTGTCTTGCTAAAGGTGAAACCGGGGATTGAACCACCAACCTTTCGGTTTGTAGACAATCTACCTGCTGTAGTTAAAAGGTGCTTTAAAAACTAAAATATGATTTTCAATAGGAATTGTGTTTGACTCTGTAGAATGACTGGTTACCACTAATACAGCAGCCGTCTCTCCTGGAGGATGGATCAGAATGAATGGACTGATAGAGTGAAGGTGTGCGCCAGTGTACGAGTACAGCAGCTGGCAACCAATGAGTCTCTGAGTAATATGGCTTACAAAGGTAGATCTCTACAAAAACCTATCCGACTGATTCTCAATGGCCCAACCGGAGCATGTTAACATGGGTGCTGATGCAGATGAGATCAGGGGGAGGTTTGGGTCAGACTCAGCTGGCATCACTTAAACCCTGCGTGAGGAAAAGCCGCTGAGGAGAGGTGCAGCGAATTTATCGAAGACGTGTTGGGGAGAGATTTACGACAACGGCCGGACAGACGGGCTGATTGGGTCAAAGAGAGGGAGGTGGTCTGTTTTTTTTTTTAAAACAGGGATGAGCGAGGACTATCCTGTCTTATCATCGCCCTGCAGCGGGCCATATTTTAGCCATCTACCTGTCGAAGCAGCCTGAACGCGTTGGGCACGGAGGCCCTCTTCAAAGAGCATCTCGAATCGGCCGTGCGCCCGCACTGTGAGGGAAGGGGTTATTAATAGCCCCAAACACCAATGCTAATGAACCTCAGCTTTACTGGCTCACCATCAAAGACTCCCATCAGCCCCCGCTACAGATAAAAGGGACAGTTCAACGGATGAGCAGAGCTTATACAAATTGTTACAAGACACAATTCTCCTACCAATTCTCCAACAACCACCTACCGTTCATGAAAATCCCTGTGAAAATGGGGCTTTTCACCCTGTTCGGCTGTCACATGGGTGTGTTAGTAGGCAATATTAAACCGGTTAGTTGGTTTGGCTCTGTTTTAAAACCTAGTGAGCTGCTGCCTTCAATTAAAGGGAGCATGAAAATGACTCAAATGCCAAAAAAAGTAGAATAATTCAAACATGTCTTATTTTGACCAAATTTTAAGGCAGTATGATGAGTATTCTTTACAGACGAGACAAATTAGTGAAAAACGACATCCAAGATGGCAGACGATGCTAAAGTAATAAAATCAGTGATAAAATATATTACAAAAAATACCAGGAACTGTTTTAAAATGTGTTACAGGGGACCTATTTTGTTTTTGAGGTCTCCTGGAATAGGTTTTCATGCTTTGCAACACCTCAGTAATGCTATTTTTATTTACGGTCTCTATGAGGCCCCTCCTTCCGAAAATCGCAGTGTGTTGTGATTGGTCAGCTGCTTCGAGTGTGTTTCGGAAATGTCACACCCCTTACCATAACCGCGAACTTCAACGCACTACTAACGCAACTCAACCTGGCATCGTCCTCTTTATTTGGAGACGCCTTGGGTGGGAATTATTCAAATGAATAATATTGTGATGTGTATGTTCCCGAAAGACAACTCAAGACTACAGTCGTGGCGTTTCAGGAAATTCAGAATATATTCAGGATATAGAGAATAATTTCATTTGGACTGGACCTTGCGCTTTGTAACTTTACAGACTTTTTTCTTGCTCAAACAGCAACAGCTCACTAGGTTTTTGAAACAGAGCCCTTCTCTTTGAAATAGTTTTTAATGTCTTTCCTGCCAAAAAAGAAAATTGATCCAGCTGATCAAACTGAAGTGTGTTTAACTTACAGCTCTTAAGAGTCTGTTAGACTCTTCCAGCATTCTCAATCATCACATCCTATTCTGAGTTCAACTCAGTGGTGAAATACAGGTCTCATGCCCATCCAATAAAAGGACATTGCCTTGCGATAAATTCAGCCTTAAACAGGCCACTCTCAGGCCACATGTGCCCACATAAAATCTCTGACAGTGCAGCTGGTGGTAATATAAATAGTTTGAGGGAGTAAATAGCTATTCAAAGAAATCAATATATAATAATCTCAGTAAGGCAAATATATCTGTGAATTAGTTATAAGTGCGTCTTTAATCAATATGATGCCGCTGCTCAACCTGGACTCATTCTGCACGTTTCCCCAAAAAAGAGAAAAAATAAAATAAATATATATATATATATATATTTGTGTGAGAAACATGGCTTCTGCACCAGACACTAAAACCAGGAACAAATAACCAGTGTCTACGGGGGGAGGGGTTTTAAATGAGACTTTTTGATTGTTTTTCATTAAAAATAGTTAAAATCCTTAAAACAATACTTTAAAACAAAACTTTACTTGCGAAGAAACACTAGTGTTCCTGATATTAAAAATCAGTTTCTGTAATTAAAATAAAACTAAATTAAAATACAAATATTATATTAAAAACGTAAAATAAAATAAAAAAACTTGATTGAAAACTACTAATGTTGGCAACAAACTGTTTAAGTACTAAAATGCCTAAACTGTAATAAAAATAAATGAAAGGTAAATAGAAAAGGCACGTAACAAAATGACTAAAACTGCAACTAAAATTTAAATAAAAAACAGAAAAAATCTAAATAAAGCTAATTCAAAATGAATGCATAAATAAATAAATACTATAACTATATAAATAGTATATAAATAATACTTAAATGTCTGCATAATATTTTAAAACTTGTTGAAATATAAATGTATTTTCTCAGTTGATTATATCTTATTTTTATGATTAATTTTAAAGATACAATCAATTAGAATAAGTCTTAATATTGTATGCAGTGTTGTTTCTGTAATTTCTTGTTTTAAGGATTTATAGTCATTTAAAAATAACTTTATTAAAATAACATTATAATGTTGGCAGACACTACAAATCTACAGTACTCCACACACTTTTGTCTGTGTGTCAATTTAAAATAACTTATTCAATACATGGTTCCATTACATCTGACACCAACACCAAAGTCAGCCCATCATGGCATAAAGATGCTGAGAGACATTAACAGTTTTATACTTGTAAACAAAGACTGCAATACACTTATGTAGACCGTCCTGCTTGTTTTGGTGTAAAAGAGGTGTATGTGTGACGATGTTACCTGAATGCTGCCAGATACTCTGTGTCCCCCATGGGCGGCTCCAGACCTCCGGTGAATGCCATGTTCACATTAAAGCCCACACCTGGACCGATGCCCACCTATAGACAGACAAAAACAAGCCACAAATACAATTCTATTAAATATGTGGTGTAGTACTAAGTCTACTAAGCTCAGCACAGTCTTACTGGAGCAGATGAGCAAGTGTTATGAATCATACACATTCAAACATCCTCAGGGAAAGCGCTAAATCAAGGCTGATGTCACAGAGCCAATGAAGGACAAATCCCAACAATTACGACCAGAGTTAAACTGTAATGAGGTCTTATTTGAAAGCCAAATGGACTTTGACTAATACCAGAATTTAGGGGTACAACTGAGTCAATTCAATTTCCATCCCCTCATTAGTTCAGAGGCAGGAGCTGACTTATCGGATTAATGATAATGAGCATTAATTATAACTGAGAGAAATGGGAGTCAAATGAGGTGAAAAGATGAACACAACTGTCTTTACCATACAGTGGATATATTAGGGAGGCAACCAGATTTTGGCCGCTGGAAATTATCGGCCGAAAATGGCATTTTCAGTTGTTTGGTCGAAAGAGAAAAATGGCCGAAAGAGAAAAACGGCCGAAAATATGAGGCTTTATCACTGCGCGGTGTGGCGCTGTGCTCAATATTCTGCTCTCCATGCGAACGCTCCACTCATGTACCGCTCATGCTTATCGGAACAGCAAAGTCTCGCACCAACATGAAATTTATATGTAGTGTGTATACTTGTTGCTGTTTGGAATAACCTTATTGCCCTAAAAGCATTTTTGGTTTTCGGCCAAGTGCATCCAGAATTTTCAGCTTCGGTTTCTGATCATGTTCTCCAGGATGATTTGAGAATTATTCAAAGAGCATCTGATCGTCGATGCAAACAACTCGCACGATAAACGTCACAAATTGTATTAGTAACATAAACGGTGCAGGATATTAAGCACATTTTCCATGTTTTCTCAGTTTTGTATTTTACAAAATCCCAAAACTGTTTATTTTAAGGTTTAAACCTGATTTTGTATCTTTGAATCATCGTATGCCTTGTATTTTGATTATACATATACAATTATAGTTACAATAGGGTTTCTCTTACTGGAAAAAAGTAGTATTTTTTAAGTTGTTTCAAAAGAAAATGCATACATACTGTGATATACAGTACAATTCAAACGTTTGTGGTCAGTAAGAAAGAAAATAATACTTTCATTCAGCATTAAAGTGACCAAATGTGACTTTTCTGTGCCTTGTTACAAAAGATCTCTATTTATCAAAGAATCCTGAAAATAAATGCATCACGGATTCCATCAAAATATTAGGCAGCACAACAGTTTTCAACATTGATAAGAAGAAGAAATGTTTCTTGAGCAGCAAATCAGCATATTAAAACGATTTATGAAGGATCATGTGAATTACAGGAATAAAGATCATTTTAAAATATATTAAAACAGAAAACAGTTATTTCTCAGAAAACTGTTTATTTTTAATTTTTTTATAAAATAAATACAGCCTTGGGATGCATAAGAGACTTCTTTTAAAAAATATTAGTGTATATCAAACACTGTCAAAAGGCACATGAAACTCACCTCATCGGGGGCTCCGCTGCCGGGGAAGAAGTTCCCATCATCGTAGCGATGGAGAGACAGATACAGGATATTAGGATCACTGTAGAAGGCCTGTTGAGTCCCGTTGCCATGGTGAACATCCTAAGGCACAACAGTACAAACAATTCATGTCATCTGTTCTATCCTAAAGTGATCATTAATCTACTCAAAACAACAATATTTGGTTGAGCAATGTAAAAATCAGATGCTGTAAAAAAGACATGGCGTCACTCTATTCGCATTGGAATAAGAAAGTGTGTAAAAATCTATTCTGAGCCGTCAGTGATGCAGGAGGACAGTTTAAGAGTTGATTTCTTTTCATGTCTGCCACAACATGTCACGGTCAGCTTCCCCGTAAACAGCAGGTCTGTGACTGTGAAGAGCCGTGTCACAGAGAGCAGGAAATGAAAGCCATTTTAAAAGGCATCCAGAAACCCTAATGACCCCAGCAGAGCTCTGCCTCGACACCACTCGTCCTTTTAAGCTACCGCTGGCCCAGGATGAGACAGAGACTGTACCATACCATAAATCTCAGAGTTTTTTTTATATATATATATAATTATTTTTTTATTTTATTTATTTAATGCATTTTATTAAATATTTATAAAATATATAAAAATACATCTAAACATGTCTTTTGCCACTGGTTATGTTAGCATTATAAATATTTAATTGATTAAAATGAAAAGGTTTTGACATGACCTCTGACCCGATAACTCAAGCTCCTCTTCTCTTATTATTTTGAAAACTTCTCATTTCAGATTTCTAATTCTCGTGTTTTGTTGTTTTGCTTCTGCGCTTCAGTGTTCGTTGATTTCGGAAGGCATTTATTAACTCACTGGAGTCGTGTGGTACTTTTATGATGGATGCGCTTTTTGGAGCTTCAAAAACTTTCAAATGCATTACAAAGCTAGGATATAATCCAGGATATTATTTGATATAACTCCGATTGTGTTCTGCTGAAAGAAGAAAGTCATATACAGATAAGATGGCTTGAGGGTGAGTCAATTGGACTATTCCTTTACATAAGGTATTATATATACAGGTGAAACTCAAAAAAAAATGTATATCGTGCAAAAGTTATAATTTTGATGATTATGGCTTACAGCTTATGAAAACCCCAAATTCAAGATCTCAGCCCTCTGAAAACTATAATCATGCATATAGTTATATATACTAAATATATTAATTTCACCTTTTAATTTGAATTACTGAAATAAATACTTTTGCACGATATTCAAATTTTTCGAGTTTCACCTGTATATATATATATTTTTTATAATAAAATATTTAAATATTTAATAAATACAATTTTTTATAAATAAAACTAAAATGTATAACTTTTTCCTCCACTTTCATGGCACTCGTTATGTTAGCAGATGGACTTTTGCCCATGGACATTTACTGAAAAAAATGTGTGTAATTTTTTATATGGTATATGCACCAACGGTTACGCCAGTTACTCTACGTGTCCGGAAATCAGTTTGAAAATGTTATTATTTGTGTAATTCAGTTTGGTGACTCTAGTGACAAAGAAATAGGAAAAAGATATCTGTGAAGAAAGAACATATGAATTCATGGAATAAATAAAAAATATATACAATCTGATTGAGTGTACACTTACCCAGTCTACAATGAGAATCTTACTGACGTTGAGTCTCTGCTGTAGGAGTTTGGCTGCAATGGCGACTGAGTTGAAATAGCAAAATCCCCTGTTTTTTGTGTCAAAAAACAAAAGCAAAAAAACAAACAAAAAAAAACAGCATGTGAGAGAGAACACAGAACCAGGGCAGTCAGCTGGTGTGTGTGATCTCTTGTGGAGGGCCTGATCGTGTGCGTTTCTGAAGTGGACCTCCTGGCCTGATGGATTGTCTCATTTCGCTAATGACACGATTCACCCACTGCGTCCTGGCCTGACATCAGAGCGTAAGAACGGGGCCTGGCCCGCGGCCCACGGCAGAGGCACCAAACCTCAGTCGACTCCCCAAACACCCATTGATGGAACAATCCTTTTATTTAACCTTTCAGCAAAGAGACTGAGGAACACTCGTTTACTTTAACCTTTCTGTAATGAGGGAGACGCACTGGGAATAAAGATGGGAGGAGCGGCTGTGATGCTTGAGCCTTTTAGAGCAGCAAAACTCATCAATTTGAGGGAATTTAGTCCCACATTAACAATACCTGACATTCATTTGGGCAAATCATCAAGCTCCAAGATAAATAAAATTGCATCCAAGTTGCCTGAGCTTAACAGTGAGAACATTGTGTACCCAAACAGAAGTATGCCAGATCAGGAGTAAATGGCATGAAACTCTTACAAAATGAATCATGAAATTAAGTTTTTTTAAAATTATGTTTCAGGATTTGGTCAGTAAAAGGAAGCACTAAATGTTGAATGACAATGTTGAGGGCAAACTAATGATCACTTTATGTGAGTTTTTTTTCTTAAACTTTGCTACCACGATTTGAGGAATGTCTAAAAAGTTTTTTCTGTGATTATTATTTTATATTAATATAAACAAAACATAAAATTTAAGTAGAAAAAAAAATCAAAATAAATAAAATAAAGAGCTAGCTATTTTGGGAACAATCGTTAGTTTGTGATATACTGAAACATATTTAGCCCATAAATAAGTCATCATTATTGTTCATTACATTGTCTTGGGTAACAGGGTTGAATGGTTGAATTTGACAATGCGTCAAAATTTAGAAAATTGGTTCGGTAAACAAAAGTCACAATTTAAGTGGTAAAGTTGTGAGCAAAACTTGCCACAGCTAACCAGCAAAAAATAAATAAATAAATAATTGAATTAATTAAATATTTAATTAACAATTTTCATTTAAACATTGAATATAAAATCAACACGTCAAAATGATCTGCTGTAATATTTCACATTTAAATGTATATATAAATTTTTTTGGTCCCACTTTATATTAAGTGGCTTTAAGCACTATGTACTTTGAAATTAATAATTTGATACAATGGATGTTTTGTGTACATACATGCTTTTACATTGTACTTACATTTTGAAAATAACTGCATGCAATTACAGCTGTAATAAATGTATGTAATTACATTTATAATTACACCGTTGACCCTTCCCTTATACCTTAACCCACCCTTAAACCCACCCTAAACCCATACCACCACACCTGTCCCTAACCTTACCCGTATCACACCTCAATAGCAGCAAACGTGTTTTACAATACAACATGAACACAATAAGTACATTGTACTTATTTTTCGATGCAAGTACATATTACTTAAAGCCACTTAATATAAAGTGGGACCTTTTTTTTAGTTTGTGTGTTCCCTTGAAATCAAAACTCTAACTAAAATCGAGCTACAGGAACCTCTTTAATTCCTGGATCCAGAAACGACACCAAAGTCTCCCGTACTCATGAAAAAATGCTGTTTACAACACATGCTAGTCTTTCCAAATAAAACCGGCGTGAGTCTGTCTGGAGATAAGACTGGCCTACTGTGCTGAATTCACCTCACCGACAATTTGCATTACTGTACTGAAGCCAGCGAGAGCGCTGGAAGTCCTGCAGTCTTGGCCAGGCCATCCACTGCAGAGCAGGAATTCATTTATGTGAGCGGATAGTGTGTATAACACTGATTCATGATGCTGTGCGTGTGTTTGAAGTGGATGCTGATATCGGCTGTGGGGTTTATTTTAAGATCATAGAGATAGTGAGAACGTACATGGGAGTGCTCTCCTCAGCGTGGTGTCCTGGAGGTCGAACCACAGCAAAGCCGTTCTGTGAACACAAACACACACAATGTCTGAGACCTTAGAAGTGAGAAATACAGAAAAACCTTAACACAGTAGGGGCATCGCAACTTGCGTAGGTATGCACTATTCTATGCTGTTTCGTAGAATAAATATCGAGAGTAGTGTTAACACTGAAAATTCCAAATAGAAAAAGTCAACTTTAAATACCCGGATGATGCACTTCAAGGGACAGTTCACCCAAAAATGAAAATTCTGTCATCATTTACCCACCCGATTTGGGTGACTATCCCTTTAATTAACTGAAAATTACATTATGATGTTGACAAAACAACCATATAAAATTCATACACTACATGGTTGAGTGCATAAGTTCATAGTGTATAGTGCATCATTTGGGACACAACTAGAGTATTAAACTAATAAATGAATGTATAATTTTATTAGAAATATAATTTCTAAATAATAAAATCAATATTTTCAAAATAATTATTTACTGGGAGTTTGATGAAATAAAGTTGAATTTATTTAGTTTAGTCTTACATTACTCTATTTGTTATACTTAAAAAAAAGATTTGAAATATTTCAAGATTTCACTTTATTATTCAGTTGTAATTTATTGAAAGTTTGATTAATTTTTTTAAGTAGCTATAATCACAGTGACAGATGTTTTGGCGGACAGTGATCATCTTTTGATTAGCTGTGATTTTGCAGCGGTTCAACACTGGAACTTGATGCATTGCGCCTGGCTTGGACGCAGTATAATGCAGGTATGCTAATGAAAGTGGGTTAATTTACAAAAACATAATTCCAAAGTGACTCTGGGAAGAAAGACCACTCTGTGTGGGAAAATCCCGTTCCTCCTTGACGCCTCACAGTTAAAGTATTTTCCATTCAGGCTGATGGACAATAAAGCTCAGTGGATGCTATATGTTGCTGGGTGTCACCGCATGGCTATTGAGAGCAAGAGGACTTTAAGTCTGCCAGTGTGTGATACTACTGTACCTCAGGTTTCACACACTGGGCCGCCTCCAACTGCCTGATTTTATTATCCTTCCTCACTTCAGAGGATATTATTTCATGGAGAGATAGAGTGGGAAACAGAGAAATAAAAGCTAGTGCATTGTGTTTTTCTGGGCATGCTGAGGCATAGTTTTGAGCCATGTCATTTTTGAATGCGACGATGGATGCATTTCAGTGTGTTATGCTGAGATTTCAGTGTGTTATGCTGAGATTTTGGGAAGGTGGGAGCTGAGGGGAAATCATTTGTGAAACACATACTGACTGGAAGTGCATTAAATGTACATCTGTGACCATTGAGTGTGCGAGAGAGTGTCAGTCTTACCCTCAACTCTCCCGAGGCCACCTTAAAGACCAGATCCACCACAGACCCCACAGCCAGACGAGCAGCACTGGACGAGTGCACTTCATTCCAGATAGTGTCACTGTCAACCTGTTAACACACACAAACACGTGTCCCTTTTAGGGTGGAGTGATCTGATACTGAAAAGGCGATCAAGTTTCAAGTTATAAAAAATGAAACATAAATGAAACACACACACACACACACAAAAGTATTTAAATGAATAAAAATGGTAGTGTGCATAAAAAATTATAATAACAAAATTATTCGTGTTTACTAAACTAATTATGCCAACTGATATAATTTTTATATTTTTTTGTATATTTTACCCAATACGTTATTTTATTTGAAAATAAATAATAAATAAATAAAAAATACAATGTGATTAAATATATTAAATATCAAAACTATATGTTAAAATAAAATGGTTGACAAAAAAAAGGGCGGGGGGGGGGGACTAAATAAAAAAAGAATATAAAAAAAAAATATGAAATATAAAATGTTTAACAACATTGATGTTATCTTTGCTACCCACAAATCATTAGTACCATTTTATTAGTCCTGTTGTAGTGCACTTAAAAATGTATCACAAACAGCATTTTCTAGTCAATTAAATGTTATTGTCAAATACCAAATAATGAAAATGGTATATCATCCCAATTTAGGGAACAATGAACAATATTCAGCAGTTCTATAAGAGGTCTCTCCTCAAGAACCCACGCACACGAGGAAAGGGGAAAGTGTCTCGCTGCAGTGTTTTCTCACCGCTGACAGACTACACAGGACAGAAGTGAGACGTTTACTCAAGCGCACAGCAAACAGAGCCAGAGAGGCTTCATACACACCAGCCCTGAACACCCAACCGTTCCCAAACACCCTCTTATGTACCATTCCCGTTCTCACAGAGATGCTCGATTGCCCAGCAAGCAGAGAGAGAAGACGCCACACCGAGATTTACACACAAACCAACAACATGGTCACAAAGAAGCCAGAGGCCTATGTGACACCTAATGCACAACCCAAAGGACACAGGCATGCTGGGAGTTCAGGGCAGACAGGCTAAGAGAACGCAGGTTTATTCTGTGCCATGAAGGCAAATAGTGGCAGGAGAGACCTGGCTCGGCAAGGGGGGCATTCCCAGAATGCTTAGAGACAGAAAACAGCCATTCATCAGGCACTACTGATTATGCTCACACACGTCTGCCCTACAGCCTGCAAATACTGCACAAATGAACACACACACTAATACTTAAGCACAGTGCACTTAAATGGGGTCATGGGTAAAACAGGGAATAATTCATGAGGAGTAAACTACTGGGTCTACAGATCAACAGGTGCTCGAAGTGCAGAATAACATCTCTAACACTGCATGACGTGCCATTATTAATTAATAGTGTTTAGCTTATGACAAGCATCACTATTACTATTGCTCGTAAATGGCGATAGGGAACAAAACTTTGGCATGAATGAGACTTGGGGATAGTTGCACACTTAGACACTATGTTAAGACTTTGACTTACAAACTAGTTTGACCAACAATAAGTTAACCAATGGGTAATCAGTCTTGATTATGTTACTGACTTAAAGTTATGAACAGCCTTAAGGAAAAAAAATGTGATGACCAATTGTAAGACTAGCCTTAGCAGTTTATGCAACCGGCCCCTGGAACTGTATATAGAGAGACCAGAATATCATATAAAATGTTGCCATTAATCATTGATTAATAATCAATCTCCATAACCACAATATCTCTTCTATTAGAGCTTAGCACAGATCAGTACTGCTCATATTTTGTACAGAAAACACAAATATGTTTTTTAAATATTTAAAATATTATTTTGTTGCTGTTTTTTTTTACATAAAAATTATATAAAAATATTATTTTAAATAAAACGAGAAATTATTGTTTTATAATATAATATATATAAAATCAAATAAATAAATAATATACTATAAATTATAACAATAACTTATAGACTAAAATAAATGTAATATAAAATAAATGCTTTCTGAAGTCGAATGTGTATTTGTTCAGAAAACAAATATCTAGTGTCTGTTTTATTTTTTCTGTTGCGGGTTTTCAAATTTAAAATTATTCTTTTAAATGATAAAATTATAAAACTTTAATTATAATTAGTTTATATTCATAATTTACTATAATATATATATAAAAAATACTGTTTAAATAAATAAATACAATTAATTAAAATGATTTAATATTACAAAAAATATATATTAAGCTAACTTTTAAATAAAAGGGGGAAAAACAGTTTTTACCTTTAGGCTTTCTGTGATCCAATGTGCATTGGGCAGAAAAATAGCTTAATGATATCATTTTTATATATTTAACCATACAATGTATTTATGTTTAAAATGGTGAAAAATTGTGCAAATTACAAAATGTCTTGTCTTGAACATCTCTAACAGACGTCTTTCTCTTCCACGCCATCATCACGCTCTACTTCCAGTACGGTTTTCCCATAAACCACCTGCGACCACTGAAGTCATTTCTGTTAAAGTGACAGGCTGTGTCTCTGCAACAGCATGAGGAGGAGAGGGCTGAAATAAGCACGTAATGAAACAACAAGCTGGCAACAAGAAAGACGGCGAGAGGGAAGTGAGAAATCTGGAGAACCGCTGAGGCGCTCAGAAGGGGTTTACCAACCCTGGGTTTCCCTCTCAGCGCACATATCCTCCATCCATTTATGAATTCAGCTTTTCAATGGCATGAGCGCTCAAGGGCAACGTAAAAAACCTCCGGTCTTTTCAAGCACCGCCAAGAACGTCTTTGTCACGAATTACGAGCCTGTGGTGCATTTCAAAATGAAAAAAAAAAAAAAAATTTTTTTTTGATTCAGGGAACAGTGAGAGAAAGCTAGGGAAATGAGAGAGAGTGAGCTATTGAAATAGAGCAAGAGTGCATGATGTAGGAATATAGTGTAGAAATAAGCGAGAGAGCAAAAGGATGTGAAATATAGACGTGATTTCTCGGGTCATTCTAGGATATTCTTTGTGTCTGGAGTGCAACTATGATGCCTTAAAACACTGCCTACATTAGCAGCTCATTACGTTTAGAAACAGAGCGACTATGAAACACTTTCACACAAATAATAATGAAAACAAATAATACAAAAAAAAAAAAAAACAAACAGAGAAGAGTCATTTTTATGAAGTGAATCTTTCAATGTTATTGGCGTTAAAATTAAACCCACTAAGCCTTACTGCACATTTAACACTATATGTAGTTTAAAGCAAACGAACAAACAAAAACCTTGGTGAAAGACATGTAAACTCCGCCAGAAGCCCACCGCAGCGTGACCCGGGGGTACAGGCAGGTCTCAGGCAGGGCTGGGGAGCGTGTTGGAATGAACAAGCACAGTTTATCTTCACCCTGACAGGCTAATTTTTGCTCTAGAGATGCAGGAAGACAACAATTTTGTTCCATTTCCATAAAAGAGTCCAGAGCCCTTCTGTTTCTCACCATTCAGCTCAAAGACTGTGACTTCAGCCAGACGGGACAGCCTGCCATTTATCAGAACCCCCCCGCTCCGCCCCCCCAACAGCCCTGCGTGAGGACCCTCCATTACACACACACACGCACGCACAAAGTTTGGAGATATTACAATTGTATGTTTTTGATAGAATTCTCTTATGCTCACCAAAGCTGCATTTATTTAATCAAAAATACAGTATAAACAGTAATATTGTGAAATATTATTACTATTTAAAATAAATGCTTTCTGTTTGAAGACTGGAGTAATGATGCTGACATTTCAGCTTTGGCATCACAGGAATAAATTACAATATATTAAAATAGAAAACAATTATTTTGTTACCAAAATAATTGGTATTTAATGATTCAAAACTTTTGACCGGTAATGTATACACATTAACTACCATTCAAATGTTTGAAGTTTCTTCTGCTCATTTCTATAAAAAATACAGTAAAAACAGTAATATTGTAAAATATTATTAACATTTAAAAGATCTGTTTTCTATTCAAATAAATTTGAAAATGTAATTACATTCACTTCAAAGCGAATCATGATCATTGCACTTCATGACTTTGTTAGAAGCGCTCGAACAACATATTAAACGCATATTTCAAATTTTTTAACCTACTTTTAAAATGTCCATAAATTACATAGCTACCTCATAGCTCAAACAATAAAGCATGCTACAGCAAAGTGATGGGTTCAAATCCCAGGCAATGCATGAACGAATAAAATGCATATTTTGAATGCAATGTAAATCGAATGATCATCTTATCCTAAATAGTTATGATTAGGTCCAATAGTTGCAACGGGATAATTTCCCTTTGACGTATGAATATATCAACAACAACACAAAAGTATAATGTATACTTTCACATGAATGACTGAACCACCTCTTCATTCATTATAAGAACCATTCATGGTCCATCTGAATCATTGACCTAATCCAGGAGGGGAGGGTATGAGTAGAATGAGAGAAGTGAGGATGAGTACTTCCTGTTCCAGAGCTGTGAAAGAGTGCGGCTGACACTGTCCACTCAGCACTGAAGAACAAGTCTATCCATTCATTCATCATCATCAGAGAATACACACACACACAGCTTGTTTATAGAAAACATCTGGACACAATTACCCGCTCTGCAGAAAGGAGAGCAACAGTTTTTGTTGCCGCTAGAGTTCAGGGGAGGGAGAACAAACAGGGCTGTTATTTACACACGGGAAAGAAAGAGAAACTCACCCCGATTCCTCCGCACGGCAGTCTCACGAACATGGGTGTCACTGAGCCTATAGAGGGAGAGAGAGAGAGAGAGAGAGAGAGAGAGAGAGAGAGAGAGAGAGAGAGAGAGAGAGAGGATCACTGATCTATGTAATCGTCTTCTTCACATGAATATCAAGATGTGTGTACATGAGTTATTTCAGGTCAGATTTTTTTTTCTCAGCTGAATCTGGAGCACCACGGTGAAAGAGCTCATTTTATAGTAGTTAACTTGCAGTCTGATAAGGCAAAAATGTGACAAAATTATGTCAAGACAAGATGCATTTTTTTTTTTTTTGCTGGCTGCACAAACATAGAGCATGACTAGTGTAGTTTGATTCATGCATGATACTTATGAGCTCTTTGTAGTGAATTAAAAACATAGTGTAACCAGTGCCATTTGATTTATGAACTAATGGACTCTTATGCGCTGATTCTTTTAGGTGAATTTAAAAACATACAGTGCAATCGATGTCGTCCGATTCACAAACTAATGAATCTTATGAGCTGGTTCTTTTTAGTGAATCAAAAACAGTGTCAAAGTCAAACCATTTGATTCATGAACCAATGACTCTTTTTTGACAGCTGTTTTAATAAATGAAATCAAAACATAGTGCAAATAATGTAATTTGATTCACAAACAAATTACTTTTATGAGATGATTATTTTAAAAATGATCAAAAACACCACCGTAGTTTGATTCACAAACAAATGACTCTTACGAGCCCACTATTTTTAACAAACCAAAAACGTATACAGTAGTGCAACCAATAAGATCTGATTCATGAACCAATGACTCTTGTGAGCTGGTTCTTTTCATGAACTGGTCAAAAAGACACACAAACCGATCGGTTTGAATCAGTCTCACGCATATTTGACTACATGAACTCAGTAAATCCATCAGATTGGTTACTAAATTAACATATGACTCACTAACTGATATGCAAGTAATATCTAACAATAATATCCAACTTGCAAAAAGTAATTTTAATAAATAAATAAAAAACTGTGGCAGTAACTTAAAAGTTCTAATCAAATCTTCGTTCAACGCGCAATGGGTTGTGGGCAATATATTAGATGTATACTCATAGAATACTAATTTCAACATACTACACTAAATCTAATTTCCAATAGTATTTAGGACGGATAGAATTGGGACGCAGCAATATTTCTTAAAAATATGTTGTGCAAGAAAATGCCATTAGTACACTTAAAAAACTGAGATGCAATGCAATAGCTAAAGACGTCCTTTTGACGCACATAGAGCAACAATAAAAAAAAAAATCAGCACAGATGGACCACCAACTGTGAGTACTCAAAATGACCACACTGACCATCCCTAGTTATTAGTGCACAAACACGCATGCATAAAATCCAACATTTCTCAATGAGGCAAAGCACCTATTGATTAAAATTGCCCTATTGTTTCAAATCAACTGTTCTTCTAAAGCAACACATTGTAGCAACTAACATCAAAAGTCTGTTAATCAGATTGTAAAGGTGGGAACTGAGCAGTCTAAACTGCGATGTGGTCTCTGTGCCCGACGAGTGTGAAATCTCCATGCGTGTGTGTAAGCGGGCATGTCGTTTAAGCATGTGTTTGATCGCTGCACGAGGGGGCCGGAGCTGAAGTCATGGAAAACTGCATGTGTGGTTGTTATTGGCAGAGAGGTGACGGCCTTGACGGACAGCTCAGGGGCAGACTCAGATCAAGGCCGTGACTGATGAAAGCGGAGAGCGAGCTGACAGGGGCGAGTGCGATGGGGAGGGAACATCAACGGGCCAAAAAAAGAAATGAAACCAATTGCAGCATTTAGGAAACATGCTGTAAGGCGGATCTGGCTGCAGAAGCGTAAATAATGTGGATAATTGCAGAAGTCCAGGCGCAGTGCTTCACGGGCTAATAACTGAGAAGGCCATCGGAGCCTCCAACTGTCGCAGGGAGAGAAATACAACAATGCGCTCATTCACAAAACTCATTCAGATTCAGCCTGTGGTGTAGTCAGGTGTGTGTGTGTGTTCTCTCTTACTGTCCAGTTTTTGTCTGAGTGGGTTGGTTCCATAGAGGAGCACATGGGCTTCAGAGTGGACCGTCTGTAGCTCCTCCAGAGTGGCTTTCCTGCCTCGAATACACTGCAAAAAAATGAACGACAGAGTTAAGATCTGAGAATTCCATTTGACATGGATGATGGTTGTGAGTTTCAATCTGTTACACAAGTAGCGACATGAAACAAACATACTGAAATTAATCTGCTGAAATATAGTATTGGAATTTTATTTTAATGTAACTTTTTTGTGAATTTTGTTACTAGATAATGTTTTTGAGTTTATTTCATGTTCTTAAATTGAACTTTCAAAAATGTAGCGTCGTTTGTTTGCCAAACGGTACATTCATCTTACCCAAATAAAGTTGCTCATATACAAAAGATACAAACTGCCATACAAACCATATAAACTGAATTTTTTACATTTATGTATTTGGCAGATGCTTTTATCCAAAGTGACTTGCATTGCATTCAAGCTACACATGTTTTCAATTCATTTCCTGGGAATCGGACCCATGGCCATTATGTTCTATAAGCTGCCGTTTACATTTTTAGAGCTTCGAAATTCTGATTTTAACATTTTAAATTATTTTATGAAATAAAAACACATTTAAACAGGTTGCAAATGCTTTGAGTTTACATTACACAAGACGATTCTGTCCAAAAACATGGATTTTTATAAAACGTATTATCATGTACACTTATTCAGAGGACAAATACTTCTTTCTAAACAACAACCGATGTGTTGTATATATAAAAAGAATATGTTTTCTTATGTTATGCATTTTTGGCTAAAGGTTAAGACTTGCCTTCCAGTGTCTTTGATATAATATAATCAGCCAAACAGGTAAACCGCTTTCACAACCTTGTTGTGTTCATAATCACACTCCTGCAAATAATTATAACTTGAACTCTCAGAGATAATGTTTTTGAACTAAAAGAGTAGTCGGAAGCTCAGTGATGTGACTACACTTTGTCTGTTTGATTTCTCATAAATTCATCAAAAGTTGGCGTTTTAAATCCTCGTGCTGCTCCACGATCACTGTTTGCACCCTGCCATCACACACACCGCTAGAAAGCTCTCTCTCTCTCCTGTACACATTTTTATCAGCAACCAATCGTGAAAGTAAAAGGGGGGATTTAACTCTAAATGCGCAATCTCATTAGCTGATGCAAATACGCCAAGCCCGTTTTCTTAAAATGACTTTTCTCTCATAGTCCAAGTTCGAAATCTCCACTTCAGTAGCACCTATATACACCAAACTTTCCAGTCTTGTACCTAGTTATATTATGAAGAGATTTTCCGAGGGATTTGTAAATATATTATTCCTAGCCTGATTTATATAACATTTTATTCCAAAAAACATGGTGAAAATATTTTTTTTAAAGGCTATTGACAGTATATTCTGATTCACAGGATAACAAAAGTAGATATCCATAAATCCCTCTCTAATTTTTTCCCATCTAATATGTGAACACAATGAAACATTTTTTTTCCAATACTCAGATTTCATCTTTTAAAATATATGCAAATTAGTGCATATTTAATTAGAGAATGCCTAATTTGCATATTTAAACATTTAATTACAGAAAACTTGTAATGATTTTTTTTCTCATCTTTATCTAGGTAATCAACTGGTAAAGTTTCATGGTGATATCTGCTAGTTAAAAATGTTACCCTATTCACCAGTAGTGTCTCGCCTTAAATTGTGAATTGAAGATTATCACGATGAACAAAATGTGTAAGAATCATAAGCTTTTGGTAGTCACAGACCTTATTTTCTGCAAAAATCCAATGGAAAAATTCGATTGGGTTTTTGTCAAGGGAAACGGGGTGATGGCCTACAAAAATACATCATCCCTGCAAAACTCTATGCACCGACTAAAGTCTTTAGCTGTCGTAGCAGAGCTGAAACAGGCCCGCTGTCCACCTCCCACTCCAAAACTGGGCCCCACATGCCTGCAGAACAAAGCCACCGGCCCTAGGAGGTGCCGGAGCTGCTTTCCCCTGTTTTAATAGCTCTGGCCTCCGAGACACAGACCATCCGAGAGGGAGGCGGACCTGCCCACCTGTGGAAGCGCTCTGGGGAGGGTTCTGCCGAGGTGACACCTGCAACAGGACGTACTACCTCTCGGATTTAACAGCATGGGCCGTTAAAGAGGGGCCCCGGGGGCCCGGTGCTGGCTGGCGGCAGCTTAAAACAACCCTACACTCTTTAAGGGCCCCCCTGCTGTAGATTAGGGGGTATTAGAGTCATGACTGCCTTTAATTGAGGCCCAATTCACTGTTTCCATCTCCCAGAACAATAAACATCCCCACCACGAATGTAGGCGAGAGAGCAGACGCGCGGCCGTGCCATTGTGGTGCTTGTTTACTTGTTTGTTTGGAGGAAAACAGAGACTGCAGCTACGCGACTGCCTCGAACAGGCCTGACGCAATGGAGCCAGCGTGGCAGGAGAGATTAGATCCAGCGAGAGCCATTAGGCACCAGCGATCAGGACTCCAGATGAGGAGAGAGAGCTCAGGAATTGCCCTCAGCAGGTGGAGGCAGAGATAAGCAAGCACACACTGCTTGTCTGCGCTAACTTCGAGGGAAAAATGTGGGAAAGGGAGTGAAATAATGTTATTTATAGCATTTAGTAAACTAACTGTGTGGAGTTTCATGTGGGCCCACAAGTCTGCAAGAAAATCTGATTTTTGTCATTTTCATTTGGAAATGAACTAAGTTGCATGATTGTGAAACATTTAGAATTAAATTAAGAAATACACAATCGTTAAAAAAAGTCTTTTACATTGTTACAAAGGATTTCTATTTCAAACAAATGCTCTTTATTTTTACTATCAAAGAAGGATCCCGAAAAAAAAAGTATCACGGTTTCCAAAAAAATATGAACTGTATTTCAACACGAATAATTTCTGAGCATCAAAACAGCATATTAGAATGATTTGTGAAGGATCATGTGACTGAAGACTTCAGCTTTGATCACGGGAATAAATAACATTTTAAAAAAAGAAAAGAAAGAGAAAACAGCAAAAATAGTTCACAATATTACTGTTTTACTGTGTTTTTGATAAAAAAAAAATGCAGCCTTGGTGAGCAGAAGAGAAGAGAAAACACGTAAAAATCTTACCGGCCCTAAACTAATTTTTAGGTTACTAATCTCATTAAAATGGAAAAAGTGACTCATCAGTACAAAGGCCAGATGCGGCTGCTTCCATTGAAACATAAGATGCTCTCTGGCTCATTCTCAGATCACGCTGGAGAACATGATCGTCAGGGTTTCAGCAAACCTGTAGTGTTCAAATACTAAGACTTTTTTTTCCATTCAAATTTGTAATGAAAAATTGTGTATTAAATTGTGGAAAGAGAAGTATTTTCACAAGTGGTCTCAGACATTTGGACCCCTGCTGTAATTCACCAGCACTTCCTCTGCTCTTATACAGTTGTCTGCCTCATTTTCTCTCCCGGCTCAATTTTCCCTTGAGCGTACTCAAACCAATCTCACCCCCCACCCTTTTCCGTTGAGTAAAACTCTTTGGTTTATTCATAAAGTTTCATCAAAGGGAGTGTGTGGCTGTGTTAGTGAAGGCCTAACAGCGCCCTCTACAGATCAAACGAATATCCTTCACCTTGATAAAGTTACCAGCAGGAGGCTGAGGCTAAAGACGACATTAATATGTTTAGTGCCGAAACATGATTTCACGTTTCCGTTAAAAAACAGATAGATAATGTCATAAACGGACAGATGTGCGCAAACGAATTACCTCACACTGGCCGCGCAGCCCTGTCTCCTGCAGTCGAGACCAGATGCTCTGGATGCGTCCGGCGTGCTCGGGGTGGATGTTACTGTTTCCACACATGCACTGGTGTTTCTGCATCAGGGTGTCGTACACCAGACCTGTAGGGGCACAAATACTTATTTTAAGGAGGGATACAACCTAATATGAATATATTTAATATCCAGATGCTTAGTTGTTTTCCTTAGTTGTTTAGTTGGTAATCCCATGGCAATGATATCTAATCCAGTGACTGACCGGTGGTAAAGCGTGGTTTGGCTGCTGGTTCCTGGACCACAATGGGAAAGGTCGCTGATGCTGGGGACGACTGTGCCCTGGACAGGGGCCGATGGCCTGGGAAGGTCACAGACAGTCCGGCCGCCTCCATAGACGCCTGATAGTTCCTCAGCTGATGGATCCTCTGTTGCTCCAACAGGAGAGCTTGCTGCTCAGAGACAACACAAGTTTTCTCTTGAAATAAATGTAAAATTTTGTGAATTTGTGGAAACAAACTTTCATTCTTCATACAGATGAGTGCTTTCGACATCCTGCAGTCACACAAATAACCAGCAGGTGGCACTCAATACATTGAAAAACACAGACAAAAGCGTTTTAAGTAGAAAATGCTTCATGTTTTGAAAATCAAGGAGAAAGACTTCACATTTATTATGCTAATTAGGTGAGAGTGCTTCGAACTACACTTTACATATTCACAAAGCTTTGCATCCAGCTGTTCAAGACTAAATTAAGGCTGCCTTAGAAACCAGCATTTTTTCACATTTTGGACAGTGTATGAAGTGTGAAGGCAGGAAAGTATAAAGTTTGTTTAAAGTATAAAAAGTGCACTTGGGTTGGAAGATGAAAATTATTTGTAAATATCCATTAAAAAGATATTTCCATTACCATTCAAAATTTTGGGGTTTGCAAGATTTTTTTTAATGTTTTTGAAAGAAGTCCCTTATGCTCACCAAAGGTGCATTGAATTGATAAAATATAAAGAAATATTGTGATTATTACAATCTTTACGATTTGAATATACATATTTATTCCTGTGATGCAAAGCTGAATTTTTAGTATTACTCCAGTCTTCAGTGTCACATGGTCCTATAATATGCTGATTTTCTGTTCAAGAAACATCTCTTTTTATTATCGATGTAAAAAAAATTTTGTGCAAACAAATTTTTTTCACAGTATTTTGTAACATTATACATTTACTCTCACCAATTTAATGCATTTTAGATGAATAAAATGATTAATTTCCAAAAAGCAAAAATCTTACTGACCCCAAACATTTGAACAGTATTGTACATTTCAATTTATACTCTAAGTGACAAGCATTGCAGCCATAAAATATTTGCTTGGTTATGTCCAAAGCTCACATGAGTTTTTCCATGATCATTATACAGTATGATGTTATGGTTCCTTGAAGCTGGTCTGAAACCTCAGGAAGTTCTTCAGACATAAGCACTGCCTGTTAATTGGCAGCTATCCTCAGTTTCGGACACAGCTTTAGTTATCTGATGAATATTTCAGTTTGATTGCTTTCAAACCCCTGCGGCCCATTAAGAAGAAAATGAGCTGGACCTGAAGGATCTCGTCGAGCACAAGTGCACACCTCCTCATTTTAAAAAAGCAGAGATTAAGCACTGAGGACCTGTGGTTGCATTAAACAGTTAATGCGTTAAAAAAACACTCGTTTTTCCAAGGATTGCACATATAAACTCACATTAAGCATTTTTATGTTAATAAAACACTTTTATTAAACGATTCTGCTTGTGCATTAATGAAACTGGCACGTTACTGTTTGCACAGCTGCTTAGCTAATAATTGCTCTTTTTGTATTTGACATAAACTCCCATTGTTTTTTGGCAGCTTTAAATAAAACAGACGCATGTCTTCAGCTGAGAGAGTGCTAGAAGGACACACTGGCTGCGTCAGCAATCGCATACTCTCTTGAGTAGGTTCTCAAGGTATTTTGAATAAGTAATTACTTCATGATCGCTAAAAAAGTATGTTATAATGTGTTTAGTATGAATGTAAACCGGACATACTACATTCACCATGTTGTCATTATCATGTGACCAACCAGCGTCAGTTGTGTCGCTTCACTTCTATTCATAAATCCTGTCCCGTGGCCTCATGGGATAGTAAAGCGTCCATCGCATGTACACTTTAGAATATCCCCAGAAGTAGTACGTCATCCGGGTACTTTTTGCCTACTCTTTTATGAGTACTGTGAATTCATACTGTTTTTTGCCTACTATATATTAGGTAAGTATGCGATTTCGGATGCAGCCAGTTTTTTGTTGCTACGGATCATTCTTGATGGTTAATAACCACTTTTTCCACCGATGCTTGTTTCTTTATAGGAGCCTGTTGCTGCCCCCTTCTGGTGCTCGACGTGTCTGCGGCTTCATTCTGTGCCATTCATAGAATTTCTACATTCTCAAGAGCGACGGACAAAGCCTTATATCTATATATTTTTATATCCCCCATTTTGCGGTAAAGTCCCGAAATTGAGAGCTACGCCCAGCATCCTGCAAGACGTACGGCTGTATCCTGCATATCCATTATGTCTGTATTATCTAGTTTTAAATTATGTAATAGTGGATATATTTAGCAAAATTAGCTAAAAAAGAATTCATTTTTCTAGCAGACTATCGAGCTATGGACATTGAATATCTTTTCTGAGGTAAATAGAGTTCTGTGACCGTTTTATTGACTTCTTTCTGCGGTTAAAACACTGATTGAGGGACTACATGAGACATGATACATTTTGTGGCTACAGCGTTCTGTCACAACACAATAACCCTCTGGGCTGTTGGGTCATTTTTGACCAAACAATCATGTGTTTTTTATTTTATTTATTTATTTTACTTTATAGGAATGGTACAAAACTTGGCAATAGCTGTCTGAACTCACACACACACACACACACAAAAAAAATTCATAGACATGATTCAAAAAGATTAAATGGTCGTGAAAAACTAGTAACATGGTTTGCGGTCAAAAATGACAGCATTGGAAACAAACGGGAGACGAATTTCATCTAGTGAAAGTGCGGTCCTGCGCCCAAAAAAAGTTTTACTCAAAGCTAATTTTTTTAGTTATCAACCTCAAATTTGGAACACAGCTTGTTTAGATCTATGGCTTTGATTTTTTTTCCCACAGTTTTAGAGAAAAAAGTGTTTTGGAAAATATATATTTCATTTAAAACTTGAAAATGGCATTTTTCATATTAATTGAAAAATTGTATAACTTTTTTTTACTTTAGTCACACAATATGTCAAGTATCATCTATAAAAAGAGATCAAACTCCAAAGCAGTCAAGATTTATGACCGTTTAAGTTTTAGAAAATTTCATTTTCAGGTCCATGCTCACAAAGTGAATAAATGGATTATAACTACTGCATACTGTACATATAATTTAACACCATTAAACATTAAATAAAAAAACATAATCGAACTAAAATATAGTAAAATAATTTCATTGAAAAAATAAATCAAATAAATTAGTTTCATTTTTGAAATTTCAGTATTAAAAAGCAGCAAAGTGGTACTAAGACTTCATATCTTTCAAATCAAAGAATAACAAAAAGTAACAAAGCACAGAACTTGCTGCGATTTTTTTGGATGGGAGGAACGCTACAAATAATGTTTAGTGAAGTTGTTCACGCATCAACTGAACAAAACACACACCAAGAAAATGATTCTTAAGATATTGCTTTATCAAAATGAGAACTGATTAAAATTAAGAAAACAATATTTTCAACTCTGAAGTTCATTTTATTTAGTAAACGGAATATGTCCCGTGGGGTAAATGACATTGTATCACTCGAACCTAGGCAAACTGAGTGCCAGTCACAGAGCCAATGCTTACAATTAACAAAGCTTGCTGGCGATTTAAAGCATGCGATCACCCAGAAAATAGGCTTTCCTACTAATGTAAATCAATATTTACATAGTCTAAAAGTATTGAATTTGTCTCTCTCCCATGTGGTCAGTCAGCCTGACCCTCACCTGTCTGAAGAGCAGCTCTTCCTCAACTTGTCTCTCTCTCTGCTGGAACTCTTCGTCCTGTTCATCCAGAGGTTCCTGTTTGACGATGACCCCGTGAGGAAGACCCTCAGAGGAGTCCCCCAGCCCCTGGTGCTCCCTCAGCTCCTCTTCCGTCTCCTCCGGGTGGCTCTCGTGCTGTCGGCCCGGCTCGTTCGGCTTAGCCATCATCTGAGACAAACACATCATCAACTCATCTGATCAATCAGACTTCTACACACACGTGTTAATCATTTTATTAGAGGGTACAATAGAACGAGTATTCAACGGTGTCAGGGAATAACCAACAAAAATGAGCAATGCTACTTATATTATGCACTACCGTTCAAAAGGATGTATTAAACTGCAACAGTTAAGACATTTATAATGTTACAAAATTTAATTTTAAATAAATTATTTCATCTGAAGGTTCAATTCATCAAATAATCCTGGGAAAAAAATGTATCATGGTTTCCACAAAAATATTCAGTAGCACAACAGTTTTCAACATTGATAATAATAATAAGAAATCTTTCTTGAGCATCAAATCATCATATTAGAATGATTTCTGAAGGATCATGTGACACTGAAGACTGGAGTAATCACAGCATCACAGGAATAAATTACATTTTTAAATCTATTCAAATAGAAAACTTTAAATTGTAATAATATTTCACAATATTGCTGTTTTTACTGTAGTTTTGATCAAATAAATTTAGCCTGAGCAGAAAAGACTTCTATTAAAACATTTGAAAAAATTGTACCAAGCCCAAACTCATGTAGTAGTTTATTTTTCCGAAGGGTAAAATAAAAATGTATCTTATTATTATTATAATAAAAAAAGTACAAATTTCAAAAGTACATGATCTGATTTTTTTTCTTTTGTTTTAGGTTGTAGTGTAGCTAACACATTTGATCAAAAGCATAAGCCCTTAAAGTCAGCATAAAATTGACCCTATTTAATTTATTAATACATCTTTTTTTATACATCAATTAGCCCGTTTCATTTAGAAATACATTCCTCAATGGAAGTAAAAAAGGTTGTGAAATTTGAACAACAGAAAAGGAATTCATCAGAGAATGACTTCAGAACACATCTGCAACACACAAAGATCTTCTGTCTCAAAAAAAACACAAAAAAAAAAACAGTGTCAAATCTACAATTGCATTAAATAACATTCCTGGAACAACAGAAACAAAAGAAACTGTCCTCTTGGCTCAAGTTCATGCTGTGACAGCTGTCTCTGTGGCAATGACAGCTCTAGCCCCGCCCTCACTCCTGCACGCACACACACACACACTGGAGTCGGGTAAAAACACGGGCCCCTGGCACTGTGCCAAGGGAACATAATTGACGTCAGAGCGCTCTGCAATTGCCTCATCTGCGTGCTTCATTCCAAACAAGCTTTTCTTTTTTCATATTCTCCTCTTTGTTTTCCTCCCCCTTCCTCGCCACAACTATCTCTCTTCAGCTTAGTGAACATGTTTATGTCATTTCTTTGTAAAAGGAATCAGCCAAAGCCAAAATGACGGGAATAATCCAAAATTTGGGGACAAACATCATAAATTTACTCACAAGGATGACATGATTTTAAACGTCTAGTTGCCTTGCCACAGATACATTCATACTAGATACCATTTGAAAGCTTAACAACTTCCCAAAAACATCTCCCAGGCTTTTTTGACATAAAAGTTCAGTACTTAAGCCTTGAACATCAAGCTAGACCTTCTGTCAGTGTTAGCAGCTCAGCACACAAATGTTGGCAGGTATGGCTTGGGTCATGAATATTAATTAAGTTATTTGAATTCTGTCATTATTTATCCATCCTCATGTCATTCCGTTGGCAAACAATGGTAAGCAAAGGCTGTCAAGCTCAAAAAGTTACAATAAAGCACCATAAAGGTAGTCTTGATCACTTTAACTTGTTTTCTGAAACCACGGAAATAAAGACATTATTCACTGTACAGCTGTCAAACACCCAGGATGGCAGCGATCAAAATAGAGCAAATCACCTTTTGAAAATAAATTGACCCTTCAAACATAAATGTTGTATCAATGATATCATTACGCCTCTAGATGGCAACAAGTGACTGTTAAAAAAATTAACCTGTCATTGAATCATTCATTCATTCAAGTGATTTGTTCAAAAATGCTAATTCGTCCAGTAATGAAACTAGTGAAGTATTTATGAGTGAGTCATTGAATCATTCCATCTCTATATGAAACAAAAATTGTGATTCTTAATTTATCCAGAATTGTGCAGCTCTAATTCCCTGACATTCTTCACCACGGCAACTCTTAAATCTCATTCATGAACTATAGGCCAAAAAGCTCACATGAATCTATCGTCCACACAAATAAAGTGCAAAAGTGCAAGGTGCGCAAAACGGTTTCGTGCACCTTGCACTTTATTTGTGGCCTCAGTCCAAAAATCTCATATGAATTTTTTGTTCAATTTCTCATGTGCTATTTTTGTGCAATCTGCTTCTATTCATTCACCTGTTTTGGACTAGTGTCTGACGCTACGCTTTACCGTTCTCTCCATTGGACTATTAAGTTTAACACGATTTTACCATGTTTAAATCTATTTCGCATATTTTTTCCAAAGTGCATTGTATAAAATGCACAAATTAAGGCCACAGATGTCATGCACTGGACCTACTAAGATATGCAGAAAACCACATGCACAGATTCACAACATATGCCTTCTCACATCTCCAAAGCAAACTTTTAACTTCTAAAATATAGGAATGAAATCTAAACCGCGCAAGCATTGCTTGGGAAGCGTTAAATCCTCGGACCGTATTCCCGGAAGCCCCGAGTGTAGCGCTGAGGTGATCCACACCCAGTGATCTCATTCCGACATGTTTGTGTGCAGGCACGGATTAACTCCATAACTAATCTATAAAGCACATTTGCAGTGGTGGAGGGGGGGAGCACAGCACAGGCATTAGAAACAAACTGAAAACCCTGTAGGATAATGAGCCAACACTAGTAATCTCCACAGACTTCACCACACACTCCATGAGCAAACATGAGGAGGAATAAAATGGGGAGGTTATGGAGCACACCAAGTAGTTTTCCTCATTCATTCTTTTCCCATAGGGATTTAAAATCCTTCAATGAAAAGTTCATGAAGCAAATCAACAAGACTTCATTCATTACAACATTGCAAACTTTTTTCCGAATCAAACAATTATATGAAAAAGTATATGGAAATGCAGACATTTAGTATAGGAAAGAATGAACTGCTCATCCCATCAAGCATTTTTATTCATATTTAAATAAAATAAAAAAATGATGGTACAATACACAAAATATTGATTTATAGCTACTGAATAATGCTTTTTATTTTTTATTTGCAAAATAGTTTGTTATATACAATTATATAAGTAGCTTAAGCACGTAGGTAGACAAGCCATATTCATCCATAATTTTCCAGCGAAACATTAGGAAGAAAAAAATTAGTTTTGCAAAATACACTTTAGTTCAAAAGTCTGCGGTCATTTAAAAAAAAAAATTTTTTAACTAAATAAATAAATACTTTTATTCAGCAAGGACACGTTAAATTGATCAAAAGTGAGTTTTGTAATGTTACATAAATAATAAATGCTGTTCTTTCAAATCTTCTATTTAACAAAGAATCCTGAAAATATCCTATCACGGTTTGGTCCTATTATAATGATTTCTGAAGGATCATGTGACACTGAAGACTGGAGTAATGATGCTGAAAATTCTGCTTTGCATCACAGGAATAAATTACACTTTAAAATATATTCAAATAGAAAATTATTTTAAACTCATTTCAAAAATATTACTGTTTTACTGTTTTTACTTTATTTTGGATCAAATAAATGCAGCCTTGGTGAGCATAAGGGACTTCTTTCAAAAAAGAAGTAGTGTTAGTGGTCGTGCATTTATTTTGTGTATTACATTATTTATTTTTTTGTAAAATACAAAGGAATTTTATTTCTATTTTTCAAAGACTTCAAAAATATAAACATTTTAAGGTGGGACCAGCAGACAAAATAGTTACTTAAACCCTGTGTAACGTAAATCATTTAACAGAATTCTGCATTTCGCCCAAAATTCAGGACCAAAATTGCGATTCCAAGCACAGATTCAGTCTGGGTCCGCTCACGACTGCAGTCCCACGTACACACACACACACACACTAGCAGAGTGCTTCCGGTCTGACCATATAAGGACTGCACATCTTGCTGGTTGCCATGGTGATTAAGGGAGCTAAAGACAGACAGAATGCTGTACCTTGCTGATGTGAAGCTGCTGCTGCTGGAACTGTTGCTTGTGTTTTTCCAGGAACTGCTGGTGTTGCTGTTGGACCACCAGCTGCTGCAGCGCCTGGGCGTTCTGGGGCAGGGGGGCCGACTGTGTGCGTCCGAGGGGCCGATGCTGCCGGAGCTTATGGATGGGATGGGACTGCAGGGGCACGCCACCCAGGCCTGGGGACACAACACATGGGCTTTGGGTTACACAGCAGAATCTAGTTAGCACTTAGCCCTGAACTAATTAACACCTTTGCCCGCTTTTGCTCTCGGGGGGGGTGAAGTTTCCTGAATACACACACTAGACTGAAGATTTAAGCGCATCTCCGTCTCAGTTTTAGGCGGCATGCCCACGGGTCGCTTGTGAAGCATCTCGTGCTCACAAAACTGGCAAGATCTTTCTTAAAAGTCATTCAAAAATGCAACTGAACTGAAATACAATCATTTTATATAATAATATAAAATAAAATGTAATATTTATATAGTAAAATATAAAAACTGCATGTGTATATGTATTTATGTATATATATATAAATAATACTTCATAGTTTTATAATAGTCCTTTTATATAATTATCTAAAAAATATATAAATAAATATAATAAAAAGTGTATTTCAATAAACACACACACATACTTGACTTGATCCATTAATACTAACACTTTCTTTTCTCTTCTATTCCATACTCACTTAGACTAAACTGGGAAGGGTCACAACACTTGCATATTGTTGTCTATTTTTAGTTTAAATGCTTCTGTTGCTCTCATCATTTGAAAGTAGCTTATGATAAAAGCGTCTGCTAAATGATTAAATATAAATACATACACAGTGAATGATGGATCACCGCAACAAAAGCTATTCAGTCAGAAAACTTTTTTTTTTTTTTTTCATTCATTTTTTTATTGCCATTATTGTGCACACTCTGCATCAGACACACTCTCCGTCCCTCCCAGGGGCTTGACACTTCCTGTTTGTACACTTCCTGTGCACTGGATTTGCTCATCTCCCTGACAACAGTGGGCGGAGAAAAGGTTAGCTCTTTAACGTGATGGTCTATGATGGCACAAATCATTAGTCAGAATTGACTGCGCCAGTGAGGCGTCTCTCTCTCTCATCCTCAGGATAAGTATTGACCTCTTCTTATTGCCAGCCTCCCTCTCCCGCCTCTCGTGAAGCCGTTCCTGGCACATCAGGAGGCTAATTAACACCGCCTATGACTAATTTGATTAAAATGAGCCTTCTTTAGTGCGTATCGGAGGAAATTGAATCCAATTTATAAAGGACGCTGCATAACCTATGCTGGACTAATTACAACCAATAAATGCATGACAACCGCAGGGAGAACGGAGCGCGACGCATTATGCTCCTGCGAGGCCCCGGGGCACCTGCCTGTTTGGAGGCCCCCCTTTGCTGCAATTTTGAGATATAATGTGCAAATAATGGGAAATTATGTAACAAATGTGAGAAATAATTGTGTATTACGAGAATCAACGAACCATGCGAATAATACATTTGAGTAATACAACACTCGCAAAGATTAATTATTAAATCTAACATTTTTCCCAAAATGGAAGCAGTGGTGTAAAGCGTGTCAGATGCTTTAGGGTAAGCTGTGCCAATGTGAACCTGCTGACATTTTTGTTTAAGTGGGACAACTCTTTACTGAGGAGCTACATTAGAAACAGTCTGGACAACTGCAACATTTCATATTTCCCTACAACCAAAAACATCAGCTAAAATGTAGAATAATGTCATAACCTGTTCAATACGGCCAATAATAAGAAAATTTTAATAATAGCTAGTAAAAAAAAAAAAATTTGCAACATAGAGCATTTTTATGTTATATAATTTTGAATATTGCACGTCTCATGCCTAATTTACAGATATTTAAGAAAAGTTGAATAATGACAAGA